>QNGE01000803.1:106062-223081 GCA_008508345.1 Paragonimus westermani | reverse complement strand
CGACATTTTATTATCCTTTCCAATACTCTGGAACAAATTGACTCGATAGCCTATCTGCCATCACACACCGGTCCAATTGTCGCGAACTTCGTTCTAGCTCCAGGTCGACTCTAAAAATTTGGAACCGTTGTCCCCCCGCCTTCCGACAGATCGCATCAGGGCCACGAGAAAGGAGTGTGTAGACATGAAGTGGACAGCTGTGTGAATGGCACCTGCCTGCATACAGGCAAATATGCATCCATAACGTTTGAACCCGCTTCTTTGTGCACGCACCTTGAATGAGCAGGAATAATCCACCCCACAATACGTGAATTAGTAACCGCCCGTCGATGCTCCCAACGAGTGGTTAACAAAAACCCTTTTACGTTGATAGCACTCAACCAACTCTTGTTTAGCGGCCACCATACTTTCCAAATCCGAAACCTCTTCTTGTGCTGGAAAGCACATTGGAGGCACCCATCTGCCATTCGGATTCACGGTAATGATGTATCAAAGGGCTTGTGGCAACACCATGACAAGGGAGTTCGTCAGCTTCACATCGTCTTCATTCTCTGGTCGGAGCCTGCCGCCAAAATACGGCGCTCCGTCTATCACCACTGCCCGCAACTTTTCAATTCTACCCACCTCATGGGGTTTATGGTGGACGATTCCAGGACCCTGAGTTTCTTGGAGATCTGGCGTTCCTGCACGAGCTCTGTTAAGCTGAGGCAGCAGACAGAATTCAAACGCACGGAGGGAAAATATTTTGAATGACGCAATTCGTTTATTACACATCACCATGGACACGAAGCCAACATAACGTGATAATCAAGAGACGCCTCGCAGTAACTTAGTCCAACTAGATTTTCTGGACAACAGCTGGCCCAACACAGAATTAGAGTTAGATTTCATGGTAACCGCACGAATGCGCCTAATCTCGGGGTCTTCTTTTATCAATCAAGACAAATTTGGACTCTTCGGCCAATGTCCTTTCGAGTTCGACAGAAAACTCGGACCACGAAGCCAAAGTTTAATCACCTCATTAAATGCCTGTGACATTCCCCTGGACGCCAGGGCGACCGGTTTCAATTGTGAAGGTACATGTCTCAATTGGGAGGCAGAGATGAAGTTGTGGGTGAGGTCTACACGTTTGGTAACGAAAGTTTCCAAACACGATAAAGTGTTTTGTAGGTATTACGACATAATTGTAGAATCTGTCCACAGTGAATACTACTTAATAAAATTTTCCATACACGAATCAGGAAATATACGGGCTTGGATGGTAGAATGACTGCTGAGATCCAGCCTTCGTATCGTAACTGCCTTCTTTGGGATCACCCTAGATTTTCCCATTGGAAAGCCGCATGGAATACCACTATCCTGGGCCACCACTCTCAGGTAGTCCGCTACTCAGTAGCCGACGTACCTCACATGTCTCACATCATATGCAACTCGACAGGGTTTGCGGAGGAAATTTTGTGAACAGCGCATCTGAGCACTACCACACTGTGCGTGGATTCGACATCATTCAACCAAACTTCCAGATGCACCCGATCATATACTTCCATATCGGAGTCCATACCGATGCCCTGACGACAAAGGTCATGAAGCGACCTGCGGGCCGGCAATGGCACTGGTGTATTATCTAAAAGGGGACGTACAAGGAAGCCATGCAGCTAAATATTTCATTTTTCGTGTAATCGTTGTAAGAGGGGTTGATTTGCAGCGGGAAGCAGTTGCCTGCCACACGCCACCTCACGCTCAGAGCTCTCTGGTATTCACAGCTATGGAGTTCAAGATCACTGAAGTAAATAAGTTTTTCTTCACTGAATAATTATTCGATAGCTTCACTGCGGTTGAGAACCCACATGGTGAGCCTAAAGCTGCATAGCCGCAGCGTCGCTCGAATTTCACCTACCCAAGTTCTGGACTAGGATATTGGGTCGGATGCCACTAGGCATTCATCCACGTAGAAGTTATCTTTCACTACTATCGCAGTCTCCGGCAGGAATTTGTGTTAATTATCCATATCCATTTTTTGTAATGCGGAACTAGCACGAAATGGCAACGATGTCGCTCCGGAGCAGTGGACGTTCAGCTCTTAAGTGTGCGTTAGTACTTCAAAAAATTCAGAACCTCACCGAAGAACACTTAGTGCAGCTCGGTCACGACACTGAACTCTCATGTACAGGAACACCCCTCCAATGTCAGCAGAGACTACTATCGGATATTTGCGAAAACACATGAGCACATTTAAAAAAATGTTATTCAGGTCTGGACCGTGGAGTAAGGCGTTGTTGAGAGACACACCCCGGTGTTCATCGACAAAATCGAAGACTATCCACATTTCACCGGGCTTATTCGGGTTGACTACGTGATGGTATGGCAAGTACCATCTCCCTGCTATGGTAAAAACACTTACTTATGTCTCCCTTCCTGATGCGCTCCAGTATCACGTCCGAGTAGCCAGCTCTTGATTCCGGGTCTTGAATCAACCTTCTCTTCAACGCAGCAAGGCGCCTCTCAGCCATCTCTCTTTTGTGCAAAACCCACCCATCTTGTCTCCATGGCAAGCCTCTCATGACGGTCGTTCTTGAGTATTACAACGCTTTCATTCATACTTATTACCTGTTCTTTCTCTGCAGAATGCTGTTTGTCATCTGAGGTGCTTCCGTCAGTGAAATCCAACTGGTACATCCCTCAGACCAAGTCACTCATTGGGAGCTGATGTGCTCCGACGAGTGTTACACATTGTCTATCCCGGGGTATGGTACGACGTGGACCTTCGAGATTTCATGAGGCCCACTGATACGGCTCAGTTCCTGTTTCGGTGCTCAATGTGCTTCGGGGATGTCGCATCCTATTAAAATCCCTACGCTGGTTTCAGTTAAACTCCTGAGAGAAACACCCTTCGGGTGAGCCCATTTATCTATCTCCCATTGTGGAAAACGTTGGTCTGCGTCGGCGCCAGCTGTTTCACAACATAAACTGAATCAGCTGTGACAGAATGCTCCTGATCCAAGGATTGTGACTCATATGGTACCTTATTGCGTGGTGTTGCGTAAGTCTCTTATACAGTACGACACATTGCCTGACGGGGCCATTCCTGCAAACCAGTTGTCCTTGCAACAGATTCATCCAGCAAGGTAATGTCAGACCCGTTATCAAAAAAGTATGTGTTGTCACCGATGCATCTGGGACAACCACCTTTATCGGGACGAATCCTAGACATGCACCGTCTAGATTGGACGTAGCACCGCCTAATCATCTCCCCGTTACCCATTTTAGGTTTTTCCTCATGAACCAAGATATAATATCGTCGATCACAACCCGGTAGTGCACACCCTGTCCGTAACCTACGAGACCTTGTAGCACGGTTTGCCTTCAAACAAACAGAATGGCGCCCGATGTTCTTTAGCACTGCTGTACATTGCTTTAAAGATTGACCACTGAATCAACCACAATCAGATGTATCGTGATTGCTCCTACAATTCGGACAGTCCAAGCACACCTACTCCAGCTTCGCATCTCGAGTACCTGACTCCGGATGGTTTACAGGTTGTGGGGTTACTTGTCCTGTCCAACGGCCAACTGGCCATAGTGATTAGCGCTGATTGCCAACGTTTTGTTCACATTATTCACTTACTTGTCAGGTTTTCGGCAACTTCTTCCCAATTTTCATGTATATGGTGAGACAATCGTTCAACTGCTTTAATGAGATTGGTTGAACAGTGTAGTCTTGCGCCACAATCTAGCTGCATCAACACCGCCGGTTAGTCAACGCAAGCCATCAAAGTTGTCAGCGACTAATTTAAGACCCATGTAAATTTCTTTACCTACCGCTTGCATGTCGGCGGCCGAATTATTGGTGCCTCTGCGAACCCCACCAACTTTGGCAAAAGTTCATAGTGCTTGATGGCCCCTTTCGCCCTACGACGACTATAGTGCAACAAATACGAAAGCATCTATCCTTCGTCGACCAGTTTATCTGCCACGTCACCTTCAACATTTCCGACAAAGGTAAAGTAGTTCTTTGATGAACCATCGAAACTACCCACCACAATTTTCAGAAGACTGGTCTAAAGAACCAACGGTCTGAGAGCTGTCTCCAGCGACCTAACAGGGTCTGAATTGAAGGGTTTCGTTCCTGAGCCTTGCCTTTGAACACAGGAATTGGTATTATCCTTTGGTGTTTTATTAAACCTAGTCCCGGGTGCCGGGACGAGTTCGGATTCCACGGGCCTACGGTGTCTCTTATAGACCTCGAGAAGTCTACGTCTCAATTCTTGCTCCTCTGCCCCTAAGGTCAGTTATTCTTCTATCGGATCACCGGAAACCTCATTAACAACATTCATCAAAGCATGTTTAAGTCGAACTGGCAAAACGATGGTGAATTTGGACACACCCTCCATTTTCTCTTGTAGGGTCACCAACGTCCTTATCATTACCTCTGAGGCGGATCCCTGCTCAGTTCAAGCTATTCCAAACAAATAGCAACCGTGCCCAACGGCACTCGGTTCAGGTGGGACCTTATCGTTAAGAAAGTTCTTAAAAACACTTAAAGTAGTTGGCGGGGAATAATCGTTCGTGAACTTTAAATAGTCAGAGGTGATATAAAAAGAAAGGTCACGATAGGTACAAGTGCTCAAGTGATTCTCACCCAAAGGGGAGAATAGCTCATGGGGCGTTTGTGCAGCCTCGAGTGGCAGACAGGCGTTTGATCATTCAGTAGTAGATCGGTTGTTCAGAGAAACAGAATCGGCCCCGACAACGCCATGATTGTTAAGGCCGGTGGCAATTTCCTCAAAGCCCAACTTCGCCATTCCTGTAGAATGCCTGAGTCTCGTGATAGCAGACCGCTGTGACCCGTCCTCTTTGAAGTGCAAGGTCTCCGGATCAGGTATTGAGGAATTACTGTACTACTGGATGCTTCACTAAAGATTCAAGTTCGCACCGAGTTACGCGTGATATGTTGATGCAACTAATGCCCGTTTATTTATCCAACGGCAGAAAAGGGAATCTATCCACTAGAGGACTGATGAGGAGGCGCATGTAAGGACTGGATTTGATACGGTTCCAATTGAATCGATGTACGGGAAAATCACATCTCCCACCTTGAATGGGAAAATCCTCAGCAGTTGAACAGAGAAAGTACCTGTACAACAAATTCGCGAACTTGACGCTGTTCAGCAAGGGAGACGATGAAACGGAATTGAGCCCATTCAAACGAATGCTCGGGATGTGATGAATGTTTGTTGTAAATTGTGCGATAAAGTTTGAATGACGGGTGAGTGTTCGTCCGGTGAGAAGTTGAGTGCATGGATATGGTTTCAAGGTCAGCCAGCATGGTGAAAACCCATCCCTCCCGTAAATGTCGGAAACGCCGAATTCGTAGGTCAATCGCGAGTATTCCTCGCCCAACATATTGTAATCGGTTCGAGCAAGGGAGAGCATTTGAGAGAAGAACGGAAGGGGTTGTGGTTTTTTGTTGACAGGCTATTGGAGGACTCCGCCAACTGCGTTTGCCGAAGCATCACTTGAGAGGAACAGCCGGGTGTTGGGGTCAGTGTTAAAATGAGGCAAGGCAATGGTTTCAACCAGTGATTGTTTGCCACGTCAGAACACCTAACGCTCCCGGGAATCAATGGAAGCAGCTTTCTCTGATTTCTTTGGATGTTTGATTATCTACTCTTCCTTCTTCTAACAAGCGGTACAAAGCGGCGTAGGCATTTGGTGATGACGAGCGTCCACACCATACTTTCCACACCGTTAATATTCAGCAATGGGGCAGGAACACTGAAACTTTGACATCGAAATTTTTGCAGGAACTATGCAAGAAGCACTGTATTGCAGCACGGCGTGGAATGGCTTTTGGTGTGTGAAGGAGCTGAGAGTTGGTGTCCATAACAACCATGTGGTTCAGAGACCGGTGTCGTACGCGGATAAACATCCTTGTTTGTAGTCATGTTGAAGCGCATAGCCCACGTGGCGATTTTCCGAATAAACAACCCTTGCGTCATCCCTGTTCATTGCCCACAACTATCCATTCCTAGCACTGATACTCTAAAATGTTCCACTGGAATCGTGAAGTCGGTGATTTTCGAACGCTTCAAGGTTTGTGTCCAATGGTCGGGTGCCCTTCGACTGTATTACATTACCTGAAAATGCCGGTGACCTGACACGAGGACGCGGTTAGAACGAATATTGTCTTCTTTGGATTAGGAGAAGTGTACGAACTAGCAATCAACATATCATCCGGATGAATATAAATAACAGCGGAGCCAGGAGTGACATGGCTGATAAAAAGTTGGAAAGTTTGAGCGCCACTGCGCAGACCAAATGGTATTCAGAGAAACTGGAAGGGGCGAGAGGAAGTGCTATCACAGTTTTTGGCCTCACTGAGTCAATTATAGAAAAACGGTTTTGCTATTCGGATTAGAAGTAGGTCTTGTATATGGGGAACTGGATAACGGTCAGGAATTACGACACGGTTAAGCGCACGAAAATCGCCGCACAGACGCCAGTCGTCTGAAGTTTTGGACATCATATGTGGTGGGGTTGGCGAGCGGCTGTTTGACGTCTGGATAGTACCTAGTTGTAACACGTGGTCAAGTTCAGCTTAAGCTGCCTTCGACCTTGCGGGCGTTATTTAACGCGGTTTTACAGTGGTGGAACAGCCATTGGTGACGATGTGGTGAACCACTTAGTGTTGGTCTGTTAGCCGATCGTACGAAGAAGTTGTCAGTAGTGGGAAACTTCGGAACAACCTGGAAAGTCGGGGTGCAGTGTCGGATAGGAGTGAATGTAGACCGACAGGATTAATTCTGACATGTGTGTCGTGCATACTTAGCAACGTTGTGTGATCCAGATGATTCCGTTGTCTGGAAAGTGACAAAAAGTCGGCGCGGATAATCGCATTTTGAAAATCTTCACTGTTGAGTGTGCAAAGAAATGTATGTCGCAAGCCTAGACCAAGTGTAACTGAGCATATACTGCACGTTGCGCTTCGGCTTCTGTTAGTGGCTTGCAGTGCAGGTGAGTTAGTCGGGAAAATCTTTCGCTATTTGTGAAATGACGTCCACTCCTGCCCTCGTATACTTTAGGAATATGACACCAATAGACTTAATCGATATGTAGAATAAGCGCCATATTAAACTTAGGTCAGCGACACTCGTCGCCTCTACTGAATGTCTGTTACGTTTCCCGGAGAGGTGGCTTCAAAACAGCACAGTCGGTCGTGTTTCCTCGCGCGGTGATCGAAGTTCTGGTGGTAACGGCAGAACGATATGTTCCTGATCGATGTATTAGAACGTTGACGATTAAACCGGCGCATGTTGGATAACAGTGGACTCCTGGGGCCAATATGATTAATTATTTGTTACATTTGTTTTGTGATTATAACGATTGTACGATGAACACATCATTTGTATGCTCATGTGCGGTAGGTGAGACGACAGGCGTTAAGTTGGAAGATATGTCATCTTTCAACATTTTATCGGCAGCGTCAGCTAACTCCATATTGCGATAGTGGAATTGAACGAATCCAGTACTTCGCGATTAGAATAAAACACGTTTCAACCGAAGCTGCCGGTAAGCGAAATAGTCCACTTTTTGGGGTACAAGCGACTATATCATACATAGAAGTGGTTTTGCTGGTTTACGATCCCCTAACTCAAAGTTGGGAAACATCCGGCCTGGTTTCTTCTGCTCTGGTAGTCCGATTCCGCCCACTAAGGTTCACTGTAAAGTTTCACCTGGGCTGTGAGAAGGTGCATCATGAATGAGGTTGCAAGCATCTCCCGCAGTTTTAGTTGGGATAGACTGGACAACACAAGAAAATCATGGGTTGGGATTTAAAGCTATGAGTCCTAAATACAGCTTTGATTACAACACTCCGGGGGAAGGCCACCTGAGGTGGTTGAAACGTAGAGTATTACTTGTTCCTTAGGTTGTGTTATTCTCAATCTGTTCGTCAGTAGCTCCGACTCTTTCAATCCAAAAGTTTGGATTAGAAATACTGAAACCGAAAAGTCAAGAAATAATTGAGACCCTAGTGAAATCATTGCAAAATCTGGCAGGACATGGAGGGTTTTAAAGAATTGTAGAGCATCGAAACGGAAAAGAACGAATGAACCACAGTTAACCTCCAAATACGATAACGAGTGAAGTCACGGACTGGAATCACCAGGACTGAACACTGTTCATGGAACATCCAATGGTAGTGGGGAGGCATTCGGAGTGTCCCAAGAGTGATTGTTTGTGTGAAGCGCTGGGGCGGAAGTATAATCCAACGATGGGACGTTTAGTTGACTGTCGTTGGAGGAAGAGCTGACATGTGCGCGTAGCATAGTTTTATCTAGTGTTGTGTGCATTTTTTATCAGGTCCAGCAAAAATTTGCAGTGCGGCCTGATGCAGTGGTTAGGCGAGCTTAGTAGAATGAAGTATAAAACGGTGGAAACGCCTCACTGTCATATGTGCGTGTCACAGGTACTGGTTGTCAACTCTACGTGATTAACGTTCGTCACATAAACACTATGTCCATCTAAAATGCTGGGGAGATAAAACCAAACGCTAAATCTTCCGCGGCCGCACTTACTTTTCTTAAAGACCCTTGCATGCTCTCCATTCCTGCCGCAAACCCTACCAATAAAATATTCCGAAACTCTCGTGTAGAGAAACGTCGACTCCAGTCAACATACCTGTTGAACAGAGCTAACTTATGTCACGAAACGGTAACATCCTTACGCAAGAAATGCCGTTTATCACCCATTCGTTCTGATATCCCAGTACAAGCGCCTGCTAGTTCTGAATGTTTACTAATTGACGCGAGAAAATTGGTGCCGTACCAAAGTTCTCAAAAGATCTCTTGCACTAAACACCGCAGTCCGCACGAACGTTCTACATTTCACATTTGCCGCTCTCAGCTATGCGTCTTTCCCGGTTCCACAAATTCATTTCACGTAAGAAAATATTCCACACGAACTTACTACGGAAAGTTTGATGTGGGCCGAACGGTTTGAGAGTTGCTTGACTTTTAACCCCTTCGAGACATAAACGAAGTACTGCTCAGCCACGTTTTTAATGTTCGTCGGACTCTCAACCCTCCTGCTCCTTCCTCTCGATGTAGGTTCATTTTCACTTCTTTCAATGCCGATTGTACAAAATTACGGCGAAACACGATTTAATATTCGAAAGTTTATTCTGACGCCACCCTTATAACAGTCTTGTAACACATCGCACCTATTATCAAACACCAAACTGATCACCACGATGAGAGAGAGCATTAAGTGCATCTATAAAAGTTGAAAAGTTGGTGGGGCTTTATCATGAGATGCCAAACCCTGAGATATCGTCGGAACTTCACATGGAGTGCGGGGAGGTCACACTGCAGGGCGGATGATGTTAGGGCTCAGTACGTAGGTGGGGATCTGAGTAAAGCAGGCGGTCTAACGCTCCTTCCCCATGTTTAATCGGCCAAAACCAAGAGACGACTGGCCGCCGATCACGTGACATCCTTCCAGCCATGGGCCTAATATTAGGGGTATCAGCAAAACGGTCAACGAAGTACACCATGGGCTAGGGATTGGCGGAGCAGAGTAAAGTAAAGCGAAAACGGACAGATGAATATGAATTAACACTTGGATCGTTACCACGCTTTGTCGTCGTTCCAGCACTCCGGTTGTTCTGGCTGATCATGAGATTGTAGTGGCCTCAGGACAATCCCGGTCTGCATGCAGTAGGTTGTGTATAGTTCTTCCCAAAACCTCTGTTTGCGTTGCACACAGGTTCGTAAAGATCTCTGTCTGCCGTCTGCTTGCTGCATGCGATCGCACTTGTTTGTTTATAAGTTCGTCGCCCTATGCGCACCAGTGGTGCTGCAAACATTTATGGCTCGCTCGCGTGATTGATGATCAAATCCTCAATCTCTTTAGCTGCTTTCATATGTCAGTGTCACTTAGCCCTGGTTGAGACCTATTATAATACGTGCAAAATATAAGTTTGGTCTCCCACGCCTATTCCTGTTTTCTCTTCGCGTCTGGTATTAGTTGCGTTTACTCGGAAGTGTTAATTTAGTGCACACACGTGCTAAAATATTGTTTGCGTTGTGAAAATCATGGAGAAGAAAGACTGCTAGATATTTATCATTAAAAGATGCACCACTGAACGTCATAAATTAATAGTCAGCATCTGTTCTGGTTGAGTGTTACAGCCAACAACCACGCCAGGTTCTGAAATATTGGCATCAAAAACTTAAGCAGCCGATATCGATTAAACAGTGCCGATCGTGCTCAAGGCATCTAATATACATGATTAACTGACTAGTGTGTCAGAAACACTGGCCTCATGTTCCATCGCTGTGAGTACCCAGTCGACAGACCTTCCCCTTAAAAAGTTTTCTCTCGGAGTACAATACCTTCGACGAAGAAACCAGTTGCAGACTAATCCGGGAAAATGTTTCAAGGAAGCCGTGAATATCTCGTTGAATTTTCTCTGTGAGGAGATTATAAACACTGTCACGGAAGCAAGGCTTCTGAGAAAGCCCGTTGCGGACTGGACCTTCGAAAATTGTGGCTGTAACTTGATCCCTACTCTCCTCTTGTTCACTACTGACAGCTATTACAGGCTCGTAGATAGTAAATGAAGGATTTTATTCGTTTATATGGGACAGTGGATGCTGATGTTCCGTATCTACCAGAACGAACTTAAGGGGTTTCCTGGACGATGCGTCCTGTGACAGTCTGTTGAGGGTGTCCTGCTTGACAACACTGAAGAGGAATTTTTGCGGCGCCCCCTAAGTGGTATTCATTCATCGATCCATCTAGCTGAACGGTTGAGAGAGGCGGGCGCAGCCATTACCCCACTGCCTTGAGGGACTTCCATGGCACAAGCGTCCACCGGCAGCCATGGATACACACTCCACGGGACAGTGAAAAGTGTTTACTGCACACGTGGGGCTCGACGGCCTTGGGTCAGCATCGAGGGCCCATGAAGACACACTTATCTTAGATCTTGGAGAAACAGGGCACCGAACCTGAAACCTCGGGGATATGGTAAGTGCCTATTGAGACATGGTGCTATTGTCACTAAAGCATGTTCCAAAATCACTAATGGGTGATATAACTGTTTGTGGGGGTATACTATCAACACTAGTAGATGCCGCGGCCGCATTTATATTAATTAGTTTTTACCTTCTCTCGTATTTTTCTGGGGTACCGTGAGAAGGTGTGTAGTGAAAACCTAATTTTATTTAATGGCTCTCCGGAAGCTACAGATGGGATGGTTACTGCATCTCTTGAGATAGCCAAAAACGATTCAGAACTCAGCAACGGTCAGGTGAAAGCCCTCGTTTGACATAGTCGGGGGCATAGAGTTGCTGAACATGTTAAACCTTCAGGCGGATCAAACGAAAGGTGTATGTGTAACGCGCATCCGAAACCAGCGGGCGTGCACAAATTAAATTTGAGTTGTGTAACGGGAGGTGCTGCTGTGTTGTCGATACCGTTTTATTTTGCATCTAAGTAAGCCGTGTGCATGGCTTACTGGGCCTACGGCTCATGCTTATTTTCATTGTTTATCCCTTCAGGACTGTTGTTCGAACCCCCACTTCGGAAGAACGCTGTTCCCCGGTGCCTCCATATTGCTCCAGATTCTGGTCACAAGTGCTACGGACAGTCAGAGCGGAAGCGGCCGGTCTGCATGTCAAGTGTGGAAGACCTCCTTTGGTTCAGTTTCTCTGTGGCCAAAATTGACCAACTTGAGCAAAAATGGATTCAAACCACACATAATCCTTTACCAAACGGACGTGGAGACCACCATCTCCACCAGCTGAGCAAAATTGTGGCCTCCTAACTAGGAAATGTTTGGGGACTGTTGCTAAATAGCATTTCAGCCACCACATCCAAAACATTGATCTGGGTAGTACGAGACTCTTGAAACATGGACTAGATGTGGAGACTCACCAAAATCCCAAACAGTCTCAAGAACGATACTGTCCACTTGCAGCGATAAGTTCCCAGATTTGTCAGAGAGATGCCACAGTTGTTTAGTTCACCGGCGTGGTGTTTCAAGGTCGAAACGAGCTGGAAACGGCCATTAAGCAGGAAAAGGGATTTTTCAAAATTTTCGTTGAATATTAAGATACGGTTTTAGGAGAAGTATAGAAATTTTATCCAGTGTATTGGCTCCATTGCAATTAGAAAAATCGGCTATGCTTAAAAATGGCTCATATTCGTAGTTTTGCTGACGAACATGCATCATATTGGCCTTGTTGGTTGATTGTGTGTTCTGAAAATGTTTTCATCGGAACTCTGTTGGTAGAACACAGGATCCTACCTCGCCAACGCGCTCAATTTTGCGTGGTTCGAAAAATATGAATGAAATTGTAATTCCCAACTACATTGCGTTTGCATTGCATTTCGCATTAAACATAAAAGTGAATTCCAACGAAAGGTATGCCACCACGTTTGCGAGCAATCTATTCATCTGAACTGTATCTTCGAAATGCTTCTCTCTTGGTAGTTCCGGTAGAAGCCGGTCGACGAAGGGTCATTCTTAAAAACTATTACACTTGACGTCATCACGTGGTTGTTTCTATCTGCGGTACATACAGTATGGTGTAAACATGGGTAACATATCACACGGCATTGTTGACAACTGGTGTATCGCTTAGTTTATCGCTTTTTAAGTAGGCTCTAGCGTAGACTGCAATCTACTAAAATCAATCTTCACATTTCCCACGGCTAATGACCCACCTTGATGGTAGTTATTTATCCGATGATATCACTGATTCTCGCTTGCACCATTCCAGCTAGAGCTATTCAATCTCATTATCATGAATGCTTATGATCCTGATGATTTTTGGTCAATATTTTCTCCAGCTGTAGATATCAGTGCTGGTATCCAGTTTGTTCTTTAGTTTGTTGCTAGTCCATATACGCCCTTTAACATCCCAGAGTGCCACCCCAGGATCTGCACACTTGTAAGACCACGGGTCATCAACGTGGCCTGATGTTACTGACATATCGGCACCGGACTACTACACTACCGGCGAAAGGTGTATTGTCCACTCCGCTTGTACTTAGTGTTTGGAACTCGGAATACCAGCCTTGGCGCTAACGGCGTGCACGATGATTGACTGAATGTCTGGATGAGATTGCATAGTTTTTTCCGGAGGTAAGTTCGTTAAACTTGTCCGCATTTTGCAGAACTCGATTTAATTCGCAATGTGTGCAAACAAGGACGCCATTCAACACAAGCCGGCTGCAGATCACTCAGCTGTTGCACTCATTATCAGCTGAGTGCCAACGTCATCAAAGGAAACGATGTATTCCATGGATATCGTCGTGCATTACAGGGCTGCTTTGTCCAGCTGACTTGGGATAAAGACAGCGCATGAGTACACAGTGCGCGTTCAAGCTATTAACTGCTTTGCCAAGTTGAATCAAGAAACGAACAATATTGTATTTGAACCGTTTAAGAAACATCATACTGATTTTGCTCCACTTCACCCGTATGCCAGTCCAAACGGCTCTTAAAGTACGACGTGTGTGAATTGTTTCCTTCTGAGTTTTGAACCTTTGGAGGTGACCTGCTCAGCAGCTCTCTTTCAGCAGCTAGTGTCTGTAATACTTCACAACGTGCACGATTGCCAGCGCATCCTCAAGACGAATTGGATTCTTTCTTTCACACTTAACTACCGACCATTGCAAGCAGTGACACGTTCGTTAACGTAGTGACCAAATTACAAACGTACTGTTTTAACTTTTACACGCGCATCAGTATCCCGAACATACGTTCTAACTCGTCCTCATGCGTCCTGGAATGATAAGACAAGAAATATGAAGTCACCTCGAAAGTGATCTGAAAGCTCCTTCTCACCACATGCTCCATGGAAACGACTAAAGGATGCAGCGGTACGACGATGCACACAAAATTGGCCACAAACCGTTGACGGCACTATTTCAATTTCGGGAAGATGCGGAGCTGAGCGGCAATTTCCGAGGTTGTTCGGGACCTCAGCTGCTCACTCTTACTTTGACCCATCCGAAATGCTGCCCCTAAACTGATGTGTCTCAGATTCACCGCTTCATTTTGTATGGTTTGATAGTTTGAGGGTTTCAATTTGAGGTACTCCTGAACCGTTCATTTCAAACCCTTCGTCAGGTTAGCGACTTTTAGTAAATTACATCATCCGGACAATCCAGTCAACTAAAAATTGATTTTACTTAAAGCTTTTTGTACCGGCTGTTGAAACATGGCCAGGAAATTGGGTGATCTAAACGGCGCCGTCTGAGGCGCCTATTAGTCGGCGAGGATTGTAAACAATGTTTACTTCAACCCTTCTTCTGCACTTCAGCCTGCCAGTAACCAGACGCAATATCCAAGTTGCAGAAATAACCTGCACTTCCATTAACATTAAAGGGAAGTCAATAGCAGTTGGAAAGCTGTATCACAACAGTATGATTTTGTCCTACAGCATCGCCTGGGTAAGCGGTAAACGTCCACGGATTTCATACAGATTGCCGGTTTTGCACCACGCAACGAAGGTAAAATTGAAGAACTACTCACGACTTTGTCATATCCAAGCTACGGGTCCGGAAACAGTGCTGATTAAAGACAGGCCATGAAATAACGGTGACACACCAAAGATCAGGCAGAGGCTACTGGATATGTAGCTGCATGCTTCTGGGCTTTGTATTACCATGATGTGTTAACAGGAGGACATTCGCTCTTCTACCAAGGTGAGAATTATATAATAATATTGGCATATTTCTTGACGCACTTGTGAGAAACGCGCTCGGGAAAGCGTGATCAGCGTACAGATTTTTAAGCATATACACATTTGAAAACCAAATTTGAAAATTGTACAATGAGTCAACTATGCGAATAGGGCAACAAAACAGACATTATATGATGGGAAAATTCATGTTTAGGCAGAAGTCTTTGAGCTACATATTTCTGAGACGATAGCACTTGGGATTTGCACGATTCGATAAAATAATTGATTTGTTACATCAATTGGGAAGAAAGAAGAAGAAGAAATTGGGAAGAAGGATACAGTAAAAAGTGCAAGATGTTGAAGCGGTGAAAGATGCAAACCGCAAGCTGAGACACTTTAGGGCAGACATGACTTCCGTATTGAGCGTTCATATTGGCAGCTGCTCGTCCGGTTGCCCTGAGCTATGAATAACGTTCAAGTATACAGCATGCGTTAGCACTGTTGGCTAGTCCATCCAATTGGTTTTCACCATGAAAAACACAGAGAGCAAACTTACGCGTGGAGTGATGGGAAACTTGTATTTGAAGTGTTTCAGATACGCGCTAAGTATCACTTTTAGTCTTATTGAATTTCAGTTAGAAGTACTTTTCAGCACCACAGTGGACAACTGGCATTCTGAACGTCAAGTGGTAATTTTCTGACAAATATGCCTTCCAAAGATCGACAATTAGCTCGGGTTGATGTTCCCTTACGGTGTCTTGCGTGTACGCACGCGACCTTAGTTGAGTCAGAAGTAATGTAATAGAGTGACGGATTTGGGTGATAGAGAGAACCACATTACCCATTATGCTGTTGTGAGATCACCTTCGACGTCCCCAAAATTCTAAACTTCGCGCGACATGAGAGTTGCCTTGCCAGTACCACCGCGCCGGTTCACATTTCCTTGTGAATGTAAATTTACTACAAACCACTAGCATCGAAGTTAGTGTGCCGGCATAGGTATCGCAGTTTTGCTCGTAGCTGTATAGTGAATCCGCATCATCTCTACTCCTATAGGTTCCATTCACTAGGATAACAATGTTGAGCTATTACCGTTAGGAACGCCGCTTAACCAGTCTAACGCTTGTTTAAATTCTGAAGGTCGACCGGAATTTTCCGTCGACGCACTCTTCCACTCTGGCGACTGCTGTGCGGTTGTGCTCAAGGTGCTCTCACGTCCAGCTCCCTAGCACCCCTCAATTGTTACGCTGAAGTCTGTTGTGAACGGTGAGTAAATCAATAAATGTTTGATTGCAGACTCATCGTCTTCTCCTTGCGACTTCCGATTCACGATAACATAAGGTTGGGGAAACTCTAGGTGTACAAATTCAGGAACTACCACTACAGACTTTTATTCGACGCTCGTATTCAAGCCATATAAGAAGACTTCACCCGGGTTCGTGCGATGTCAAAATGTACCCGTGTAGTGGTCAAAAAGGGTCTCTCACTACCATAAGTGAATGCGGGCGTATTTCACTGAGTTCAGTGACAAAAAATGAACGAATGCAACATGACAGTTACGAGAGTTTCAACGAGTTATAGGGATAAAGAGCTTGACTCACAGAAAGGGTTCAAGAGGACCACCACAATATTCCAAATTACCAGTATCCGGGAGACGAGTATATTCCGAGGTTACCGTGGGCGGCTGAGACGCGGTCAGTGCTGCGACGATGTTTGGAGTGCATCGGAGCTAACAATGGATGAGATCCTTGTAGTATCATCAAGCAACTACGCCACAGATAGAAGAGCAGAAAGACGTGCGTGCACAAAACTTTATTGTTATTACAAGGTCATTTTTACGCAGTTCGAACAACATGCAGAGATGACGCTAAGCGTTGTTGTACAATACTGGAGCATCGTTAGTGAACAAATCCGAGAAAAAATTCTGCAGTACTATTGTAACATGCAGGCCAGCCAACTCTACTCTGGATGCCCGTGACTACGCGGACCAACCTTCGGGCAACGTGGACGCAACAGGGGACAATGCTCTTCCAAAGTAGGGGTTCGAACAACAGTTCTGAAAAGAGAAACAATACGTACAAACATGAGCCGAAGGCCCAGTAAGCCACGCACACGACTTACACAAACGAAAGCTAAAACGGCACCGACAACAAATCAGCACGCCCCGTCACACAACTCAAATTCAATTCGTGCGCGCTCACTGGTTTCGGTTGCGCGTTGCACTATCCCCTCCAGAGCACTTGTGGAAGCTGGAATGCTCGATAATCGTCCGATAATTAAAAAGAGAGGAACATGAAAGTTATCAACGAAAACGTGCTGGCAAGGTAACATGTCTACCGGAACGCGTAGTTGGATAAAGTGGAGACAAGTGAGGGAAGGTTGATAATGTTGTATGAGTCTGTTCGGTAGAAGGATGGGTATAAGATTATCCTTTGTCATTACTGTTGATTGCGGTTGAAGAAGCGAATGTGTGGGGAGTGGAAGGGATAGACGCTTCAGGGTTTTGCGGTTCGGCTTCTTGGCTACGTGTATGGAAGGGAAAGTTCCAGTGCGTGTCGACGTAGGCCGGCTTGGGACGGTCAATACTCACAGTAACTTGCTTTCCGGAACTTTCGATCGTGAAAACTTTATCCGTTGGTGAGATCACTTCAAATGGGCCATCGTAAGGTGGTCGAGGTGAGCGCCGAACTACGTCACAACGAACGAAAACATGAGTGCAAGTCAGCAAGTCCTTGTTGGGTTGTTGAGGCCAGGAATGCTGCCGAGTCGGAATAGCACAGGGTGTTTCCATGTGCGATTTGAGGCGGCGCACGTAGTTCGACGGATCTATTGCAGCTTGTGTTTTGGTCGAAAAGATCACCTGGCAGGCGAAGCGATGTTCTGTAGACTAATCCAGCGGTGGAACATTGTATCTCTTCCTTCAGGACAGATCTGATGCTCAGTAAGGTGAGTGGTGAGCGCTCTGTCCAACTCTGCGTGGACTGTGCCATGAGAGATGTTTTCAACTGTCAGTGAAAACGTTCAACAATCCCATTAGAGGCAGGATGATATGCAGTCTTTCTGATGTGTTCACAACCCAACAGATGAGGTAAGTCGCGAAAAAGGGCTGACTGGAATTGTGAGCCTCGGTCTGTAGCAACGAACAACGGAACGCCAAAATTGGCAATCTAATGTTCGAGGAACGCTCTAGCGACTGTCTCTGACGAAATGTCACTAAGGAGGACGGCCACTGGCCGTCGCGTAAATCGGTCGACACATGTAAACAGGAACGTTTTGCCGTTTGATGGGGTAATGGGCCAACCGGATCAACATTGACGTGAGAAAAACGCACGTCCGGAGTGGAGAAGTTTCCAGGAGAGGTGACGGTGTGGCGATGTACCTTGCTTTTCTGGCAATAAAGACATGATTTAGTTCACCAGCGCACATCTTTATTCATATTAGGCCAGACATAACGGACAGCAATTAATTTGAGTGTGGCGCGGACACCAGGGTGGGAAAAAGAATGCAAATGGAGAAAAATAGGTCGACGAAGAGAAAGGAGCAGAATTGGACGTGGGAATTACCGCGGGAGTGTCACATATGATAGTGGATTCTGAAGTTGGTGAGGGAATACGAAAACACTGAAAGAGTGGGGTGCATATGGATGGAAAGTCAGGATTAGACGTTTGAGTTTCAGCAATTTTCTCGAGACTTATGTCTTGCAGGCCAGGAACCGCGTTAACATGTAGCCTTGAGAACGCATCAGCAGCCACATTGGAGTTTCCATGGACATGTCGGATATCCGTTGTGAATTGCGCTAGGAAATCGAGGTGTCGAATTTCGCGAGGAGGATATTTATCCTGACTGGCATTGAAGTCGTATATTGAAGGTTTGTGGTCCGTTAAAACAGTGAAGTTCTTTCCTTCTAAAAAATGACGAAAATATCTAATGGACAAGTAGATAGCAAGCAGCTCACGACCGAAGGTGTTATCATTAGCTTGAGCGGGTTATAGCTTCTGTGAATAAAATGAGACTGGTCGTAACTCACCACCGACGTGCTGCTGAAGCAGTGCATCGACAGCATGATTAGACGCACCAGTCGAAAGGATCAGATGAGCGGTCGACGTTCGCTAACTCTCGACCTTGGACTACGAAGTCAGTTCCGCTGGATTTTCCTGGTAGTAGACGTTTGGACCGCAATTCTGGGTGCCGATTTTCTCATCCCACTTTGGTCTATTGGTTGATATTCAGCACCACACGCTTTTAGACAGCTTGACTTCCTTGAGTGTTAAAGGTAAATTAACCACCATGAATTCCATCGGAGTCCATATGACGGTGCTCAAACCTTCCAGATATTCCCGGCTGATCCAGCAATACCCACAGCTTATAAATCCGTCGTATCACCCACATTCTTTGAAACACGACGTTGCATACACCACCGTGACCAAGGGACAGCCAGTGACCGCTCGCCCCAGACGCCTCTCTCCAGGAAAGCTGAAGATTGCCAAGGAGGAATTTGACCACATGCTTCAACTTGGCATCATCCGTCCATCCAAGAGTGCATGGTCTTCCTCTTTACATTTGGTCTCTAAGAGAACACCGGATGATTGGAGACCATGTGGTGATTTTCGAACGCTCAACAATGCTACCGTACCAGACCGTTATCCCATTCCCCACATCCACGATTTTTCTTTGACTCTACATCCTAAGTGTGTTTTCTCTAAAATCGATTCGGTGCGTGCATATCACCAAATTCCCGTCGCTGAAGAAGACATACCCAAAACCGCGATCACAACTCCCTTTGGCTTGTATGAGTTCCTTCGAATGCCCTTCGGACTTCGGAATGCAGCCCATACATTCCACTGTTTCATGGATCAACTTGTACATGGTCTGGATTTTGTCTTTGTTTACCTCAACGATGTTTTGGTTGCCAGTCGTTCCCCCGAAGAACGTGAAACATATCTTCTTCTTTTGCTGGAGCGGTTGAACGAATACGGGATTTCCATCAATTTAACAAAGTGCGTTTTTGGTGTCTCGTCTCTTGAGTTCCCTGGACATTTTATAGACGCGACTGAGACCGAACCCTTAGACACCAAGGTGCAAGCGCTGAAAGAGTACCCCATTCTTGATTCCATCAAAAAACTTGAACGGTTCATTGGAGTTATTCACTATTACCTCACTGCTCACAGCTTCTGAAGCCGTTAATCGATCTGCTATGTGGTTCTAAAACAAGCGTTATTTTAAGTCCTAGGACGCTACAAGCGTTCAACGACGTGAAGAAAGCGTTCAGCGAAGCGACGACCCTTGCTCACTTTAATCCAGAGCCGACCGCGTTTCAGCCGCTCACGGTAACCTCGGAATAAACTCGTCTCCCGGATACTAGTAATTCGGAATATTGTGGTGGTCCTCTTGAACCCTTTCTGTGAGTCAAGCTCTTTATTCCTATAACTCGCTAAAACTCCTGTCAGTGAACTCAGTGAAATAGGCTTGCATTAACTTAGAATATCCAGACTCTTTTTGACCACTACACCCGCCTCGAAAAGTTTCCAGCGTTTGATAGGGGAGATGAATGCGCAGTTACCTACCGACAATGGAGTAGTGAATAGCGCACGGGGTCACCCTTTTCATAGACAGCTAATAAAAAAGGGCAGTTTGCGCCCGACTTTAAAATGTGCAATAATGTGAGATCGGAGAACGCTGTTTTGGCGGACAGGTTATTTACCGTTATAACCACTGGCGCTTCGTGCTTAGCTTTTTGTGACGCACTCCGGCGTTTTTGACAATATGGCGCCATTCAGGTGAATTCTTGACTGCCATGGAATTTTGCAGATGACTTGCATTGGGCGTAGAAATATCAAGGAATCCTGGAACAGTTATTAGGCACACCGTCGTTTGACGCCACGGATGTAATGCGGCGTGGTGTCAACCGCAGTTCTGGATGAATTCACATTCAATAACACTTATAGACAAACAATCGTCCATCTCGAGAATTAAAGACTGAAGGTGTGCCCTGTCGAAGTTGACTATTCTCCACACCACTCCCAATGGAGAATAGATCCGGCGCAACAGAATCCCGAAAACGGCGGTCGATGGGCTCATTGGGGAACCTTTTCAATCTTGCAAGCCTCATTGCATCCATGTAAGTAAGTGGCATCACTGAGTATCCGAATTAATCAGCCTCACCGCTGTGACTTCACCAGCAACTCACAGCGATACAGACTTCGCTAACGAAACTTCCGAAACGAGACTACTTCGAAACTATCAACCGTCTTTATCGGTCATGACAGGAAACGTGGTTTTAAAAAACATTAGAATGCATGAGGAATTCCACGCCTTTAGATTGGAGGTTGGTTCCAACGAACAGCTGCTGGCCCGTCAACAACACGATCGTTCCCAGTGCGCTGCTTCATGGAGCCTGTGGGAGACATACGGTTGTTTAACATGAAGATGGAAGATGTGGTTATCCATTCGCAGCCAGTGTGTTTAATTTCCTCATTGAATTGCCCTCCCCAGGTTATAATTCTGAAGAGTGTTGGGAGTACCTTCGTGGGTGAACACAACTGTAACGTTATGATAACATTACCGACGGATGCTATGACCAAAACCATTAACAATCTGCCAATTGTTTCCTCATCATTGGCTTCAGCCATTGCTGGTATGTTCAGTAACAGGTCGTCATTACCGCAACACAAAAATTGACCAAGAAGAAGCATATACTAATGTGTCGCACGCGGATGCGAAATGAACGATTCAAAGACAGATTCAAGAGACCGAGCTAAGGGCGTTGTGATAAACGACCCGTGTACCCCACTGCGATTTGCAGCCCTGATGTTGAATGTGCCACAACTGTTGTCATGAACGCACCTTGTTCACTACTAAATATTCATGTTTGTGTGTTCGTCATATTTCTCACAAAGCTGAACATTGTTTTGTTTGTCAGGCAAGTAGGGTTTTTTGCGGCATTCAGTTAAGTCTCCCGATGGGGCTGTGCCCTGTTTTTCTGACCGTCCCTTGACAGTACCTAAAGCGTCTCTTTAGAATACTAAAAGATCATTCGAAGAATGGTCAGAGGACACTCAGAGGACACTGAGTGATTATCCAAAGGACAGTCGTACTATCAGAGTATCATACAAAATATTCTAGTTACACAACATTGGCTGACACTGATCTTTTTCTTCTAAAAGATTGGCAAGGAGGTTCCTTATTTTTGGGACCGAATCTACCCTCGAATAGAAAAAAAACGTTATTCGATCTGAGACTTCGAAATCTTTTTGCACTTAATTTCTTCTCATACAAGATGGCGGCGTGCAGCAATATACTAACATCAGTTATTAAATCACTCCCGGTGGTTTAAGATAATGCACACAATAATGCGTAAGTGACAACATGTACAATGCCGATTCAGGCAGACGGGGTTAAGTAATTAGCGATGGGCAAGTTGAAATGGATGACCTTCCACACACTTGCTGAAAGGCAACCACCACGAACGATATCGAACGAATGCCAGCTTCGAATCAAGCGCTTAGCAAAACCGAGGAGTACTAAGTGCATAGGGTCAAAGGGGAATCTCAATACCATGCAAGTGGGTAGTTCATTTAAAAGAGTTGAGATGATGTGATGTTTATCGTTGAGTTGTCTTCAACAACAGCACTCCGTCATTAGTTCTTTCTCGCCTACTGAGAAGACCATTCTTCTACTTTCACAGTACACACCTCTCGGCATACGTTTGTCGCAGCTATGATGGCCTCTGTAATCTCTGACTTTAGGTATGAAGCAGCGAACCGATTTGTCACAGATAATGGAATGAAGCGCCACGAAACTTTTTATTTCGAGCGCTTCTAAGTGGTCTCTGTCATAAATTCATCAACGTATACATCTAAAGGCTACGGACCACCACCGTCACCATAACAGTCGAGCACAAATGGCCAGCTAACAAACGGCCGGAAAATGTGGCCAACTGTAAGTCGAATTTAAGTGCCTTGGTAATCAAAAAGAGGCGGCACATTGACGTTAACTTGTAAAGCTGATCAATTTTCGGCGTTGAGCTTGCATTTTTTTAACGTACAATTTGTAGACAGTTGTGGGTCCAGGATGCACGTACTACTTTGAGGAAGCGTCTTATTTGAGCGTGTTCTTCGAGTGTTGAGCACACTTCTCGGGTCTAAAGGCAAGTCAAGAACGAGCGGCTTCAATGATGTGAGAGGCGGTTTCAGATCAGCGACCATGAGGGAATTCGCTCGAACACATAACAATCTCACTGCATCAGAAACGGATGAGATTGTTACCGTAGTATCCACTAACAGAACTGAATGTTACATTGTCCACACAACTCACATGTACCGTGTTGATCGCACATCACCTCAACAGATAGCAGCGGACAGGTGTCTTTCATTACTTGGCCACCTTCGTCATCTTTGATGGGGAATAAAAATAAACATAATAGCTACCGGGTTCTGCTAATGGAATGTCTTTATTCTTTAAGGTAGCAATGATAGTGCTGGAAGACACACCAACAATGCTGATGACAAGCCTTAAAAGTTTGCGGCGTATTCGGCAATATACAGTGACACAGCGATATAACCTGCGCGTGAAATTCATGGTGCACCAAGGGTGCATTAAACAGAGGGCATCAGGGGATATAAAAGCCGAAAAATCAAAAATCAAACAAGTGTCTAATATGACCGCAACATCCTAATTGAAGAGCACAGTCTTCACTTCAGCCTTTAGCATATCTTTATTGAACGATAAAAGTGCGTTATATCGGGTCTATATTCAAATCAATAAAACGTTATCAATAAAAATTAGCCGCAAAACATCATAAAAACAGTGACGCGCGAAACGATCAAAAGAGAGACACGTGAAAACCAAATGACCAAGAGTTATCGAATTATCCTAGATAAGCAAAATTTACACTTGAATGACAGCCATCTATTCTCAAACAAGCAATATCAGATAAAATGAAAACTGTTGTTCTTAGGTTATTCATAAAATCTGCCTCGCAAAGATGTTCCATTCAGTGAATGTTTTGATCTCTGGTTGGCCAGTGAATTAGAACGGACGTTTCGGCGCCTAACCTACTCCTGGCTAAGTTGGTCGAGTGGGCAACGTATTTACCGTGGTGGACTGTTTTTTTGGTTCCAGAAAACATCCCAAGTAGCAAAATGGGGTAAGACATATGTGGGCAGACGGCGGACTGTAGAATAAATTGGCGAGCAACGCTTTCTAACATGTCCAAAATAGGTGATTTCCGTAAAATCAGTTTCGGTGTTCACGTCCAAAACTTTCGAATCTTCCCAACCCCCTCCCTCCTCAGCCAACTTCTAAAAGAAATCCGCTAAAATAAAAGAAACTGTACTCCGTCTTCTTACAATATTATCGCCTTTTCAAGGTTGAAAATGCGATCAGACGGACGGACAGACATACGGTGTTAAAGACAAACTCTACAATAAGAATTCTATCTCCTCATGGATCTGAATTAATCAGAAGATCAGATTGTCCAGCCGAAAACTCGTTTAAAGCTGGAAAAGCGCTTACGGCGTTGAGGCATGCTGCGTTTGTCCCAAATTTGAATACAGTCGAAGCCGTGAATTTTCACAGTTGGGTCTCATCTAGAATTATGATTGTGTCACACTACTTCTTATTAGTAAAGTGGGGCGACGAGAAACGGGTCAAAAATATACAGTAATTAACCGAAAATTCAGCCATTAGAAGATAATTGTGTATTCTGTTGAATCTTACTTTCTAGGACATCATTCATAGTATCCGCTAGATACACCATTTCGATTTTCATATTCAGCATCATTGTTGGGGTAAAAATGTGTCAACTAAGAGAATTTCTAGGTCAGCACTTGGTTTCGGCAGCATTTCCCTTCCCAAAAGACCATCCAACCTCAACTTCTGATTCGACCCTACACGATAATACTCTATCAGTTGGAAGCACTGAAAAAACCTTCACGACCACAGCTTATACAACTTTTATCCAGCTCGCACGCCCCAATTTTCGAAGTTTTACAGTCATGTAACATGCGGAACAACATATTTTTCCGTCATACTTCAGCTATGTGATCACGACAATTTGCGCTGATTCAAACCGCTATGTCACAAACTTACTATAGATGTTTCAGATGTGTTCAGAGTAAATGTAAATGTCCAACAAATAAGACATCGTTTGTAGTCTGTGAGTAATGGTCAAGATTTCGCCGGAAGCGTAAGACTGACTTTATGACTGTTGCCAATCATGACTTCGGTCTACCTTCCACACCTAGACCACCCACTAAAGTGTTAAGGCTGAAAACCAACAGTATAGATGAGCATCAGTTTTGAAGCCTCCCCCAGGCTCGTTTTGGCTCTTACATTGTTTCTTTCATCGATAGCACCTGCAAGGAATGTACAAGTGCCACACGTGGGGCACCTGTGGGCTCCCTTGTTATACGCTCTGTGTTGTGGGCTTCAATAGACCTAAACAGTAAAACTAACCACCGGCTGAGTTAAATGGCTTCGAAAAGAGGGTTTTGGCTATTAAGACGAACAGTTTGAGATATTCTTAGAAAGCAAATGAGAAGTACAAGATCTTTGTCTGTGAAACAATTCTGTCTATATGCTGCAAGGCGAATTTTATCTAAACCCTTCCGTGTGTTTTAGGTTCCCCTAGACGGTCTCCGACGGCCTATTGATCGAACCACCCTCACTGACGGCAATGTTACTCCTTTCACTTATTCCATCTCCTCTCTTCATAAATCTCACTTCCGATTATAATGTATTTAGCAACAAACCTACTAACTGTGAAAAAAGAAACCGGTCACTGTTGTCACGAATGAACAAACGTTGGGGTTGGGTGGAGAATAATCCTGTAGTTGATTTTTGGAACCAAGACCGTTTCCCCAGTTACCAACTTGGAAACCAGCATCACACAATCAACCTAATAAAGGAAGATACATAAAAGGAATTCGATTCGACTTTTATTATCGTTTTACAATAGAGTGAGCCTTCTCATCATGAGAGACTTTAGTTTCAATTTCCGAAAAGCATCTACGTGAGACCACTGCGGTCCATTTTAGGCACACAACATACTGGCTCGAAAAATGAGTTACGAAGCTGAAAATTAACACGCAGGTGACTGACTACACAAAGCAACTTGATTATGATGGCAAAATCTGTAAAATCCCTAGCCATTAGTATGAAGGTCTTCATAGATCAACAGATTGATATTACACTATTCTCAAACTGTTTTGCTTTCTCTCTGTAAGCACGTTGTGTGACCAATAAAGAGCTCACATGCATTGCACGAAAAAAGGAGCTAAGGTCTAGACTATCAAACCACTTAGTCGTTCTCTATCTGGCTGCAACGCGCTCGTGATGGACAATAGTGGACGCAAGCCTAACTGGTTTGTTGTTCAAAACCAAAGCACTCAGTCAGGACGGCCCAATTTATATTTGGATAAGGAAGAGATGGTCAGTTGTTCCTCAGACAAAACACAGCATTCTAACTTACGGTTGACGATATCCGATTCGGATTAGCCTGAATCATAACGACTACCATAACTAATCAGCAAGTAACCAAATGAAGGCGGACCAGAATAGAACATCCCATCAGAGGTGGTCGAATGAAAGTGAACCATCAGTGTTTTCCATTCCTCCGTGCAATGTGCATGATTCTCACAGTGTGTACTTATCGTTTTTGTGCAAGGGAGCGAATGCGATTCGAAATGTCTACCCACCTAACCTGACTGCGCTGGTATACTGTCGAATGAGATCTATTTTTGTGTACTTAATTAAATTAGGATACTTGATTATAGGCATACAGAATATACTGGATTAAAATAGATCAATGCGAATTAAAATCCAGGCCACAAAACGGATAACTGTCACACAGCTGAACTGTTTGCAATACAATTAAACAACTGTGTAACATGGTTTAAAATCGGCATGCCTTTATAGTGGAGTTCCGTGAAAGTCAAATTACGGTGGAAGCGTGCGGCAACGTAGGACAAAATAATGAGAAAACAGAACAACAAGTGAAATTATTTGAGCTTATTTTGAGCCCAAGCACACAATCAACATTCGTCGGTCACTAGATCAGCTCAGTGAATTTTTCATAAAATGTATATTACTGCCAGAGTCTCACAGGAATTACATATATATCCATACTCCATCCACATATTGGGTTTCCGTGAGCTGACATTTACTTAAATTTTCAGATTGATCATCACTCACGTTTGATCGCAGCCTTCNCAGCTTGCGTTTAAGTTCTTGACGGTCGTCATCGTATTCAGAACCAGGTGGGATAGAGCGACGTTTGTTCATAAGATTTATCGACGTGACGGAAATCCAGTTCTGTCAAAACTGAACAGCTCCTTCGGAGCGTGCCTGTTCACAGCACACTTTTATAGCTTCGGTGATTTGTCCCCAATGTTCGTTAGGATCAATCATCTGACTCGAACTGGGCAACTTCTTCGCCAACAGGTGTTCTGAACGAGTGAACGTCCATAAATTCAGAACAGCTAGTGAACAATCGGTAGTATAGTTTGTTGTTCACGTTTCACTCTTATTCTGATGGAGCTTCTATGTGACTAGTGAAACGTTAACAACAAACAGTATTGGCGAGGGCTTACTTACGGTTCTGAAAATACTGTTTCTTGCTTATCTTTCAGGCCGCCGTCAGCTTTTTACAAATTGTATGTTTAGTCTCCAATCAAGGTCGCTCGTAGCCTGATTCATTAGATCTCTCATTAGTGAATGTCCTCGCCTATTATTCAATCATTATCCGTTTGGGCAGCGACAATTGTAGTGTTGAATTTCCTGATACGTTCACGTCGATTGTCGTGATCTTGCTGAAGCCAACTGTTTCCGGTGGGCTCCAGTATGGACGAAAGTCAACCCTCATACTTTCTACTGAAATGGATCAGCCAGACGATTAATAACAATGTTGAATCCGCGAACACATTGAGATGATGTTCGATTTCCTGCCAGTGTGTTATTTACGGAATGAGTCTGAGCTGCATGCCTAACCAGAAGATCGGCTCGCATATAATAACGGTAGCAGCACTCATCACAACCGTCAGTAAATAATCGAACGATCGAGCCGGGTGGACGACTTCAACGAGCACAAACAAACAGTCAAAAGTTGACACTTTTCCGTTCACTGTGAGTAATGCAGTGTGTGTGGGTGGACATTACCAACGAGCATATCATCTTCTCAAGAACTCTGACGAACTGAAACATCACCCTGACTTAATAGGAAGGAACTGTATCAAATTTTTGAACTGCAATCATGTGAAAATCCGACCCAACCCAANTACAATTAAACAACTGTGTAACATGGTTTAAAATCGGCATGCCTTTATAGTGGAGTTCCGTGAAAGTCAAATTACGGTGGAAGCGTGCGGCAACGTAGGACAAAATAATGAGAAAACAGAACAACAAGTGAAATTATTTGAGCTTATTTTGAGCCCAAGCACACAATCAACATTCGTCGGTCACTAGATCAGCTCAGTGAATTTTTCATAAAATGTATATTACTGCCAGAGTCTCACAGGAATTACATATATATCCATACTCCATCCACATATTGGGTTTCCGTGAGCTGACATTTACTTAAATTTTCAGATTGATCATCACTCACGTTTGATCGCAGCCTTCGCATTCAGATAGACTTTCCAGTCAACTTGAAAACAAACCAAATCCCCGACTACTCATCTGTAATCTAGAATATACCACCTTGCAGGTTTAACGAGATCAGTGATCTCGACCTGTCTTCGAAGTCCTAATCGCGGGGTCAGCGATTGGAGTCAACAGAACAGTTACTGTCTCCCCTCGAGACGATCGGGCAACCTGATCATTGCTCACAAGCGAGAGTGGTTGAGCGTTCAGATTTGATGATTCGGTCGTGTCTAGTGTGAGGTCAATTGCGCAGTGGTCACCACGGCTACATGAGTGGAATGGCCGGAGTTCAAATCGCGGCCGTGGCAAGGATATGCACTACTGACGAGCTCTAATGAGAGCGAAACTCGAGTCTGGTGCTTCTTTTCGAAAGAGGCTGACTGGAAAGTCTATCTGGATGCGAACGGTGCGATCAAATATGAGTGATGGTCAACTTGAAAATAAGTCAAATCCCCGACTACTCATCAGTAATTTACTTAGATGTCCACAGAGACAAGTCTTAATAAACCAACGAAAAGGGTTTCCCCGTCGCCAGCGTAAATAAGAATTCACCAATTTTAGAACATACGATTACAAAAAGTGCTAGAACATTATAACCGAAGTGATAGTTGAGAATAATAAAAACTTGAGAACTGTTTCAGAATGAACATCATTTTACATCCACCTGAAACATGTGCCGACTAGACCTGCCGATCTAGTCGATCGGAGGAAGCTTATGGTCACGGGACAAACTCAACTTCAACACAGACAAGTTAATTTTATGTAAGAAACATTCATAATCCGCAGTTGCATCACTTTTCATCTTGACTGCGCAATTAATCGCCGCCTTACAACTGGAACTGGTGGTGTGTGACCGTTAAACTACTACTGTTCACACCTCCTGCAAAATGAAAGTCGCGAGTGATATGTTTATGGCTTTACGAGCAATGGATGGTGTGAAACCTCGATCTCAAATAAATTTGAAATCTCGAAGGAAAACGGTTTATTTGACCGTCAGGCTGCTTACCTCAAACACAGCCGGTGAACATCTACTTTGGGTTTGGCTTCTTTCTGGTTAGAGTTTCTTGCGAGACAAAATCCCCTCGGTTAGTGTATACTTACTGAGTGTCAACTGACTCGAAAGATGCTGGATGGGTGGGCATAGACATCGTAGAAAAGATTATGTTCTCCTTGATCGTGAGCTGACACCGTAGAGGACAGGGCAGACCGGCTTTGATGGGACAGTCGGCAATTTGTGTGTGCAAAAGATTTTGAGTGACTTCGGAACCGATGTCGGCGAAAACGATGACTTCAAAAAATTAGTTCCAAATGTTGACTGTAGCCGAAAGTGTGTATGCATGTGTGGCGTTCAAGTTTGCCTTGCATTAGCACTGAAATTCTTTATGACTCTATGAGTTTTTGTACAAACCCTATAATATGGTTTGTTCGAACCGCGAGGCATTGCTCCAGCAGTGCGGTTTCTGTTAATTGTGTTTGATTTCTGCGTGCAAGTTAACCACATTAAACAGTCAGTTCTCGGTGATACATCGAAGGTCGAGCGGTAATCTAACAGTTACATGAACGTGTACGTTATACCAAATGTTGTGTAGAAACAAGTGACGGACGTTACATGAGAAACCAGTTAGTGCTTCAGAAAGCATTTCTTTGAAAGTCACTTGTATCATTTCTTAGGAATAAGTGATTGTTTACAATGCAGTACTGTGGGGCAATCAGCTCAAGAACTTACTGTACGTACATCTGGAAGCACGCATTTAACAACTACACAACCACTTACTCAGCAGACACAATAGCTACTGATTGCTTATTTCGCTTGATGATCGGTCACCGTAAGTCCAAGTTAGAACCAACAGGAAACCGTTCACGGTAGAAGTGAACAGAAAGTCACAAACGAAGTAGGTGTACATGCAGGCGTAGACTTCTAACCTGGCGTAGGTGGGAGTGTGGACATAAGTATTTGGCAAAGGATGATTGGAATCAGATAACACTTTGAACCCACACGCCTCACAATTTTGAAATATTAGATTCTGTGAGAATGTATGGGAAGATGCCAATAGTGTTAGGTGAATGTCCCATGTGGAAATAAATTATTTCTCAACTCATTGATTAAAGAGTTTAAGAAAATTATTGGGTTACGGCATCATCAGTGAGACAGCATGTGTGTACTCGAAAAAAGCAAGTGGTACTTAAAATGAACTTAAAACCATTTTGGACGTAAAGCGCAAAGTTGGAGTATTTTTGTTCTAGGAAATACTGTCACGGCTGCTAATTGTGTTTTATTGTGATAGCTGAATATATAGAACATATAAATGTCTTCTGAATACAATTCCCCTAATCCATTTGACTGATGTGGAAGGAAGGATAGTATTGTGGCATGAGGTTACACAAACTCTCTGAGTAAAACACGCGTGAATTTAATGGCATTAAAAGTGGAAAAAATTGCTTCATATCAAACAGATCCCAAAAAACAAGATAATTTTAAGGTTGCCGCTGAAGGGTTCTAGTTGTACAAGTAATGGCTTTTGACGCGTGGAAAATGAAACTTTGAGTGCACCCAACACTAGTATACCATTGTTTCGAGCAAGTACGTGGAACGCTCCATTGAAATCTGACGAAGGATTGGAGACTACCGAAAACCTTCTGATCACTGAACTTGGCATATCCGTTTATCGGTGTGTTGAGTAACTGGCATGTTGTTGTGACAAATCAGAGTTAAACGTTTTGAAACGTTGAAGACATGTGTTTTTTGATAGCAAACAACATAAAACTTCCGCCGTGAAATAATTACTACTCTTCTGTATTATGCGCAAAAACTTCACTGATAATACGGTCTTCTGGGCATGAAAACCGAACGTACAGTAATTTTGGACATGTTGAAGCCTAGGACGCATTGACTAGAACAACTAGATGGCTCAGTAGTATCATTCTAAAGGGTTATGGAGGAGGCTATCTATGAGCTCCAGACTTATAGGTAGAGGTGATTTGTGTAATTTGGCAGAAACGAGACTTCTGGATAGAGTAAGAGCTGATACATAACGACGGACGAACCAGTGCACCGAATAGCAATGCAAATGGGACAAAAGTGACATGGACAAAATGTAAACACAATCAAATTCAAACTGATCGTAACTGTGAGCTAGTGATTTTCGATGTTCTAATTAATATGGATGTTAATGTTCTGAAATCGGACTGGACTTCCGTGCGGCTATTTTGATTCTTGCCATGTCACAAGTTACTCGTCGAACCGGAAGCTTCAGTCACTTGTGAACCTATGGTTGACTGTGTGCAGACCACCATCTCCATCCTTCAGTGCACTGAGATGATTCACCGTTAACAGTGTTTAGAATGGATTTTACATTCTGTCTAATCGGTCCAACAGAAGCCTGAGGATCAATACTCGTTGATCTATCTCCATCATGGTTGGTATTTCCGTATTTGTTTTTCTTGTCACTGTTCATTTATAGTTGGAACAAATAGCTTGTCTATGCCAAATCCGAACTTATCAGCAGATGCCTCTGGAACAACTTTGCTTATATTTGTAATGAAAAACACACCGCATTTTTCCTTTTATCAATTTCTTCACCCATTGCTAGATCGCGGTTATCACGGTTTTTAAAGTATTCCATGATCTTCACTATCAACTACGTTCCATCCCTGATTTACCCAACAATTCCCTTGTTCATGTGTATAGATCATGTAACTGATGTGAATTTTTATCATCACACAGCATTTTTAACCAAATCGTCAGCAAACTTTCCCTTGGTTTGGCTACTCTTGCAAAAAATGATAAACAGATGTACTGATCGTTGGTCTTGTACAGAAGATGACGTCTGTGTAAGCAGTGATTATCAGCCAGTTGTCGGGTTGCATTTGGTAAAGATTTGAATACGCGACTTATCGGTGTACGGGGAAAATTGAAACAACAATGGTTGTTTTAACGAGAGCTGCTTGAGGACTCAAGACTTTTCTACTGTCTTAATCAGAATGCAACATTCTGGAAAGCCAATTTGTCGCACTTGACAAATTTGACGTTTTACTTGCACGTCAAACGACCCCACTGTTTTGACTAATACAGTACGGAGAAAATTCAGCTGGGCCTATCGTATCGTAATCCAATCATGACTGTCGCCCACAAAATTCAATATAATTTGAGATTTTAAAATCGTTTGCTTGCTTGTAAGCCGGGTATCAAGTTCAGCATCAAAATGCGTATTTTTTTATCTTTCAATTCTTGTTTTACTGATTATGTCGAGGATATGCACTATTGACAACCGCAACTGATGATAAAACTCGAGTCTAACGATTTTTTTCAAAAAAAAGCCGGCTGAAAAACTATCTGAATGCGAAATTTGCGGTCAACTATGAGTGGCGTTCAACCTGAAATTAACGAAATCCCTAACCAATCATCAGTAATTTAAAATATCACGCGGCATGTTCAATGTAACCAAAGATTTCGCCCTGTCACGAAGTCCTATCCACGGGGTTGTCGACTGGAGTCAACAGGACAATTATTGTGTCTCTTCCCCAGACGATCGAGCAACCTGATCGTTGTTTACATGCGAAAGTGGTTGTGCGTTCAGATATGATTATTCGGTCGTTCTCAATTTGAGGTCAATGGCGCAGTGGTCAACACGGTTGCCTCATTCATTGCTGACAAGTGAGAAAGGTTGGGCGTTCAGATTTGATAAACCGGTCGTGCCTAAAGTGAACTCAGTGGCATAGTGATCAACATGGATGCTTAATGATTGGAATGGCCGGAATTCAAACCTCGGCCGTTGTAATGTGCACTAGAATTCCCGTCCACTGTCCAGTATTTTTAGTGCCATCAATTTGAACCTTCCACAGTGCGTTGAAGTAATGGGTTTTTTCTTTAAATACTGCATTGTACAGTACTACAAAGACATTGTTGTCCATTCTGTCGTTTTTTCCTTCAAATCTAGTCAAATTGTTGGTTGAATTCGTCAGATTTTTTGAGAAAATGACATACTCATGTGTAATGCCCACCCACCCACAATCTATCGTTCAGTTAGTTACGGGTGGTTGTGATGAATGCTCCTATTTCTATCATGTGTGAGCCGATCTTCGGGTTAGGCATGCGTCTCCGCTTCATTCAACAGTTAACACACTGGCAGGAAATCGAACATCATCCAAATGTGCTTGCGGATTTCACATCATTCTTTTGTCTGATCCATCTCAATAGGAAGTATGAGGATTGACTTTCGTTCATACTGGAGCCCACTGGAAGCAATTAGATCCAAGATCACGACAATTGACGTGAAAATATCAGGGAATTCAACACTACAGGTGTCGGTGCCCAAACGAAGACCACATCTAAACTAATTATTAAATAATAGGCGAGGACATTCACTAACGACAGATCAAATGGATCAGGCTACGAGCGACCTTGACTAAGGACTAGATATACAATTTGAAAAAATCTGGCAGCGGCACGAAAGATAAGCAAGAAACGGCATTTCCACCAGTGACATAGAAACCCCTTCAAAATGACAGTGGAACGTGAACAACAAACCATACTACCGATTGTTCACTAGCTGTTCTGAAGTTATGGACGATCACTCGTTCTTGAACAATCCAATTAATAAGAAATAGTATACTTTATTTTAGTACAAATTTCACACTACTTACAAGTAGAATAACAGAGTGAAGAAATTACATGCGCGTGATGCGTCTTACCAGTAGATCACATGCTCAGCAACATTGTTGTACACTGCAGCATAAAAATAAACATGAAAATGAATCACAAGTACAGCGACAACTTCGATTCACACGTCACAATCGTAAACTGGAAGTTGGCAGTGGATGCTTGTTGTTAATCAAGGTGCACTCAAATCGGTGGGAAATTTTTTCCCAAATCCGATGTCTGGTTGACCGGGAAAATCTCACCGAATCTAGTGTAATACTGATTTTGAGAAATCGACTTCATTTTACACGCAACCCCAAAACGGGAGCCAACGAGTACGAGTTTAATTGAACAATCTCTTGATGAAACCATGCTTGAACATTCAGCTTAATTTTAAGGGTGGACAATTCATCACTACTCTTGTTATTATGAACATATAGGGGTCATTTGTATTGTGGTGCAGTTCGCTTGTTCATGAGTTTGATCGCTATTTACAAGGAAAATCGGTTGAGCGTTCACATGTGATAATTCGATATTGCCTACTGTTAGGTCAGAGGCACAGTGACCAGCGCGGTTGCTTCATGAAAACGTGGACGGACTTAAAATTCTGGCTGTGGCAAGGGTATGTACTAGTGACGAGCCCTAATTAGAGCGAAACTCGGGTCTAGTGCTTCTTTTCGGAAGAGGCCAACTGTAAACTCTATGGGAATGTGGAACCTGCGAGCATTCACGGTGGATGTCCAATCTATATTTAAAAACAAGTCCCCTACTTATCAGAATGAAGATACTTCATACGAGCTTGTGGTCAAACGAGACCTAGAAAGAACGTATTAGTGTGTGAACAGAATATCAAGCTCATTTAAAAATCACGATGTGCAGATTGTAACTTCCGGTTTGCGCAGGAATATGAATTACTGATAAACTCCAGCGAGAGGAACAGTCAAGCCGACTGATTGTTTTTAAGTCGCGTTGACCGAACGGCTTTCCCTAGCATGAAATCTCGGATAAACTGTGGTAGTGATCAAATCGTGCAAGTCAGTCCTGTGATTTTCGAAAGAAAGTGTTCATTTTCCAATGCATCCGCCCTTCAGTCACTTATAAATTGTGACAATCTGTGAGACGTATTATAAAATGGGGGTGTTGTATCCCAGCATTTTGATTTTGGGAAAACAAATCGGGTATGTTTAGAAATTTAACCGGTTGTCTGGAAGATAAGATGGAATATTGGAATTTGCACCAACAGTTGCATATTTCGTTTCTACGTCTGAATTCTGAACCATTCAGACAGCTTCACCATTAGTGTAGCAATTGTGGATTGCTGTTTGCCAGTTTTGGAAGAATTCACGTATGCAACTCCATTTATCACATGCATGTGTTGACTCGAACAGTCTTCGTTAATTTCGGCCAGTTTATTCAGTGTTTTAATGTCGAGACAGCTTGAAAGCATTTTAACACAGTTCCTTCAGAAAAGGTACCCCATGCAACAGTGAACATATTCAAACAATTTAGGGGATAATAAATAAATGACGATTTTGAAGATATTAGCTCAGTTTTGAGTCAGTTTGTCAATTACATCAGGCTAATTCAGGTCCGTTGATTCAAGCAACTGATAAATATCGGACGACCCGAAACATCACGGTCTAATCTTCGTAGCCTGCGGTACACGTAACAGAGGTGTAATCAAGTTTCCACGGGTGAGCAATAAATTTAGACTTAAACAACCATGAAACAGGCCACCTACTTCAGGCGAATTGTTACCATGTAACCTAAAATGTTTTCTGTAATATCCATCTCTTTATCTCAACGTTAGACTTCGTTCGTACTAAATTTCATATCTTCGAGCACACTGCATTCGGAGTGTGGGTTTCAGATATCGTATTGCGTGAGGGGAGACGAAATGTTTTGTTTTCAATGAAGGAGGTTGATTGTGTTACAGGCTTCGATAACGAGTGTGAGCCAACTTTCAGTCTTGATTTGTAATTTGTCAATCATTCGGGTCATCCACACATTTGATTTACCTGACGAGTTGCGTACTATTTAGTATATTTTTAACACAGTTCCTCTTAGAACTTGCGGAATTGTCTGAAGAGAAGTCTCCCATCTGACTTTTGTTAATTATTTCAAAAACTGTTTTTGCCATATCGACTGCTTTACAAGTTGAATATGTTCCATTTATTGTAGGGGTTACTTTTTCTTTCATTGTAAAACCTCAACTGTTTCTTTTATCTCAATTAAACTCCTTCAGAAGCGTCTTTGCTGTCAAGATCTCCTATTCACATCCTGTTGCATAATAGGCAGCTTCCTTGTGAGTAATATACTACTTAAAAGTAGCATATTACCGACAGGCAAATTTCAGGAAAAAAAGAGCGAGCTCCGAACGCAACGGACAAGAAGAGACTATCAAATCTGAACGCCCAACCTTTCTCACTTGTCAGCAATGATCAGGTTGCCCGATCGATAACTCCGCGATTGGGACTTCCAAGACAGGTCGAAATCACTGATCTCATTAAACCTGCAAGGCGATATTTCAGATTACTGACGAGTAATCGGGGATTTGGTTTAATTTCAATTTGACCATCACTCACATTTGATCGCAGTCTTCGCATTCAGATAGACTTTGCAACCAGTCTTTTTCAAAAACAAGCACTAACCAGACTCGAGTTTCGCTCTGATCAGAGCTGGTCAGTAGTGTATATCCTTGCCATAATCAGTAATACAAGAATTGTGAAATAAAAAATTACAAAGTCTGATGCTGAAATTGATACCCGGCTTACAAGCAAGCAATCGATTTCAAAATATCAAAATATATTGAATTTTGTGGGCAAAATTCAAATAGATGTATTACAATAGGCTTATCTGGATGTTCTTCGGTACTGTATTATTCAAAACAGTGGGGTCGTTCGATGAGCAAATGAAACGCCAAATTTGTCGAGTGCGCCAAATTAGCTTTCCAGAATGTCGCACTCTGATTTAGACAACAGAGAATGTCTTGATTCCTGTGTGATGATAAAAATTCACATCAGTTACATGATGTATACACATGAACAAGGGAATTGTTGAGTAAATCGGGGATGGAACGTAGCAACACGTTGAGCACGATGGACAGTGAAGTTCATGGAATACTTTAAAAACCGTGATAACCGCGATCTAGCAATGGGTGAAGAAATTGATAAAAGGAAAAATGCGGTGTGTTTTTCATTACAAATATAAGCAAAGTTGTTCCAGAGGCATCTGCTGATAAGTTCGGATTTGGCATAGACAAGCTATTTGTTCCAACTATAAATGAACAGTGACAAGAAAAACAAATACGGAAATACCAACCATGATGGAGATAGATCAACGAGTATTGATCCTCAGGCTTCTGTTGGACCGATTAGACAGAATGTAAAATCCATTCTAAACACTGTTAACGGTGAATCATCTCAGTGCACTGAAGGATGGAGATGGTGGTCTGCACACAGTCAACCATAGGTTCACAAGTGACTGAAGCTTCCGGTTCGACGAGTAACTTGTGACATGGCAAGAATCAAAATAGCCGCACGGAAGTCCAGTCCGATTTCAGAACATTAACATCCATATTAATTAGAACATCGAAAATCACTAGCTCACAGTTACGATCAGTTTGAATTTGATTGTGTTTACATTTTGTCCATGTCACTTTTGTCCCATTTGCATTGCTATTCGGTGCACTGGTTCGTCCGTCGTTATGTATCAGCTCTTACTCTATCCAGAAGTCTCGTTTCTGCCAAATTACACAAATCACCTCTACCTATAAGTCTGGAGCTCATAGATAGCCTCCTCCATAACCCTTTAGAATGATACTACTGAGCCATCTAGTTGTTCTAGTCAATGCGTCCTAGGCTTCAACATGTCCAAAATTACTGTACGTTCGGTTTTCATGCCCAGAAGACCGTATTATCAGTGAAGTTTTTGCGCATAATACAGAAGAGTAGTAATTATTTCACGGCGGAAGTTTTATGTTGTTTGCTATCAAAAAACACATGTCTTCAACGTTTCAAAACGTTTAACTCTGATTTGTCACAACAACATGCCAGTTACTCAACACACCGATAAACGGATATGCCAAGTTCAGTGATCAGAAGGTTTTCGGTAGTCTCCAATCCTTCGTCAGATTTCAATGGAGCGTTCCACGTACTTGCTCGAAACAATGGTATACTAGTGTTGGGTGCACTCAAAGTTTCATTTTCCACGCGTCAAAAGCCATTACTTGTACAACTAGAACCCTTCAGCGGCAACCTTAAAATTATCTTGTTTTTTGGGATCTGTTTGATATGAAGCAATTTTTTCCACTTTTAATGCCATTAAATTCACGCGTGTTTTACTCAGAGAGTTTGTGCAACCTCATGCCACAATACTATCCTTCCTTCCACATCAGTCAAATGGATTAGGGGAATTGTATTCAGAAGACATTTATATGTTCTATATATTCAGCTATCACAATAAAACACAATTAGCAGCCGTGACAGTATTTCCTAGAACAAAAATACTCCAACTTTGCGCTTTACGTCCAAAATGGTTTTAAGTTCATTTTAAGTACCACTTGCTTTTTTCGAGTACACACATGCTGTCTCACTGATGATGCCGTAACCCAATAATTTTCTTAAACTCTTTAATCAATGAGTTGAGAAATAATTTATTTCCACATGGGACATTCACCTAACACTATTGGCATCTTCCCATACATTCTCACAGAATCTAATATTTCAAAATTGTGAGGCGTGTGGGTTCAAAGTGTTATCTGATTCCAATCATCCTTTGCCAAATACTTATGTCCACACTCCCACCTACGCCAGGTTAGAAGTCTACGCCTGCATGTACACCTACTTCGTTTGTGACTTTCTGTTCACTTCTACCGTGAACGGTTTCCTGTTGGTTCTAACTTGGACTTACGGTGACCGATCATCAAGCGAAATAAGCAATCAGTAGCTATTGTGTCTGCTGAGTAAGTGGTTGTGTAGTTGTTAAATGCGTGCTTCCAGATGTACGTACAGTAAGTTCTTGAGCTGATTGCCCCACAGTACTGCATTGTAAACAATCACTTATTCCTAAGAAATGATACAAGTGACTTTCAAAGAAATGCTTTCTGAAGCACTAACTGGTTTCTCATGTAACGTCCGTCACTTGTTTCTACACAACATTTGGTATAACGTACACGTTCATGTAACTGTTAGATTACCGCTCGACCTTCGATGTATCACCGAGAACTGACTGTTTAATGTGGTTAACTTGCACGCAGAAATCAAACACAATTAACAGAAACCGCACTGCTGGAGCAATGCCTCGCGGTTCGAACAAACCATATTATAGGGTTTGTACAAAAACTCATAGAGTCATAAAGAATTTCAGTGCTAATGCAAGGCAAACTTGAACGCCACACATGCATACACACTTTCGGCTACAGTCAACATTTGGAACTAATTTTTTGAAGTCATCGTTTTCGCCGACATCGGTTCCGAAGTCACTCAAAATCTTTTGCACACACAAATTGCCGACTGTCCCATCAAAGCCGGTCTGCCCTGTCCTCTACGGTGTCAGCTCACGATCAAGGAGAACATAATCTTTTCTACGATGTCTATGCCCACCCATCCAGCATCTTTCGAGTCAGTTGACACTCAGTAAGTATACACTAACCGAGGGGATTTTGTCTCGCAAGAAACTCTAACCAGAAAGAAGCCAAACCCAAAGTAGATGTTCACCGGCTGTGTTTGAGGTAAGCAGCCTGACGGTCAAATAAACCGTTTTCCTTCGAGATTTCAAATTTATTTGAGATCGAGGTTTCACACCATCCATTGCTCGTAAAGCCATAAACATATCACTCGCGACTTTCATTTTGCAGGAGGTGTGAACAGTAGTAGTTTAACGGTCACACACCACCAGTTCCAGTTGTAAGGCGGCGATTAATTGCGCAGTCAAGATGAAAAGTGATGCAACTGCGGATTATGAATGTTTCTTACATAAAATTAACTTGTCTGTGTTGAAGTTGAGTTTGTCCCGTGACCATAAGCTTCCTCCGATCGACTAGATCGGCAGGTCTAGTCGGCACATGTTTCAGGTGGATGTAAAATGATGTTCATTCTGAAACAGTTCTCAAGTTTTTATTATTCTCAACTATCACTTCGGTTATAATGTTCTAGCACTTTTTGTAATCGTATGTTCTAAAATTGGTGAATTCTTATTTACGCTGGCGACGGGGAAACCCTTTTCGTTGGTTTATTAAGACTTGTCTCTGTGGACATCTAAGTAAATTACTGATGAGTAGTCGGGGATTTGACTTATTTTCAAGTTGACCATCACTCATATTTGATCGCACCGTTCGCATCCAGATAGACTTTCCAGTCAGCCTCTTTCGAAAAGAAGCACCAGACTCGAGTTTCGCTCTCATTAGAGCTCGTCAGTAGTGCATATCCTTGCCACGGCCGCGATTTGAACTCCGGCCATTCCACTCATGTAGCCGTGGTGACCACTGCGCAATTGACCTCACACTAGACACGACCGAATCATCAAATCTGAACGCTCAACCACTCTCGCTTGTGAGCAATGATCAGGTTGCCCGATCGTCTCGAGGGGAGACAGTAACTGTTCTGTTGACTCCAATCGCTGACCCCGCGATTAGGACTTCGAAGACAGGTCGAGATCACTGATCTCGTTAAACCTGCAAGGTGGTATATTCTAGATTACAGATGAGTAGTCGGGGATTTGGTTTGTTTTCAAGTTGACTGGAAAGTCTATCTGAATGCGAAGGCTGCGATCAAACGTGAGTGATGATCAATCTGAAAATTTAAGTAAATGTCAGCTCACGGAAACCCAATATGTGGATGGAGTATGGATATATATGTAATTCCTGTGAGACTCTGGCAGTAATATACATTTTATGAAAAATTCACTGAGCTGATCTAGTGACCGACGAATGTTGATTGTGTGCTTGGGCTCAAAATAAGCTCAAATAATTTCACTTGTTGTTCTGTTTTCTCATTATTTTGTCCTACGTTGCCGCACGCTTCCACCGTAATTTGACTTTCACGGAACTCCACTATAAAGGCATGCCGATTTTAAACCATGTTACACAGTTGTTTAATTGTATTGCAAACAGTTCAGCTGTGTGACAGTTATCCGTTTTGTGGCCTGGATTTTAATTCGCATTGATCTATTTTAATCCAGTATATTCTGTATGCCTATAATCAAGTATCCTAATTTAATTAAGTACACAAAAATAGATCTCATTCGACAGTATACCAGCGCAGTCAGGTTAGGTGGGTAGACATTTCGAATCGCATTCGCTCCCTTGCACAAAAACGATAAGTACACACTGTGAGAATCATGCACATTGCACGGAGGAATGGAAAACACTGATGGTTCACTTTCATTCGACCACCTCTGATGGGATGTTCTATTCTGGTCCGCCTTCATTTGGTTACTTGCTGATTAGTTATGGTAGTCGTTATGATTCAGGCTAATCCGAATCGGATATCGTCAACCGTAAGTTAGAATGCTGTGTTTTGTCTGAGGAACAACTGACCATCTCTTCCTTATCCAAATATAAATTGGGCCGTCCTGACTGAGTGCTTTGGTTTTGAACAACAAACCAGTTAGGCTTGCGTCCACTATTGTCCATCACGAGCGCGTTGCAGCCAGATAGAGAACGACTAAGTGGTTTGATAGTCTAGACCTTAGCTCCTTTTTTCGTGCAATGCATGTGAGCTCTTTATTGGTCACACAACGTGCTTACAGAGAGAAAGCAAAACAGTTTGAGAATAGTGTAATATCAATCTGTTGATCTATGAAGACCTTCATACTAATGGCTAGGGATTTTACAGATTTTGCCATCATAATCAAGTTGCTTTGTGTAGTCAGTCACCTGCGTGTTAATTTTCAGCTTCGTAACTCATTTTTCGAGCCAGTATGTTGTGTGCCTAAAATGGACCGCAGTGGTCTCACGTAGATGCTTTTCGGAAATTGAAACTAAAGTCTCTCATGATGAGAAGGCTCACTCTATTGTAAAACGATAATAAAAGTCGAATCGAATTCCTTTTATGTATCTTCCTTTATTAGGTTGATTGTGTGATGCTGGTTTCCAAGTTGGTAACTGGGGAAACGGTCTTGGTTCCAAAAATCAACTACAGGATTATTCTCCACCCAACCCCAACGTTTGTTCATTCGTGACAACAGTGACCGGTTTCTTTTTTCACAGTTAGTAGGTTTGTTGCTAAATACATTATAATCGGAAGTGAGATTTATGAAGAGAGGAGATGGAATAAGTGAAAGGAGTAACATTGCCGTCAGTGAGGGTGGTTCGATCAATAGGCCGTCGGAGACCGTCTAGGGGAACCTAAAACACACGGAAGGGTTTAGATAAAATTCGCCTTGCAGCATATAGACAGAATTGTTTCACAGACAAAGATCTTGTACTTCTCATTTGCTTTCTAAGAATATCTCAAACTGTTCGTCTTAATAGCCAAAACCCTCTTTTCGAAGCCATTTAACTCAGCCGGTGGTTAGTTTTACTGTTTAGGTCTATTGAAGCCCACAACACAGAGCGTATAACAAGGGAGCCCACAGGTGCCCCACGTGTGGCACTTGAACCTTTCTTGCAGGTGCTATCGATGAAAGAAACAATGTAAGAGCCAAAACGAGCCTGGGGGAGGCTTCAAAACTGATGCTCATCTATACTGTTGGTTTTCAGCCTTAACACTTTAGTGGGTGGTCTAGGTGTGGAAGGTAGACCGAAGTCATGATTGGCAACAGTCATAAAGTCAGTCTTACGCTTCCGGCGAAATCTTGACCATTACTCACAGACTACAAACGATGTCTTATTTGTTGGACATTTACATTTACTCTGAACACATCTGAAACATCTATAGTAAGTTTGTGACATAGCGGTTTGAATCAGCGCAAATTGTCGTGATCACATAGCTGAAGTATGACGGAAAAATATGTTGTTCCGCATGTTACATGACTGTAAAACTTCGAAAATTGGGGCGTGCGAGCTGGATAAAAGTTGTATAAGCTGTGGTCGTGAAGGTTTTTTCAGTGCTTCCAACTGCTAGAGTATTATCGTGTAGGGTCGAATCAGAAGTTGAGGTTGGATGGTCTTTTGGGAAGGGAAATGCTGCTGAAACCAAGTGCTGACCTAGAAATTCTCTTAGTTGACACATTTTTACCCCAACAATGATGCTGAATATGAAAATCGAAATGGTGTATCTAGCGGACACTATGAATTTCGTCGTAGTAATTAAGATTCAACATATTTAACAGAGTTCAAACAGTTTTTGAGGCATCAGCTATTTGAGCAACTCGATACTGATCCAGGTATTATGATCTTTTTGTCTTAAGATGAAGTCAGTTTGATAACTCTGATGTGTTCTGTCTGCTGCCGTCTAATTTGCACACCATTTTATTATCAGACCATTTGGTAGACCTGTCTGTCTGTCTGTTTTTCCTTCCTTAGCGGTTGATCTCCCTCAAATACGTTCAGAACCTCCAAGTTTAGGAATTTAACAGGAATATTGCGTTTATAGGGACTTTGGTTTTGGTTCGAGATCAGATTATCTCTAATGAAAGATAACGGATACCTCCACAGTACGGTTTGATCGCTTATTCTAGAGGAACTACCACTGAGAATAAAATTTTAATGACTGTGTGATAAAAATCCATGTGATGCCAAAGTCCTCCAGAACATTAAATTTTCCGTTGTGTTCCAACACACGGTAGTAGTGAAATACCCACGGGCCATTTTCACAAAAAGTCTTTCTGTATTATGTCCTTAAGCCGCGTAGAGAGGCCGAAGCACATGTTTCCTAATGGTGACCGCACGAGGTAAAAAGAAGCAATGAATTCCAGCTGGGTGCCAGCAAAGTGTTAAGACTACGTTTTTGTGCTGCTTATGAATTCTCAATTAACAAAATTATCCCAAATTGATGAAACAAAGGACGACAACATAGTTATGCAGGAACAAGTTGAATGGAGAAAATTTGTTACGATTAAGCCAGATTCTGTCATATCAACCGCTGAAGTCCTTGAAGGAGAACCTAATTTGGTGCTCGGAATCTCGGAATCCGCGCCTATCGTAAACCTCAAGTTGTAATCTGAAAATGATCAAGGAAGTCGATTACTCCGCAATTTTCATGACAGGCTGATAGGAGTAAGTGCTGTTCTATCTTGAAATGCAGAATGGCATTGGAACGTGAAGACTACGGGTTGTTAGATATGTGTTGATACAGGACTATTTATGTTTCAGTGTCATGTCCAACCCTATTTGTGGGATGGTAGATGATTGTCCACCGTTTGCAATTTTGCTTCACTAAAGTGTTTGACCGTTTAATAAGAAAGTAAATAGGTTAACGGGATCAACAGTTCACTGAACACAGATGGATTCAACACCAGTTTATAAGCATACCAGCGAAGTAAAAACCACTATATTTAATTTCTAATTAGTCCATTGGTAATTTGTCTCACATGACGTCTGTGTTACGTCTGTTAATTGGGCCAGTGTAAAGCCGTTTGTATTGACGTTTACCGAGAAATATTTTAATCGTCCAAGTTAATATAATTTGGCTGATTGTCCTGCAGGTCGTGGAAAAAACATACCGACACAATCGTTCTTGCTGTTTATGTCTCTCATTATAACTAGTACAGCATGAACGTAAAGTGTGCTGGTTGTCAAGCCTCCACTTATTTTCCTTGATCACGTTAACAAAAATGTTGATTTTATACGAAAGCCAAGTGTAGAAACAACAACGACAATGTGGTGTGACGTAAGTTATTCAATTGTCAGTTCTACGGGAATGGTATAAAATGGGCTAGTGTATTTTCCGTCTAGGAAGTTAGCCGGTGCTGGCTACACTGTGTAGTTCCTGCGAAAGACAAGATCAGTGGGCTTGCTATTACCGTAATACATTGAGCAAATTAGACGGTTCAGTCAAATTACCCGTCATTATGAGGTGTTTTTCAACCGTGGACGTCGGGTACTTTTCCGTGATTTTCACCTTTAAAGGTTTGTCGCGTCATCGCCCTCAACGACTGTATATGTACGTGTAAATTTTATCGTGAGTTCTGGTGCGTCTTATCAATTTACACATCAATACTGCTGACTGTAGACCAAAAAATTATGTTAAAGCCTTATGGCGAACAACGTTTTAGGTCACAACGGAGGACAACCAGCACTTTTGACAGAAAGATTGTTGAGGTATATACTAGATCCGTTTACGGCTACTACGTGATCAGGTTTGAGAGACGTTTTGGGAACCATTTGCAGCATCCTCCTAGTGTTTTGTCCTTCCCGGTGGACTTCGAGAGAACCACCAGGATACCCAATGACAAACGGTACTTTTTCTAACGGATGATTGCTTGATCGTCTTCGTCCAAGAGAATTCGAAGAAATTAGGCTTCCATTTTCTCCTTCGCAAAATATTTAAAGACCCTGGTCACCTCACGTTGCCTTGCAATAAATTGGGCATCGTAGTGTAACTTCTGGTCAGAGCTTGAATAAGTTGTGAAACAAACTTAAGTCAACACCTATTTTTGATCATACCTCGTTCGGTGTTTCAATTATTTTACTTAATCTTTTCAGTTTGCCAGCCATTGATGTTAACTTGCTAATCTTGGGTTGTTTTTCCGGATTTGCTAGTAGAACATAGAAACGGATTGGCTTAGACGGTTGACTATCTACAGTAAGTTACAGAAATTTCCCAAGTGCGAAACCATGCATGCTCATGCGTGCATCTGCTTACGTCTGGGAGGAAAAACACGATCCATTAATCAACACTACAACAACACGGATTGTGTCGTGAGTAGGTTGGTTTGCCTTTCTTGGTCATAACTAGGAGTGAGAGCAGACCATTTGATTTGAACATACCGGCTTAATGTGTTTTAAAACGTAATCCTGTTATCGGCAGGCTAGGTTGCACACAGTATATCAACTGACCACGTTGACACTAAGTTATTGGTTATGGCACCCGATTAGACGAACGGTTGTATTTACAAATCCGTGTCTACTTGTCAGGTTCTTTATGTTCACCAATGAACGATCCAAAATAGATTGCGACTTTACAAATTAACTTATCGGCAACTAATGGCAAACCATCTTTCTGGAATATTTATTTAATTTTAGTTTTCGATTACGCGTCAATATAAGTGGATTGTGATATTTTCCTAACTATGGAAAGTGAAAAGCACAAATACAATTAGTAGTTCACAGATTTTACTGTTTGCCATTTTCAAGTTAGCAAGCATGCTGAAGATCATTCACAATTATGAACGTAACTGAGATTCATGTAGATTATTCAGTCAGTCAGTCTCAAAAATCGTGAAAGTTGAGTTTTATTCCAGTCACAGCTTGTTAATAATGCACTCTTTTGATACGGCCATGATTTAACTCCGGTCTTGCTTTCATGAAACAGTGGTGTTGACCGCTGCGCCACTAACCTTACATTGGGCCCAACCAAATTATGATCTCTAAGCGTACAGTCACATTAGTCTGTGTGCAGCTCCCAAGATACCCGACGACTCTGTGATTAGACGGTAGCGGTCCTGTTAACTCTAACTACGAATCTCGTGATTGTTGTATACCAATCACTCTGAACTCAAGAAATTCTTCGGATTTATCTGGCATTTCGATGACTATTGTTAAGCCTTCAATCTTTCTTCTATGGTAGTAAAACGACATTCACCAGTTTTCACAGCATTCTCTTTCAGGAAAACTTCCCAGTCAGTCGTCTTGCAATACCTGTTTCTTCTTGAAAGTGGTTCTCTTACTTATATTCGACAATTTGAATTGATTAAATCAGTTGGCTCAGGAAGAGTTAAGGTGATAAACTTATGACAAACAAAGGAGTTAGATTATTGGAACTGTTGTACGGGATAGTTGCAAGTTTTAGAAGCTCCACAGAAGTAAAATAGTACCCAGTTACACTGTTAACAGTCACCAGCAACATTGTGTCAAAATACTCTTTTAGAAAGAATAGAGTTTACAGACATAAAAGTATTTCTTCGGTGGGGGTTCATTTCTGAGGAGCGGAACCACTGACTACCATTTTGACAATTTTCTTGAAAAATATTGAGGGTCGGAAATCTTCCCTAATTTTCACCATTTACCAATCAGGAATCGCGGGTGAAGAAATCAAAATGCCGATCGGTGGGATTATCAACACCGTTCATTCAGTTAGCCAATTTAAGCCGACTGCGTACACGGCTAATCCCGTAGAGAGTAACACTGTTATGGCTACTAAACCCAAGTGTAACGTGGTGAAAACAGCTTTTGGTCAGTTTCTGATAGTACGCGGTAGTGCCGATGGTAAGGTATGGTGGATTTTTGATATGACAGAGAAAACAAACATAGACAGTTAGAGGTGAGTCAACGGTTGGAAGTAAGTGTGTAACTTCATACATTACACTCAGTTAGAGCCGTGCAAATTGTGAACACCCCAATGGGATTGAGTGATATAACTTAAACTTTCAGAATTCTCGATCATAAATTGGTTGCATACGGAGCCTTCCAACACTAGGACGTAAGATGACTTAATTTATCCGCATAAAAGAATTGATTGCACTCAATGCCAAACTGCGCACGGCGCTTATTTTCTAATCCCTTACCTCCCTCTCAAAAAGTTTGTGTGCACAGGACTGTTACAGCAAATACCTCTGATGTTGAACTGCCTTCGGAATGAGCATAGGGATGCCACAGGTTTACTACGTCCACTCAGAGTGCGATCGAATACAAGCAGATCAAACTTCGCGGTCTTCAAAAGGCAGATGTCTTCTATGTTTTTGGTAGTTGTAATCTGATACTTCCATGAGGAATTTCTTCTTTTTTCTAGGGTTACATTCATCGGAAAATACATTGAATCCCGCAAGGGCACTTTATGGTCGCAAGCGTTGCTTCTTTTGGAAGCGCCTTAAAAGAAGTTGATCTGCAGTACCTTTTAAAACATATATCGGAAGACCCACACAAGAGTGGACGAGATGACTGCTTCTGGTGTGGTGTGACATGAAAAACGTCATAAATAGCTTTCACCTTTATCAGAAGCATGGACCATTTCAAAATCTCCTTTAGGAAGGGTGTTGTAAGAATTCAGATTCAGGATTGAAAACGCAGATGATTAGTGTTGAAGCCAATGAGCGTTGCTGACAGTTAGTAACTGAAGGGCAGAAGACAATATTCCGTAACAAGCGAAGTTTAGTTTCAAAAAACCATAAGGCAAACTGTAATACATAGTTGTTGAAACTCTGAACACAAAGAATTACCATATTTATATGTAACTTTCTTACAGGACGTAGAAACATTGTACTTTAACTTCTAGACTCACTAACAACCGTTGCTTAGTCACCTGCAAGCCTGTACCAAACTGATTGGCTTGAACGAAGAAATCCTTGACCAAACTCACCCTCAGGAAATTAAGTTAAGCGTTTAACGTAAAGGCGAATACAATATATATCCGGTAAATATATACCGTGGATAACCACAGGTGATAGAACACAGAAGGTGAGACAATGTAAACTATTTCACTTTTATCCATATGTTCTGAAATGATGCCTTATGCTTCGCCCTAGGTCCATACATTCGCGGTACCGAATCGTATTTATGACCTGTTGACAGTGATAGACACTTCATTCGATTCGATAATTAAATCCGACGGCGAAATTTGTGTGAAGTGAACCGTCTTAACATTTTGTACAGTCTGATCAAGCATACATACGCGACCTAATTACAGGTGAACAATCAATTAAAGATAAAAATGGACGAATGAATTGTAAAAATAGTTGTGCAAGAACGAGCCAACCGTAGGACATCCGGCTCAAGTTACCTTGACTCTCCAGACGAAGCTGGATCGGATCGAGCTTGTTTGATGGGGTAGTTCCATTGTCATTAAAAACGGTTTATAAACACAGTAAGATGAGTAGATAAGCTCAATCTGTAGCGTCTGGAAGACTCATAGGGTACATTCACTTGAGATGCTGGATGTAGTTTCAAGCATAAGCCTAGTGGTGGGCGAAGTTGGGAGTTGTCTGTATCTCACTTAAGAGACATAAACCCATGGACGTGTTTCGACGACCCAGTGTATTACTCTCCTGATATGCTCATTAACAGATGGTTTCGAATAACAATTTTTACAGTTCAGTTGATATATGCTACCTCGTAATTCTGGTATTCAGATCGGCTGAAGCACTTCAGAGGGGATTCAGCTGTATAATTGTCCACCCGTTTTCTCGTTCTTCATGTATGAGAGCAATATTATTGAAAACTTCTTGACGAGTAGGTAATCTTGGTTAAACCAAGCATTGTTGGTCTTTTGAATTCATGCTCAACAAAGGTAGAGAAAGATGAGTTAAGCAGCAATGATTTAAATACTGCATAAAAGGTAGGATTGCTGATGCGTTGCAAGTAGTTTTTCTGTGCTGCGTATTTCAACTGCCATTTGTTCAACCGTCGTTTTATTAAAATCGTGGCTTTCGGCTCATCCACAAACAAAGTGAACTCACGTCTCACAGAATTAATCCTTGCGACTTGTACAACTAGGAGATGATTACCATATTAAAGCAGGAACTTCGTGATTTACTATGCCTTCGTCAAAACTTTTAAGTGACAGGAAAAGATACAATGGAACGCTGATGGTTTCATAACAGGTAGTTTCGGCACAGATTACGGAAGTACTTGATAAGTTATCGTTTTCACTTTGCTATGCAAAGAGAGATGCTAGAGCTAAGGAGGGTGAAGTGAGGATTTGAAAAAATCTTTAATCCGCAAATCAAAACGGCTATCCACGTGATTTCCACTCTTGTGAAGTTTGCTTTTACTCGAGTGAATAAGGTCACATGCGACAAAACATTGTGAATTAAGTTGTGATGACTACTTCTGTATCCAAATAGCTTGACACACATGCGGGATAGATGGGTGTGTTGATAATCTCCACTTGTAGCTTCTTTCCGAATATCCAAATCGCGAACGAACTCACAGTTCGCAGGAGGTATTCTTTTCACACCTTTTTAATCGCAGACATATAACACTCAAAAGAGTGACCAATCGGACGACTAAACGGAAAACAGAACAATACAAAACGTTCTCAAAAGCTTGCCTAATGAAGTGTAATATAATGAATGTACCCTTTTAACGAACAGCAAATACCTGTGACATGTGGCCGTGAAGCCACAAGAAGCTTACGGTGGTACACCCGACTGCAGTCCGTAATCACTTTGAACAGATGAACGGCTCAGGCAGCCTGTAGGTCAGTCGATGAGTCAAACTGAAAACAGCTGTGTGTAGACCTACCCATGCGTAACCTCGGTCTATTAATGCACACCTACTTCAGGCCAGACTGAGAGTCGAAGTAGTTTCACTGTCCTATGTGTTCACACCACACAGTTGAGTGAGATTAGTTAAGTTTATTGACGCTTCTCAAATCTGTAGGTACAAACTCCTGCACTAAACCCAGTATTATTTAGCAGTTACAGTACTTAGGATCTCATAACGAAGGTCAGGCAGTGTACAGGTAACCAATGATACTTATAACTTTCTCTCAGTTAGCCCTCGTTTTATTTTTGAGCGTTATATGCTTTTGGCTGACAAAAGTGTACAGAATAAATTCATCTAAAAGAACTTGTGTTCTCTTTACACCTGTTGGTCTTCGTGACTTCATTATGGACGATGCACTAATATAAATTTCTGGCGAGTTCTGTGCAAATCACAATTTTCTACTCGTAGTATATAACTATATCTTAATGTAGACAGTGGCCAGTTTACAACTGTCGCACGCAGTAGAGAGTGACTGCAAAAAGCTAACTTGAGACTGTGGTACCTCTATTTAATTCAACGCACATCTGAGTGCACCGGCCAGGCCGTGTTGAAAAGAAGTTGAACGTCATTTTGAACAAGGAAGATTTAAACGAGCGGCTCAAGATTCTGCATCGGCGATTTTCAGAAATTTAACAAACCATAGCAAGAATGTGAATGACAAATTTTCACACAACCAGAAAAATGAGGCGTAAAGAAGAAGGGGAAAAATGTGAAGTAATAGGAAAAGAGATAGTCAGTGCTCACCTCTGTTACTCAGAGAAGTCATTTATAACAATTTCTACGCTGTCTTGATTTAACTTTCCTGTATCACGTTCGAACTGCGAGAGACGGAAATTTTTAGAACAAAATGCGTGTCAAACGCCTTAATCCTGTTTTGGAGCTATCGAAAAAATGTGCAACAGTGGCTATCTTAGGTTGTGCGACGCTGATAATCCTAGAAAAAATGAACTTGTTAGGATCTACGAAAATATTTTGTAAAGCCATCAGTTTAATTCGGTTGACAAATTCTACGGTTGAACAGTGTTTGATCAAAAATTGACCTTTCCCTACTTAAAACGTGCGCGCTAGGAGTGCTGTGCGGATATCGTTATCAGCTCCGTGTAATGTTGTCTATTATTGGGCAGTCTGTGTGCAGTATTAAATTAATAGCCTTTTTGGAGCAATCAGCCTACGCGAACTCATTGTGTATGCATTCACTCTATTCTCACCATGTTATATATCACGAACTTTTCAATTCACTCCAGATTACGCCAGGTGAAATTTTTTCACATCCTACGACAATTAAACCCCAATTCCTTTTATCACCGTGTCAATAATGTGCACCGAATTTACCTTGATGGTTTTAAATGACAAGCATGAGTTAGTGAAACTTCTGATGGAACTCTGTTGGAAATTTTCAAATAATCTTAAAGATCATGAAACGTAAGTTAATTTTCCGAATCTGGACCGGTTCGCATCACTGGCTTCGTTCACTTGCATCATGTTTCATGATGTCTCTTCAGTCTTCAGAAGAGTAGGCTGATTTAATTGAACGCCTGCGATTCCTTACGTGTGCGACAATATTGATCTTACCCTTGCACACACGCATTCCTAATGGGTACACACAATTGGCTAATCCCTGTCTGCCTCACTTGGGACCAAAGATTTACCAGTTTTAGATTTCGCACAGATATTTAGTCTGCAGTACGAATGTTGATACCCTGCTAGCCTGTACTAGTGCACAGACTTTATGAACGAATGGATAACCATACAATTGAAGAGATTTCTAAACCTGTGGCAGTGGTGATGTGTGTATATTCATATTTTTTATTGGCAATGGGAACTAGTGGGAACATTTTGTTGCTGCTGACGTTGTTGTTTAAAAAACATCATCGGCGGAAACCGGTGCCAGAAATCATCCCAAGACATGCAAACTTATATCCAAGTTGCCGTGTTGTTTCTGGAAACGCAAGGGTGTCACCGTCAATGTCAACAAAAGTAACCGAACGCTCATTTTCAATAGGCGACAGGTTGCTGATGCTTCTGACCACTTCAGATCTATGTTGTCTTTGGGTGCTCGTCTTACGTTATCTAATCATTCTCACCAGCGGTGGGGATATCCGTACAGTCAGTGATTCATTTTGCAAGATTCACACGTTTTCCTCCATGGTATGTAGTAATTTATCAATTGCACTCTTGTGCATATTTTCTGTTCATCGGACAATTGGTATTCAATGGCCTTTGGTATCCCACACCTGGCTGACAAAAAAACGACTGAACACTTACTTGGTTTTTGCTCTGATGATCATTCTGTTAAAACACACGTCTGTACTGTTTCTGTTTCAGCTGTCAGAAATTGGTCAACGTAAAAAATGCGATTTGAATGATCAGTGGCCCACTCTTGGCAAGGTGTACTACAACATCGAATTCAGTACACACTGTTGTCTAGGCTATTCTGTTCTTATAATCTCCAATATCTGTCTTTTTGTTGCTCTCAAGCGGAAGACTCGAAAAAATCTCGTGACCACTTCACGTGACAAATCAGGTCCAAATGATGCGACACACAAAGGAATAAACACTGCACGCACTTTACTGTTTTTCACTATCATCCAACTACTAACCTCGGTGCCTTTCCTTGTTGTAATTGAGTTTAACGACCAACTCAATCTGCAAATGGTGCCGGAACAGCACAAATTGACCGTGTATTTCGGATTACTTTTGGCTATGTTTACCAACAATGCAATTAACTACTTTCTGATGATTGGAATCAGCAAAACATTCATGAATGAAGCAAGGGACTACTTCATTCATTTAAAAAAACTTTGTTAAAAGTTGCATTATGTAAAAAGTAAACGAAAAACATTCAATTTTACTTGAATTTTCCGCAAAAGTGCGTTGATTATAAATTGAGGGATTAAGCGTTCTCACAGGAACAGTTTAGCTTTCACATAAATATGTTTAACTTTGGAGGTTTTGTGTGCTATTTGCTGTTAGGACCAAAATAGGGGAAACATTTTATTTCTGCCAGAGTTTGTTCAGCTGATTGATTCAAGACTAAAAAGTAACTGTGAACCAACACATATAGTCTGCACTTAAATCTCACCTAGATTTTAAGCAAAATTTCGAGATATTTATCGTTTTTCGACAACAACTAAAGCTAAGCAATATTGTGCATGTCCGTCTTTTCATGGTTTACTCAATACTTGTAAATCGATATCCTACGCATGATATTCTCACTATGCTTACTGACTTGGTCTTTCGATAGTAATTATCAAAACCCGTGATCTGAGTTTTCGGTAAGGCCCGAGTTCCAAAACAACTTACATAAGCTTAAGCAAGTTGAATCCAAAATATTAGGCATTTCGTGCATGAATCACAATACCAGATTTCTCTGTCCTCCTACATTAATTAGATTGAACACTGCTTTCATAGTTGTCCAGTGTGTTACTCACAACAAGATACTTGGAAATGATAAACATTACTTGTCTTCAGACTCGTTTAAGTCTAACATATTAGAGAGCGTCGTTAGTACTGAGGAATTATGAGTTAAGTTTTAAAGTTGGACTATAGTAGTTATATCCAACTCCATCAGTTAACCTGGTGATCGGGAAAACTCAGCAGTGGGACAAGAAATTATTTGGTTAATGTTAAGTTCAAACTGAATGACAAAGCTTCCATCCATATTCTCCTAACAGAAAAGTCAAATTATTTGTGAGGTTTATTATGACAAGGAGTGAATACCTTTTGCTTTGTAAAGGTGGTAGACGACGTTAAATTTCATTTGGGTGAACAGTCTGGGAGAAAGTTTGCCGGAGGTATTTTTGCCAAAATAAGGTCAAGACGAAGTAGCGTTTATTGCGGGATAAATAGCGTTTTCAATAAGTTGTGACTTGTTTGTGAAATTGTTGCTTACATTGCAACTTTTTAATGAAAAATATAAGAAGCTCAAGAACTTAAGAAACTTGCAAGCTCTTTGTTGAGCAACAGTTATCAGCCAGTGGTCTCTTTACTTTCAATCAGAGTTTCTTAGAATATTTTATCGTCCGGTTTGCTAACTTTTCATTGTCAGTTTTGTTGGGGTTCGTTCAGTATGCTTAGCGTTCTATGTTTCATTTGATTTGGAAATTTAGGTCTGTTGAAACATGTTCGACTTGTTTGTAAAAGCTCGCTTCTAAATTTGCCTTTATTTTGTTATGTTTTGTTGCATGCGGTGAAAAATCCTGATGAATTTCCTTTTACCATAACTGCACTTATGAATTTACGGCTTTCTATAACGTTTAATGATTGCCCTTGTCTGCTTATCAAAGATTTTTCGTTTGGTATTGTTTGATAGGCTGTCACCTTCACCCATACCCGATTGATTTGATAAGCTTACTTCCAGCTGACTGGTGGTTACTCAAAATTTCCATTTTAGCTACCCCATTTTAATCTTTTTATTCTGATGGGAAATTCGAGCAGCCAGTTAATTCATATTTAAGAGAGTTTCAACAATATCGTATGAATTTTAATCCACTGGATCGCCTTTTCTGGCATCTTCTCAGACTTGGACTCAGTGTTACTAGTGTTAACGATTACGTCTCATCTTGTACACTCTACTGAATCGCCAAGAGTGACTTAACAATCCCCCATGCCGTACACTGACCTCATTGGACTGTTGAGCGTATAAAGATAGGTATTCTTTGATTGAAATTAAAAACTGTTAATGCAGTACTGAAATAAATAAGTGTTTCCTTATGTGGTTGAGCATGAGTCGTCCTTATGCTGAAGAACAATCGTGAAGTAGAGCGAGGTATTTCAGATGCTCATGTGATATAAGTGGATGTCTTTGAGATTGTGCTTAAAATATGGAACATCAGTGCTTAATATAAGCAAAAGTTGTTTAGCAATTTCAATAAATTAATCCAGTGACTGCGCTGGCTCCGTTGAAGTTCGTCTGTTACGTTTGTCGTTTTATGTTTGGTATGATACGGAGCGATGAATTCGTTGGGGCATGTCTGGATTGTTTGTAGAAAGCTGATCCCAATTTGGCCTTTATTCGTCTTTGCTGTGTGCATCAAACGATTGTGATGAGTTATGCATTGTAACTGCACACAAAGTGTCTGCTTTCTGCTTTTTTCATCTGTCATGGCTGATCTGTTAAAAATTCCTTCTTGGTATTGTTTGACACGGTTTCACCTTTACTTGTAACCAATCGTTTTAATAAGATTATTTCCCACTGACTGGTGGTTATTTGCTAACTAATGTTGAACAATTTTCTGCTAGATAATTCGTGTATCCGAGTAATTCACATTCAAGGCGAGATAGCACCTAGATTGTAATTTCATCAAAAAGTCCAGTATAAAATCCAATTCTTCCGATCGTCTTTTCTGACTTATTTTGAAGATAGTCCCTTTAACTCGACTATCTGAATAAACGTTGTTGGAACTGTCTGGTGCGCATTACTGAGTGCATTACCTCTCAATCGCGAGAAGCAATTTAGCAGACTGCGCGTCTGATTGAAGTATTGGTGAATTAGCTAAAAATAGGCGAAACTGAAGTTTGTAAATGCTAATTGGATATTCATTCATTAGAGACACGCTAAGCTCTGTAGTAGTAACAAAGGCAGAAGACTACTTTCTCACTACTTATTCGAATGAAATCTTTAGTTTTTGGTTGTACTGCCGTCAGCAAATTTAGGGGTAGATACAATAGGATTATCCTCATAGTTCATGCTATTACTGCGATGTTTCACGTTTCCTTAGCCCAGCAAGCTTAGTTGAACTAAAACCAAGTTGATCTTTTCAGCGTGTTTAAGTTATGTTTGGGTATTCGCCCAAATAAAGTCTATTTCTGTAGTCAGTGTCCATAACCTTGTTGCGCACAAGGCTGCATTGTTTTTACGCACATTTGATATGTATTATGATCTGGAAGCATTCGGACAAACGCTGCAATACACGAAATTAATACCAGAGCATCGTTAAGAATGCCACCTACTTTGAAAAACGGTAAGGTAATCCTCCCAGGAGAGGAAATCTACTCATAGGAGAACATGAAGCTTTCTGTTGTGGATGTGTTTATAAACTGGAAGGAAGAGTGAATTGCAATCCCGTGGATCTGATCTATCTGAGTGAGAGATGGATGGCAAATCAAGCTCACACAACGAGAACATAAAAATAATTATGCAGTTTTGATTTGTAGTATGACCTTAACATTAATGAAATATACCGCTGAATGCCCCCTTTTTACAATTCTTGAAAGTTTCCAGGTCCTGCTATGTAGAATAATCAACTATGGAGGTAACCGATTATATCTACAAGAGCTTTTTAGTAAAGCTTGAAAACCAGGCCACAAACTAAGCAGTATTACTCCATCCAGAAATTGCTGACCTGAGATAGCAATAATTGCGGAGTGCGATACTGTCAAGATGAACAGCCTCAAACCAAAGAAAGATAAGGAGGCCACAAAATGCCGTCAGCTGTTTACTATCGGAACAATACCTTGGTTACAGTTTTATTCAAGGAATTACTAAGAACCAAAATTCGCGCCTTATCGTTTTTCCAGCTAAATAGCTCTGAGTTGTCCGAAAACGGCTATTTTTGCACCAGTAGCTGGAGCAATTTATATTATAGAACGATATCCGTGCTGTCCTCTGCAAGCGTCGGGGTTTTCCACGTTCATTAGGGTTGGTACACGGCGCCCTTTTGGAAAAGTCCAATCGTCCATTGCCTTGATATTTCAGCTACGCCCTCGGATTGACAGACCAAGTCACCTGTGAATCAGGTATACATGGAATTTGGTGTGCATAGCATTGCGTTGAGGTTGCTTACGAACAGGTGATTCCTTATGAGGACGTTTTGCAAAAACTCGAGTATTGATGTATTTATCCATTATGGGTTGCTTGAGCCCACTTTGAGCATGAAAAGTTATATTATTTTACGATCCTAATAGATTTATTCTACATCAGCGGAAACTTTTCAGACTACTTTTACTTCATGTATTTTTTTGAACGGTACTGTATTAGCAAGTTATCTCTGCGTCAAACCTTAATCCGGACAACCAAAATTGTTCTCTCACATCAAATGAATCTTCTTTGAAAATGTATTTGACCTGTTCGTCTACTCTCATATCGGTATACAAAAAGAGAAAGGTGAATGATTTGAAAGATACCAAAAATGACCAGCTATTTTGTGTTCATCAAAGGTTCGCAAGTAATACATTTTACCCTAAAAAACAATCAGTTTCTGAGTAAAGTGGTAACTATGAAGGTTAATCCTTCAACAGGTTGATTAGAAAATCAAAAGCATGCGATGATGATTTGCTTTTTGATTACGTGTGAGTAGTAAAGAGCATGTACGGCAAACAAACTTGAGTGTAACAAAATTACTCTGGTTGGCATACCAATTGATGGAAATGGTAAACACACGGTTCAGTCACTTCACTTGGATCCTCAGTATTTTTGATTGCCGTTACCTATTTAGATCGGGGAAAAATCGAAGGGTTATTGCAGACAGACCAAGGGAAATACGACAGAGAAGTAACCGCACGTTTCAGTCTTATTGAATCGCCTGTGAACATTAGTGAGTATTAGGGATGATTAAGCGCTTGAAATGTGTTCATTTCTCCCCCTCCGATTCATACAATAAGTTTTTAACCATAATAGGAGTGTAACTACTTAAGTGGTGACTTAACTCGGAATCATTTCATGAACTTTCTGGGTCACACTTTGTTTTTATTATACACAAAAATAACGGTGTTCTAAGAGTTACCTACGCGAAGATAATGGAAATGATTCAAACGAAGTTAAAGGGTTATGACACATAAATGGAAGATGGGCTGGTCCCAAGGTGACCAGATTTGAACTTGCTATAATCCATCAGATTTAACAGCCAAAAGCAAACTGCGCAGTACTGCCTAAAGTTTAAGGCGTTCGTACAAACCTACAATATACTGATGCTTTGAAACGCGCATGATGTGTGTGGCGGTTGGCTTGAAAATGAGGAACAATTAAAACCAATAGGATTCAGTGGAGTGGATGTTGTTGTTTGGTTGAAGTGACAGTGAGGTATGTAAAAGTGATTAGCAGAGAAATTTACAAAGAATTTCTTTTACTTACATCAACTTACTCTCGCTCACTGAACATTTGGTTTCATATGGGTTCTTAACTATGGAACTTATGATTATGTCTCATCCAATAACGTTTTTTATGATTAAACCAAGAAGCTGTCTCTCGTTTTCAGTCATGCACAAGTAAGCTTATATATTTTGATTGATAATACAGTGTGCTGATACTCGAATTCAAACCAACTTTATCCATATTCACGGAAAAGTTACAAAAGAGGACCGGTAACCACTCTGAAGTATACAAAACTGAAGTGAATAAATTCAAACCTGTGGGGAGGATCGCATTGCAACCGAACTTGTTTTAGCCGCTGCTGTTTTGGAAACCCCAAAGCTACGTCTCCTTCCGCCAATTGTGTACTGGAATTGGTATGCTTACCAAAATATTTCAGTATAGTGAAGCTTTTGGTTTGTTTCAATCGGTCCACTGCCAACCGGTAATTTCGTTGCCCAACTGGTGCAGACAGTAAACACAGACATCAGTCATGCTTGTTCCTATCGCGCTCGGTTGATAAAATCCTACTATTCAGTAACATCAAATAGATAAAAACAGTTGTAATCGGCTCAACGGGCCGGTTTAATTTCAAAGTTAACATTACACTGAGCACGAGAAAGGTGATACTCTGCTGCTTTTGGATATGTTTGTACAACGTTACAATGACGGCTATGTACAGTGGTTCAGCTAGCAGAAATACATTTTATGGGTGGCCGTACGTGAAGTTTTGTAGTTTTGTGCCTGTCTAGCAAAAACGCCGTCCAGTACGAACTCTGCTTTTATCTAGAAAGATGAATCTGTTTGATACGAGTATTGAGCAGGGTATAGTGTTGTTGTGGATCAACCTCAAAGAAACTGGCTAGCTTTCAAACATTTTACAAAACGCAGCAAAAATGCTAGCTTCTGTTACGGCTTCAACAATTCCCGATCTGGCTGCTTGTCTTCCTTTGCTTTACAAGGGTGGCGGCGTTAGTATTCTGTTAAAAGTAAGTCTCATGGTATGGAACCCATTTTGGGCAGCCCATAATTTCATCCACATTCGAATCTTAAAACCAGTATTAATAAAACTGCTACCAATTCATTCCAAATCTTGCATTAATTGTGAATTCTAGCGAGAGCCAGATAATTTTCCTAGGCTGAGATGAGCGACAATGACGTATTCGGGTCAACGAATAAATTCCACTTTAGATATGTGAAATACTGCAATAGTTCAATCCAGTCGGTGCGTGACAATCCACAACTAACCAGCATCATAGATCTGTACACATTTTGGAGACGTTGACCTTAGCTGAATCTGGAAGAATCTTCCCCAGATATGGTATGCAGCAGAAAATTAAAAAATCCTCCGGGTTTTAGAGGCCGTATTAATCAACAAATAGAAATCATCCATTTACTTATAGAAAGAGTTATGTTTCAGTACCAGATTGCCGTGGTAAGTGGTGCTCATTGATATGTGTGTGCATGTCTGGTTCTTCGTTTTATTGCTGAGTTTTACAACGACCGTCGAACTTTGTTATGTGAACCCGCAGAATGCACTATGTATCTGATGAGATGCAGCGAAATGTTTCAGAGAGATACAGTATGCGAAAATCTGTCTCCGTCTTCCGTAGTTTATATATTAACATAAGTCACCAGTCACCCGTACGTAAGGTAGACCACGGTTTATCGCTTTATAAGACGACGCAAAATATTGGGTGACAAAGATATACGATGCTCTCCCATCGGGCACACAATATATGCGAAAGAATAAAATTTTTAGGATGAGCAGATTAAGATAGAAACGAATCCAGTGACGGTGCAGAATTCTACTTTGCACGTTTTCACACAGCCCTTGATGTACGAACCGATCGGTTTGTCCCGAAGTCAACGATTAAACCGATGGCAGTGTACAAAAATAGACCACAAAAAAGCATTTGTGAACCAGACTAGTCAATGACGAACTCTCCGTTGGTGGCTAGCCGCGGCGCTGAACTTGAAGGATCGTCTGGATTCTAAATGTTTAGTGTATCTTGGTAAGTCAAATATAATAAAAATCGCTGGTGCGATTACGACTATGCGTGAAAGTCCAATCTTTCGGCCTAAAAAGTGTTGACATTAAAGCTGACTGTACCACAGGATCGACCAAATGGGCCCACTGTTTCTTCTTCTGATCGAACCTGCCTGACATCCTACACTTTGGACTTAAACACTTTATCCGGTCGAATGGTATACGATTGCTGTGAGTGCACCAAACTGCACAATCCCCTGCAAAACAAGACATACACGGAGATTGTTTCGACACAGTGGAAAGACCTAATATTTTAGGGAAAATTTTATGACCTTTTGACCGATCGTAGAACTGAGAGGTGTTATATTCCAAGGCGTTTGCTATTTAGATGAGCTGAGTAGTATTCATGAACAGTTGTGGTCGAGCTTTTATATATTATGTGGCAAAGTCTTAAGCAGTTTGTGGTGACACATTTATCATAATATCGACCATAAGGATCGGTTTAGAATATCACCACTTTCATTGAAGGCCAACTGGAATATCTACCCCACGACAACGGGTAGACTCGACTATCAGTGGTGGTTGATTTACTTACTCACATAGTCTAGTAAACTTCCAGGTACAATCTAAAACTTCCCATCTGTGTTTTCGATGAGATTTACTGTTTGGTTTCAAAACAGCAAACTTATAGTCAAGGTTGTTTATTATAGCAAATATTTGTATTTCTATTCTGTTTGAAAATTAATTCGATTCTTCCAAAGTAGAAGTACACAATGTGATTTTCCATTTTCTCTATTCCACTGCACAGGCGGCAACTATACTACAATTTGGACAACGCAGGTTACATTTTGATGCGTAAAAATAGTATATCATTGTGCAGCTGCTGCGCATGAATCAAATCTGGCACCAAAAACATGTTCTGCTTAAACGCTCATGTTGTATAGCCGGATATTCGTGTGTACAATTTTCACGTGTCCCAACTGTACTTTTCTAGGTAGGTATCGAATGCCATACACAGAAACGTTTATTCAACAGTGTGTTGGTCGTTAGAACAAAAAGTTGTTCCGGTTTAGCCAACATGGAAACCCGCAATTATGTGGTCTTAAATTGCATTCGAAATGTGGGCACGCCCTAAAAGCGTGTAACAACATAACTCAACTATGCAAGAGCACTTGCTCGGTCACACATTTTCCCGTCAAAACAGCTATGATGCAATATCAAATAAGTTTGTGATACACAATAATAATATATAGCATGTAAACTGTAGTATTTGATCGGTCGTTTATTCGCACAGTGTTACTCAAATCAAGTCGACGGACAATGTTTACGTTAACTCCAACAGAATAATCGGCACTAATGTCCGTTCATGTGCGTCAATCACGTGCATAATCGAATTGAGCATTTAAAAGGCAAGCTGATAACAGAAGTTTGGGCAACATATTGAAGCGATATAGGAAACAGAGGAGTATGTCGTTATATAAAAATAAACGGAGCAAATGTTAAAAATCCATCAATGTAGTAACTAGCCAATCATTTTAAGTTTTAGCATCAGGTAAGGATTACACATTTGATGAAGAAAGTGTTGTGAAGTTATGCGTAAAATTTTCTGGCATCTAAAATTATCAATAGACCTGAGTTGAATACTACGCACATCTGATTGCACTTTTCGCATTTGGATGGGATTTTGCGGCCAACAACGTTCACAAAGAAGCATTCGACACGGGTCTCATTGTTGGCAAATCTCATTAGCAGTGTATATACTAGCCGCGGCCGAGACCAGATATTCGATCATGTTTTTATGAGGCAACTGTTTTGACCTCTGCTTCATTGATCCCACACTAGGCACCACTGAATTATCATAAGTGAACGTTTAACCATCTTTGCCTGTGAGTGTTGATCGGGTTCACAGGTCATCTAGGTAGGACAGAGTAGCCGTATTGTTAACTTCGTTCGATCACTTCAAGTTTACTGTTTCTTAGACAGGTAGAAGTCTCCGAACTCCTTGTGGCTGCTAAATGATATTTTAGACTGCTCATAAGTAGCAGTAGTTGATAAAGTTGTCCCAAGAAGGCCTAACCCGAGTTCTAATCTCAGTCACAGCGAGGGTGTGCACTAGTAACCAGCTATAACAAGAACAAAACTCGAGCCTAGAGTTTTTTTTACAAAAGGCTTGGTGGAAAGTTTCTACGAATGCAAAAGCCGTGTTAAAGCGTGAGCTATGTTCAACTTGAAAGTAACCAAATTCCCGACTATTCACTAGTAGTCTAACACCACTTTCTGTCGTCTTTATTATTTATGGTCAAAAAAGCCTAGCTGCGTGAGTAGAACCTAAAAGTACGCCGTCACTATATTTCTGATAAAGGATATCACAGTGGGAAATTTTCACTGAGTCGATTCTTCATTAACGGACCCACAGAATGACAGATGTTTGCGAACGATAAATGATTTAATGTAACCGGATATTCTCGGATTCTTTGTTGTAATCAAAAACTGGAGAAAAACTTTTGAACACAAACTAAATTCCAACAAGGACAGCATCCCTCAATGGAAATTGTATAAAGGTATAATGATGTTGAAATTTGCCAACGTTGCAGTGAACGTTGAAAATAATTCTTTCTCTTTGGGTTTGTAATTTTAACTGCTGGTTAATATGAAAGTCCGATTCACTTCAGCCATATAAAAAAATTAGACTTCTGTCTCATGATAACGCGTGGCAAATACGATATGCAAACCATACAGAGCGTAAACAAGATATAAATTACATGATTAAAACAATCTTGACTTGTTTCAGCAGGTGAATTCTATTATTTGAACACTAGGCATGGTTTCAAAATTAGTGAATGATTCAGTGAAAAGATTAAACCATAAGTGCACTCTTTGGACACTTGTTTCCTTTGCTTACTTTCTGGTTTTGAAGAGGCGAAAAGAATGAGAAGAGCTTTCAAATAACGACTGTTCAACAAAGCTTATTATTTGATTAAACATACTGATATTTCACAGTTCAGTGTAACACCACAGTAACAAACTTTTGTGTTGTAACGGTTTCAAAAGACACGTTCACAATACACGTAGTTTAGTCATTTCATTGAGGTTACTCCAATCGTGACAGAGTATGCACACGGTTGTTTGGATAATTGCCTCACTGATAAAAAACGTTAAGGAACGAGTACAAAATTCTATCTTCTATAAATTCGTCTCTTACAAACAGGTTAGTTGTGCGTGAGTGTCCAACGTCTACAAGTTACTATGTCTCTTAAAATCACATGTCACGTCTTTTGAATTCGATACCAGGTAGCTGCTTTCCAATAGGTAGCATAAGTTATGACAGTTTTCTGTCTAGAGTTTTCTTAACAAAAATGTTTGTTCTTAAAATATGAAAAGTAATCAAAACTATGGCTATTCATCATTCGGCTAGATATATAACGTTTAAATGATTATGGTATGGTGAAACAGAACGAGTGATCAATTCAAATGAGGCGAACCACGTCAATAACACAAATGAGGACAAAGCGTAGGTAAATTACGTGTAATTGCGGGTCATCTGAAGCCAGTCCGTTTTAGTCGGCTTTGTTATAAGCAGCAGGACATGGCGATATCAGAGCCTGAATAAGGAGAACATTTCTAGACGTAAAATAGTGGACAGTCCAGTCGAATTTTGTTGGCTGAAGCAGTAGGCTGAATTTAGTGGCTACAATTGTTCGATTGATTGCCCTTAAATTAATGAATTAGACAAAGAAAGTCTCTGGATTGAGGGTACATATAAAGTGAAGAAGACGTGCAATAATCTCACAAGCATTTGTCCCGGTAATCTCGGCTGAAGTGTGACCAACGAAATCCGCTACACACGAACAGATGAGTGATTATTCACGGTAGGATAGTGCGAAAAAAGTTAACTGAATTTTTCATCGCTGACACAGTGGTGAGGGTAAAATTAAAAGAAATAAGTATTTTGGCACCGCAGACGGTTCGGCTTACAGTTCCGCTGCGTCTTCCAGTGTTCGATTTTGCAAATCTGTCACATGCAAGTCGAGTCATACCACACACTGCATTATTCTTATTATCTGTGCCTTCAGGACAGCAAGAAGACACGTTGCGAGATGCATGCATTTCGTTTATTCTCATCAGTCGCTTACATAAAACGTTAGGTTATATAGGTTAAGCGCGTAGCGTCAAAACAATGAAATGAACGAACTTCAGTTAGTTGCAGTTAGGTTTCACTGCCACGCCTAGAAATATGGATGTCCAGGAATGGTAGTAAGTTATCTAACACTCGTTCATAGGTGACATGGAGATTTCGATAGGCAGAGTTAAACCAGGCGTTTAGACGGTACACTCAGTAGGTCTGTTTATCGAAAAGCCACATGGAATGGGCAGTACCTACAATTCTCTTCATTTACGCCAGTGGCTTGCAAACGTAGTTTAATACGAACTATTTTTCACAGAGCAAGGTAACTGCGCACGGCCGACAGCCTACAGTTTAAGGAGGAGCTCTTGAAGAATGTTCTGTTTGCAAATGGATACCCGGCCAAATCTGTTGAAATTTATTGCAAGAAACGAGGGCCTACCTCCCAACCACACTTAGTACCGAGAGGCAGGTTTTTCTCAACCTTCCTTACACAGGTGACCACAACGTTACCGATATAAGTCGAAAGTTGAAATCTGTCATTGATCGCACATATCCCGCGGCGGAATTGCGCTTGTTACTCTCCACCCGTAGGATGAGTCTCCACTGCCCCGATCGTTCTTCTTCGAAAAACTCTGCCTCTCACGTTATTTACCAGTTCACCTGCAGTTGCGGTGATTCATACATCGGCAGAACGGACCGAGATTTACGACAGAGGAAGGCGGAGAACATTCCCAAGTGGTTAGTGCAAACGATGTTTCAAGGCGGATCAGCACACCAGCACTCGAACAGAAATCCGGCGTTTTCGATCGCCAAACGCCTAATCGCAACAGGTCATCTGGTTGACCCCGACACTTCATTCACGGTCCTATTGCGCAATCGCGACCCTAGATTGTTGGCATTCTCCGAGGCAATGTTGACCAAGCTTCAGGCACCGGTCCTTTGTTGGCAAATTTTGGTTGCCGTGGCAGTGAAACCTGATTGCAATTAAGTGAAGTTCGTTCATTTCATTGTTATGACGCTACGCGCTTAAACTATATGACCGAATGTTTTATGTAACCGACTGATGAGAATAAACGAAATGCTTGCATCTTGCACTGTGTTTCTTCTTGCTGTCCTGATGAACTGGATAAAGGGAACTCAGTGTTTCAAATATCTGTAACTTGCTCTTCTTCACGGGACACTAACTAATCTTGTCTGCAAAGTGCTCCGAAAGGCACTCTGCAGGAATAACGTGCACCAGAATGGCTGTTCATCGAAACCTTCACCTGCGTGCATTTTCCCACGGTTCTATCAATTAGCTTACTTGATTTATTTTTACATCAATGGGGTAGGGATGTTTAAAGACTATTTCATCAGTTGCGGGTTTTTTAATGGATTAAGTTTAGAGTAGATCTATTAACGTGGATTTGATTGAGTACTTCAAAGAATCTTGCTTAATTGTTAAGTACAGGTTCTAGTCTAAGTGCTACACTAGTATGGACAAGGTTGAAAAATGCTGGGAAAAGCGGTTGGTTGGCGTGTTTGTCAGTCACATATAGGACATCATTAACAAATGTGTCTACAAGCAGCTTCTTCTGGATAGTCATTTTCAAGCATTAGCATGAGAATATCAGTAGAGAGCATTATCAGTGGTGATCACACAGCCGTACCATTCATTTGCCGATATAGTTGTTCACTGAAGTTGTGGTGTATGTTGTGCATACGAAAGTAGAGTAACTACTTCAGTATTGTTAGGGTCGTTGGGACACTTGAGTTGTTGACCACAACAAAGGGACAAATTATCTGTGGTCTCTTTCAATATAGCTTTTGAAAACAAAGGACATGTGTCATGGAAGAGCGCTTACTGTACAGTTAAGTCTGTCGTGTGCAATAACAAACTCAGGGGAGTCGTGTATACTATGATTTAACGACTTCTGTTTGAGAGGTTCACAAAGGTGCGTTAAATATTTTGTCAAGAGGTGGTAAGGTGAGTTTCATGTTACAGGAACAGACCGAAGAGCCAGGTTCATTTCATGAACTTGGGACATGCCAAGAAGCATAGGAGTCGGGATTCCAGTGAATGGATGAGTTCGTCATGTCCCATTATATTTCGCGGTATGTGGAAGTTAAAAAAGTCCCTCTATGTGAAGGGTTTTATATTATCAATTTCTTGTTTCTTCTAAATCGATCCTTTCTTTTAGTATAAACTTCATCTCCCTAATGTGATTTAACTTAATTGTGGCACCTGTATAGACTTACAGCAAATAATATGCCTGTTATTCATTAGACTTTCTGCATCCGAGACATGTTTTCCCATTTGGAAACGTTTTAAAATAAGAGTGCTATGCTGATGTAGTTAACGTAAGACAACAATTACTTCACTCGTTCAATACTAAACGGCCAAGATCAGACACTTGTGAAAATGGGTCTCTGAATTAAACTTAGGAATTTAACCGCCTGGTTTTTCCGGTGATTACAAAACTTCAAGCAATAACGGAGCAATGTTGAAATATCTTTTCATCGGACTGATCGGCCTCAGCAGTGCGGCCCACCTCTTCCATATCTGTTTTTTGACAATCACGTACGTTTCTAAGACAACCACAGTAAGATAGTATGTGGATACGAAAAACCACGACCAAAAATGTTTGAAGTAGAAACACTTTGAAACCAGTTCGACATTTTTTGATAAAAGTAAAAGGTGACTGCCCAAATTTAGATCAATTATTCACCTATAGCTCATTTACGCCAGATTCCTGTTTGCTGTTTGTCTTGTTCACCTTTCTTCTGCTCTTTTAACGCACAGTATTCGCGCGCGCTTTCGGAAACGTTGTTGATTGGTCATAGTAATTGTTTTGTGTACGATTCTAAGGACCACAGAGGGGAACAGAATAAGAACTAAGGTTTCGAAACACAGGATATTTGTTCAGACTTCAAATACATTCCTTCCGAATAAGTTACGACTGAAAAACTTGCTATCAGAACAGTTTTCTAAGATTCAATAGGGTAAGGCAAGCCATTTTTACCGAGGAATAACGTTCGAACTTTCACAATGAACCGTTAACGTTGTCTCATCTGAGGTCAGACATTTATAACTGTTCCCAACAAAACAGATTTACTCCTTCTGAGGTTCAACGACAACATTGCATGATAAGAATCCCTTGGCAAAATTTAACCTCCGATCAGCCGGAAACCATAGACATGTAGTGTGTTAGTGTTAAATTTAGACACTCTGGCCCACGAAACATCCACCTACACCCACATACCCACTGAATAATCGGCAACATATTTCAGCTCATCGGTGAAATTAACAGCGTGACTGCAAATCTGTTAAACGATCTAACGTTTGGTTGTTTTGAAAGAGCGAAAAATTTCCTTTTGCACTTTTCAAAATTTTTCAGAACTTTCGGATTTACACCGTAGGACCATTTCATTCACAAGGTTTATCAGTGTTGCACACGTGCCAGCTCACAGGTTAACATAAACTCCGGTGCTGTTGACGTGAAAATGCAACAGGTGGCCTTAAAAGTTTGTTCATTATTGCTATAGGTCATGAAGCTAACAGTATAATTGACAACTGTATATGTTCGGTTGACAGGCAGCTGTGTCGCGCTGCTGTCACAATTGGACCTGTACTTTTCAGAACTAAATTTTAATTGCACTGATTAGCATTACTGTTTCCTGTTTATGTGTACACCGAATATGAGCTGTACTCTTCCAGAGAACAAATTGTTGTTGAACAAACGGAATGTAATTTACATATCCCCCAGATAGTGTGCGTGCATTTTCCACGCTTGTGGTGTTGATACCGAGCACAAACGGCTTAGATATCATTTCCCGAACTTTTGCAATCTCCAAGAACGATCAACAACAGAAGGAACTTTCTATTAACTATCAATCAAACATGAAAATTAACGGTGAACCGACTAACGGTATTTGCTTACTGTGTTGCGAGCAAGCGCACCAACCGTAACAAATGTTGTTATATAGTTACAGCGTTCTTTCCGGTTCACTTTCGACCAACGAGTGAAAAAACCCATCGTTACCGAGCAGTCATGACACATTACATTCTAGTCCACTCACATGGCATCCATCATAAGTGATGTTCTTGAAGTTTCAAATCAACTACAAGTCGATGAAGGTGATGTATGTTATCCGACGTAGCCTGAAGATGCAGAACTACACAAATTATGTTGTTCCAAGTACACTAATTAGAACTTTATCTGTCTGCTCTCTGAAGTTTTCTTCATTGGTATCCAGAGGACGGTGGGGGAAAAGAAAGGTGTGTACCAATAATTGAATTGAAAAGACCGATTACTGTCCACCACTAACATAACGCCATTATGATAGGAGTGAATTTTGGTAAAAGTGGTCGTGTTCTTGGTGCATCTGTTGGTTCCACCGAAATTGCCTAAATCTCAGAAGTTAGCATTACCAAAACTCAAGAGATATCAGCTTTTATGGCCAAATCAGATTACGTTTGCTATTCACTATGTAGCTGCGGCCAACAAAGAACACAAAGAATGAACAGATGTGTCAGCTGTGTAAAATAAACGATGTGCAAAAATGTACTCGAAACGAAGTCTTTTGAGCTGACTTGTCCAAATCAGATGTATGCAAATGTTTACCTCCGTAGAAAAAGACAACACACGGTGTGAAACTAATACCATTTTATCATTGTGGCCTATAAAGATTCGCTTAAGTCCGCAATGACTGTGGGTCTCTTTGATTTGGTCACAAATAGATTCCAGAGACTCATTTTGTGTGCTTACTGCAAAAAGATTTTCGTACAAGGTTGTTTTATTTGGAAATACAACTAACGTCGTTTTGTATTTGTCATAGTCATTTCTCATATATACATGCGCCGCTCTCGCTACACTAATGAGTGACTGGGAGAAAAAAGCTGGGATTCAGTAGCTGCATGCGGGACCTAGGCACGGCTGTTTCAAACAACCTTCACCCCCTTTCCAACAGTACATCATTGGCCGGGAAGGACAACTCAATGTTTGGGTTACTCACTAAGGGGTGTTTTGATGGCTTTAGTCAGACTGGATTGCTGTTAGTTAAAACTCGCTACCGACCTAACAGAGACGAACTGATTTTACTCTATCGGACCCACGTAAATCCGAACACCCCACAGTGATTCCTGTTTATGCCAATCTCTTCTGGGGTAGTTGAATGATGCTGTAACAACAGTTGGGCTGGTTAATTTCCAGAGAATACCCGTTCGGAAACCAGATGTGCACAGGCTGGAATGGCCCACCAGGCTCTCTTGTAACTACCTCACTGGTAGTTAAAATCAAGTTCAGGCCTGAAGAACTAGCCAATAGTAGTCTGGTGTATGCTGCAGCGCACTTAGTGTTAGCCACAAAAATAGTGGCTGGATGTCTATTCCGCTCAGTATGCTTTGATTTTTAGTCTTGAAACCTTTTGTTGCTGACTGTCTGAGACCAGAACACCGTACCGATCTAAGTTCTTTTTCTTAACAATCAAACACAAATCTGGATATGTATAACACCTATGGGCTTCTTACAGTCTATATACTGCCCATGAATTTTGTGTATTCTATCCTAACAGGCAAAAAGATCACCCAGTGGTTAACCGTAGCCAAACACCCCCTTGTTCCTTTGCCTAAAAGTGAACAACAGGAAGAATGTATGGATGACTTTATAGAAAGGATTTCTTCTCACTTAGGCTGTTGTTTGTTAATTTTGTATGATTGATTCATTCAGTAACACGCTGAACTGGTCGATTTGTGAGAATTATAGTGACCAAAATTAGAAACCCTCCGCCTTACATTTGCATCCCGGACTGTTTGCCCACCAGTTTTGCCAACTGAATACGCGTCCAGTTGTTAAAATGAGTGACTAAACAGTATTTGACAAAAATTTTCCCAATTTTTCTCAAGGTCCCTTTTTTAAGTGCCTCAAAACTTCATTTGCTGAAGTCTGTTAGATGCATCATAATTGCAACAACATGCCGCCGCTCCCTTCTTAACATGGCCTGTTACTTTGCTGACTGTCAATGGTTCTGAGGTTGCTTGAGGCTGTTTATATTCTACCAGCCATTCTGGAATCATACATGAGATATCTTAAACTGTTCACTAACCCCCTGAAAGTTGAGGACCTCACGGGTTTTTACAGTAGTTGAATTTAAAGTCGAAAAAAAATTGTGCCCACTCAACCCCACTCTCATTCTTATTTGTCAAGTGTAGAATTTTGGTGTAGTCCTTAATAATTTACAAACATCAGCAACCCTCTCGGAGCAGTCGAGTTATCTGATCGTCATCAAGCCGGTTGCTCGGATTTGGACCTGAGTGTACGATAGACACTAGCGTTATTTTGTCATAGTCTAAAACATTACTTCGCACACTGTTCGGGGGCCTGTCCGCCAGTGGCATTGTGACCTCACTGTTGATCCGTTAATATCCTTGTCTAACTCTTCCGCGTGCAGCATTGGCCACCTGCCTGTGTGGCACCTCCGTCTTTTTAGGAGACTGCTATTGCTACGTGTAAGTGTGCTGGTTTATGCCTCACTTTCGACGCACTTTTGCAGAAGCATCGTATGAACTCGACCTCCGTTGCCTGCCACAGAACCCGGACTTCCAGGACAGGACAAAGTTGAGCAACTATAAACTTCTCTTGCTCTGGCGGTCATCAGTGGAACTTCATTTCAACGGGCCCACTTCTTTCCACCACAAGTACTCGGCACGGTTTCCCTGCTCAGTGTATACCTTCATCCAAGCACAACTAGAAATGTTGATTTCCCAGCAGTGTATGGTTTACTGTTTCCGCGGTAAAGATCAACCTGACATTGATTTTCATTTCGAGTAATAATTCGTTTGCATGCGCTGTTTCTTTAGCGACTACTAACTTTGTAACCGGTGAGCCGTTGATGAAAATATCGAAGACGTACTTTTGTTCGAAAGCATTTTTTTGTCAACATGAGATAAGGTGATTAGATTGAACCTAGGATGTTTTGGTATACAGTGTTTTCTGACGGTCCGAACTGTTAAAAATTTGTTCCGTACATTCTTAGTAGAGGGTCTCGTTTGAACACAGCTTCTTATATTTCTTTGCAGTGTTTATGTATTCATCCGTCTTGCAGTGCTATCCATCTCTTTACCACTTGTTCATATGTGAGCCACCTTATGACAATGCATATGTCCGTCCACTCTTTTGTTTTCTGAACCTTCCGATAAGCTTTCAGTATGACGTAACTGTGTCCCATTCAGTAAACTGACGTTTTTTTTTACAAAAAAGCGTTTTATGCCTGAAAAGATCAATCACACCCGTATTTGGATATCATTTATGCGCATAACGTGGCAGTGTAATTGATCACGTATAACTCGATTTCTTCCAACCGTTTGTGGTCAATGTGTTGACAATCTACGGTTATCCCAAGCATGTATTTTTCAAGTTCATTTAATTAGTTTTATGGTACAACACAACACTACAACTACCTGCAGCAGAGGGGTTTCACTGTAAGTAAATCGCATATAATCATGCGTTCAATGACTGACCAAAACGTAGGGTTTTCAGCAGCAATCTTTCTCAGCGGATCAGAGTTTCGAAGGAACTGACATCCAGTGAAGTGTATTGTATGTAAACACATTCGTAGACCCATTTTATTGAGTTCCGTTGTACATATTCACAAAAAGTGTCATTTGGATAGCATTCGGAAAGTGAACAGTTCGTTGAAGTTTTCTTGAGACATTTGAGCAAAATTTTAAAGCAGTACCAGTTCAGAACCTAGCAAAAATATATGGAGTGGCTTGCAACACATTCCGTATTGATTCGGCGCATGTGCATAGAGTGAACAGCATTCATATCGCTTAGAATTGCTGCAAATTGTGACCGTGCATTAGGTTTCTCGTCAGTGTTTTACTGATTGTGTTCATGATGTGTAATATATATACAAAAACAACACGGCTGTCTTGTGCCCATTCTGATGACCGATAGGAATGTAACTAACGCAGTCACTGCAAGTTCGTAATTTTATTTCTGGTTCGCGACTACTAAACTGGTTCAAACGTTGTGGAAGCTAATGTACTCAATTGTATGTCGCTAGTGATTTCAAGAAATTTACTACTTGGGGAATCACTTACAATGATACACGTTCACTACACTTGCGACGATTGTGAGCCTTGGTACTTCAAACAATTCGCTCAGCTGAACAACAGCAAAGTAATGAACAGCTGTTTTGACGTTGTTCATTCACACCTGCATCACGTGCGCTGTGCAATACAATACGACTGTTGAATAATTAGCGTACATGTCTGGTCGGCTTAAGCCTGTAAGGAACAAGACAGTAACAGCTGCCGAACCTCGGGACTGCTTTAAAAAAGTACAACATAATGATCTCAAGGTTGGAATTGAGCTTTTAACGCTTATTTGGCATTGTAGACTGCCACTCGGATTTGGTCTATTTCTCAATATTTCTCTCAAAACAGAGAATGACATTAATGTGACTCAACGTTCTTCGGTAAGATGGAAAAACGTGTCCGTAAAATACGCCAGATGTTCTGAATGATGGAACTTGCACAACCAGATGTTGCACCGAAATCCACGTCGGGAAAGAAGCATACATTTCTACGGTCGAGTGCTGCAGTGCAACGGACACTGACAACAAAGTGAGCTAAGTGGATGTCCATGCTTTTGAAACATAATGCACATCACCAAACCAAGTAGCATGTTTGCCCCAGTCAACTCGTTTGAAATGACAAGGCCTAGTCAGAATCCCAAATTTTGTGCGTCATCCGAAACAGTACAAATCGTTACGTGTCTGCCAGTCTCGAACTTCTGTCAGGCGTTGTCCGAGACGGGTTCCATAAATTCTATCCACAGCACAGTCGTCGTACATTTAAATTCTACCGACTGGCAAGCCGACCCCAATCCGATTTTCCGTGCAGCCTACACAGGTCTGGCCAGCCATTCTAAATTGGTCAAAGAACTGATGCTGACCACTGCCGAATCGACGGTGACTCAGTAACGTAGTCCGAATATATGTGTACAGAAGAAATTCGTGCAAGCCCTACGGTTACAGTGGCCATGAGTCACACAATTGGTCTGTATGCTTCGATCGGTAACTCTGTGGAGTAATAGCGGGTGGAACTGCCGACCACTAATCATTAACACTGATGAGTTTGTTTGAGTGGCTGGATCACAACTGACGGGAATCAAAGCAAGACTACACAACTCACTGGCGTTTTGCTAAACGTCTGTCCGCCAGTTACGCAGCTGTAATTTCGATAAACCTAATTAATTTTACTTTTCTCACGATGAATTTTCGAAACCAACTGTTTGTCACTGTCTCAAGAGTTAACAGGATTTTTTCGTGTAAGAACTCAGTTAATAGTAGAGCCGCGTGTGAAAATTGATCTGACGAACATCAAGAATGACAAACAACTTCACCTCCCTACTGGAATCCACCGGAGTCATGCTCACGTTTTCTAATTTGGTTAATCAATTTTATAAATTCAGTCACGAAATAATGGATGTTTCTTAAGTTGTCGGTAATATTTGCAAGTAAAATATCAAAGGAAAAATGTATTCTGTTCAGAATTTTCTTTAATAATACTCAAAACGAACCTCTTCTATCAGGAAAAGAGACATGATGCAGTGAGGTCTTCTTAGGAGAATCCCCTGAGAAGGATTTTGTTCAAAGCCAAAACCATTTTCTCAGGTTCGAAAAATTGCATCAAATTAGTCTTTTAAGAAGGAGTATGTAGAGCGGAATGATGCGTCACTGCGAAGTTCCCCTCAGCTGCTATGTTAATAGTGTTTAAGGTTCATTTAATCAACCAACAGCAACATTTAAAGACCAGTGGAAATGACTGCCCAAACCGTCGAATCCATATTCCGATGTGTTTGCACGCTGATCTTGTCAAACCAGAGACAAAGACCTCACTTTTTCCAATTGTCATGACGAAAACATCGTGGATCAGCACACATTAGCGCTGTACTCTGTGCTCACCTGCTTGCATTAAGTATTATTCTTATCCAGGACAAACATTCATGGGGAGTTTTACTGCCTACATGACAAAATAAACTGGCTTCCGATGAACAAATTCTAAGTAGACGCAGCTTGACAAAAATTAAGTTGTGAAATAGGGAAAAAGTTGGGACAAACAATGCCGAAACGATTTTTCTAACTTGTACTTTCTGCCCACAAGTCTTTTCACATTGTTCAATCTAGAGGGTTTTTTTAAGATTTTTCAAAAATTCGTAGTGGCAAAGACATTTCTCGACCCTGTGGATCATTACTTGGTGAAAAACAGTGCAGTCTGAAAACAACCGTATCCCACATTAACGTTGGGCAAGAGAGTAGTCGAAAATGTTTTATTTAATATACATTGCAGTATAAAAAATCACAAGCACGTGCGAGTGAGAAGTTGAGTGTTGAACGATTCATTTTACACTCTCATGATGTTGACCACAATCTATAGACAGGTCTGGTAGGCTCTGTTTGTACAAATCAGTGAACGAGTTGAGTGAACATTTTAGTTTCTGACGTTCTGTGTTCAATGTACCTGTGTTGTCAGCTGTAACGACAACCGAACAGGAGCACCGATTACTGCGAAGGTCGAATGTGTACCAGACACATTTGAGTGAAAACGAATGAATGGACAGTTTGCAGTGAAGTCATTCGACGCCCTTCGCCAACTATATAAATAGGAGTATCGCAAATACTTTCTTCTAGTTGTGCATCACTGTTCCATTAACTTCAAAGGCAAGTACTATTGGTTACTACCGTGCTTTCGAGTACAGTTAGACAGATTAATATCAGTGAGTATGTTTTAAAAATATCAGCCACACGTAACTATGAGAATCTTCATCTCGTAAGTTAATCAGGAAGTTAACGTTTTGTAGAGCATTTTTTGTCTACCGATGTCTATATTACGACCGTTACGTGATTTACTAATGAGTTATTCATCTTTCCCAAAAGTCTTCTCAAACTGTGTGCGACTGACCGTAACTTGACCGGTAATTGGACCCGTGATAATAACAATTATAGAACCAGAACGTTTCAGTAAATGTTTGACTTCGGAACCAATACTTTCGAACGAGTTATAGGTAGCTGCCAGTTTTGATGCGTGATTTCCACCAAAACAAGAAGTTTCCTTGTCCACCGTGGTTTGCCGTGCATGTACTGTGAAAGTGAAAAGTTTACACTAGTTCGAGTCTCATGTTAACTGTTATTCCGACTGATTCATAACACAGTCAGAGGTGGCATCCTTGGCATTCTAGGAGGTCATCGACAGCTTGATTGAATTAACGCATTCAAACCTATTTCTCTGAAAAGAGTTTTAACAGTAAATCGTTTCACTGTTGTGTGTTAATTACTCTCGAGAAGCTATTGGTACGTGACAACCCCGTATTTCTCAAGTTGGTAAGTAACAGAGTGTTTCGGTGGCAATTTTAATTGTTGCGTCGAGGTTTAATTCACAATATTCTACCACTATATAAACTGCTAGAAAACACTATCGAATAATAAACCATCAACTCGACAGATATGTTAGCAAAATATAAACCCTGGTCAAGCGAAAAAACGTTAAGAATCGTGGGATGTGCTCATAAACACGAGTATGTATTTCAGCACTGCTGGTGTTTTTGCTACCACAGTCTTTTAGAACAAAACTAAACATGTCGTATCAATTCGTTTTGATTAGATGAACAACTTTTTAATAGTGAAAATCAAAGTTTGTGGTTAGGATTTTGCCGAACGGGAGGTAGTACTGGATTCGATCATATCAAATTTGAGTGAACTTTGAAATAAAGTTAGTTTGTGCACAAGTCATTTTGTTCCCAATGCATTTTAGGTAAAGTTATCGATACCGTGCTCACCTCTACTAGCTACCTACAGGGTAATCCAGAGTTTTAAATGTACTGGCCACTTTAGTGATGAGATAGCTATGACACTCGTACTATCCGAACACGTAGTTTTGCAAACTTCTTTAGAACAACTCCGATGAATTGCTTTCATGGTTTTCAGATGCACAGTTTACAAAGAACGTGAAAAGACAGTCATGCTTGAAGAAAACAAGGGAATTAGCGTCACATACACACTTAGGAAAATGAAGATTGTCATCAGGATTATATAGCAGTTAGCATAAAATTTTCCCGTCTGTGAGGAAAAACCTGCCTAACACAGTCAGTGTACGCTGTTGTTATTCTCAACTTCCCGCAAATTTTGCTAGCATATTTCAAACCAACAGGGCCGTCTTTCAACTATATACTTTTTCATCGACAGTTCCGATGTCTTATTTCACTCATTATTCGTCTGTACTAATAAAGCCGCTTAAGAATCTCTTATGAGTATCAGACTACCAGCCAAAAAAATTTAAGTAGTTACACACACTGAACCAGAGAGCCACGCAGCGATATCCATCGTTTATGAGAGCGATCAAACATGCGATTGGAAAGTTATGAAGGAAGAAAACAAAAAGTGGGTCACATCAGGTCAGTGGATGCTGAATGAAGAGAATGGGCTAAGGAATTCTGAGGTTTGGGGAGAGAGGTGGGGAGACAGTCCTAAGGGAGGAAGACGCTCATGCGCAGCATCGCACGCCCTTGTTCCACAAGACTACGGTTTATATAACAACACTTCTATCAGAAACATTTTTGTTGATGTTTACTGAAATTTGCTGTGGGGACAATGTTCCACCATTGATTTGAGTGACAAATGAAATTTTCTTGGGGGATTACAATAAAATTTATGCACACGACTAGTTTAAGACTTACCAAAGACTTGCCAACGCGCATCACGAGTGTGCACGGTGGGATGATGTTACAATGAGTTGGAAATCACAATATACTGATGTGCATATATTGAGTCATTATAAAAGTACCGTAGTATTAGACGAACTCACTATACACTCAGTCTGCCAGAATATTGCAGGTAAAACTGAACACTTTGTAGCCCTAATAATTAACAAATATATTGGCAGATCGGCTGACGTAAAATAGACCCAGTTTGGTTGGACAAGAACTGACAAACAGAAACAACATAGCAAATAGTGACAGTCGTTCTACAGAGCTATATCGGACGCTTGGAAATGTCACTGTGTTCGAATGTGAAATCTCAGCTCCCGTTGAAGATTATAGCTCAACCGTTTGGTATCCTTTCGTTTTTTCGATTCAAATCTAGCCATAAATGAGATTCTTTGCAACCGTGTATTGTAAAAATATTAACAACGTATGTCTGATTATGTCAAGTGATAGGGAATTACAGGGAATTCTTTTATATTACAGATGATCACATAGAATTATAAGTGTGACGTTTAAGTGTAATGTATGAGAGCCACACGTCACGAAGAAAAGAACTTCGGAAAATTATCTTTAGTCTGTTCACCCGGAAGGTAGAGTCAGTCCAAAAATACTGCCATTTTACAAAAGTTAAATCAAACGTGAATTTTTTTAAATCCTCAAAATCAAATAGTAGTCTGAGTGCACTGTGTTACTTACATATTATCACTATTCAGGTTGGCATGTTTCGCACCAAAATCCAACAATGTAGAGAATATACTGTCATAAGCACCTAATGCCATCACCCATATTGCCTAATAAAGTGAGCACAAATGTTTTTACTCTGGGTCCTGCTGTAATTGTCACTTACGGTACACGGTGATTTATTGTGGGATTCCTTTTCCATTCGGGAACTGGTACGAATGTGTTTGTACAAGGTAATTATTTATAGTTTACCAAAATGTATGCGATGGGGCCATATTAAAATTTGCTCGGCTTTTGATATCGCTAATAAAATAACACCAACTTATCTGCAGATTTGAATGAAGGTTGTGACCAACAGAATTAAATTCAATCAAACGTGAAATGTTAGGACTCTTGAACAAAGCATTTTGTTTAAGGATTCCAGGCATCCTACGGAAGTCAGCGTACGTGCTCATTCTCTTACCTTTTGGTTAGCGGTAGAAAAACAATCATGAGCTCGGAAGATAACTGCGAAATGCCACAATTGGCCATTCTGTTAGCACGATAGACCCAGCGTGATCAGTTTTTAGCGTACGTGACCATAGATATTTTACAGAATCAGCGATATTTCCGACGTGAAGAACAATTGAGTACTCTTAGATAAATTTAGTTCCACCACATCTAAAACCAAATTGAGCAAGATCAGACCCGTCGCTACGCAAATTTTAGTGGGAATGAAGGTCATCAGTAGAGTGTTGTGGTAAGAACGGCATCCATTATGTGTGTGCAGATTAAACCGACAAAAAGCACACGTATAATTGTACATGTGTGCCCTGCATAATTACTCCTCCATTGTAACAACAATACAGACCGTCACCAGTGAAATATACTTGGGGGTCAACCAGTCAGGCAGTTGAGCGGAACACCAACACTAGTGGGATCTGGTTTGACTGCATCAAGGAAATACATCGGTGAAGCAGTTTTCCTTTTTCACCTTTGCTGTAATCATGAAATTGCAGCTGATCTGAAATCAGTTTGTTGAGAGCTCATTTTTGAGCAGAAGGGCAAAAACTGAAATAATTAAGATCGCTTTCTAACCGTATAACTGAACGCAAGTATACAATCTAGCATCATCATTTATCACGGACAGTTATCACCCACAAACGAAACAATTCCTCTCAGTCACTCTCTATTTGCTGCGTGTCGCTTTCATGGTGCAAACTCAATAATGGCGTAATATAACAGGTATCCTGTAAAAATTCGTGTTGAATTTTCAAACCGGAGGCTGAACTAGGCTTCGGGGACAAAAAATAAGTTTTCAATAATTGTGAAAGCATTCGGTTGTATTGAGTCAAAGTTCATGAAAATTCTGCGAAAGATGGGAAATATGAAAAACAGTAAAATTTCTTTCTGCGGAGAAACACTGACTGAATAAGATATTCACTGCTTTGTGCACTTTATAAAGCTGACACTCGCTGATAATTCAAGATTAGACAGAATATTCGAAGCTAATCGAGGTTCGTTCAAACAGTGGTACAAATGTCATCGGGAATTTTCACTAGTGTAAACTTCTGTGGCATGTCGGAATACAAAAACCAGACAGAAATAAGTTATTTAGCATATAAAGTCATTTGTTGTGGTACATATGTACGACTGTATCCCGGTAACACGCATACTTGCTGGTTCCGATCAGATAGTGATATAGGTAATGTGTTTATGTTCGAAGAAATTCACCATATCTTACAACTGCATACGTTGGCCTGTTTACATACTACTATGAAAGTCTAAATGAATTGCCATGAAAAGCCGTAATGTTGAAGCCAACAGTTTAAGTATCCAAAAGCTGTGCATTATTTAACTTTTAATGGGTTTACCCATGTTGATACACAAACGATATATTGTTTTCATTCTTAACGATGCACAAACATTGCTCACAAGCGAGAGTGGTTGAGCGTTCAGATTTGATAATTCGGTCGTGCCTAATGTGAGGTCAATGGCGCAGTGGTTAACACGGTTGCTTCACGATTGGAATGGCCGGAGTTCAAATCCCGGCCGTGACAAGGATATGCACTGCTGATGAGCTCTAATAAGAGTGAAACTCGAGTCTAGTGATTCTTTTCGACAGAGGCTGGCTGCAAAGTCTATCTGAATGCAAACGCTGCGATCAAATGTGAGTGATGGTCAACTTGAAAATATACTAAGAAGTAAGACTGTCTGACTTTAAAAGATTCTTATCGACGGAACAACGTTTGTAGCAGAACCTAACTTAAGGTAGTCGTCCCACATGACAAGAATTCAAACGCTGCACCTCAGGTCGCAAACCGAGTGTTTGTACAACGTGCTAGCAGTGTGGTTTTTTAGGTGCAAATCGACCAAACGAGAGTCTGCTTTTGTTTGCTTCTTTGTCATTCTGTCTACCAACAGCTTCTTTGTTACGACTTTCAAGATTTGGGATACAAAACCGACAGGTTTTGGCGCAGTTCTATATATTTTTCGAAACTGAAGGAATTCCTGAGAGTCTTCCGTTGCAAAACATCTGACTGATTTGTGTCCGCTGTCAGACAACATTATACTGTACTTTCTTCACCTCCTCCACCTGCTTCTAAGCAGCCACATTTACCACTAAAGAGACAGTAACTGTCTACTCGTCCTGTGTTAGATGCTTAACGAATTTTATATCTAACTTGTCAGCGAAATCTTCCAGTGCCACTACGTGGTCCACAGTGAATCATAAACCTCAAAACGTACAAAATATCTGAGTCATGTCAGGACAATGAATTGCTTCCTGCATTTCGGGGAGGAGATATTCGGCGTTCACCGGGCCACACTGTCTACAGGAACATCGGCCAACTTCAGAGTGAATTTACTCTTGACAGTCGCAAGAATAGTGAGAAATCGCGGTGATCAAAGGATGGCAGAGAATCCAAGTATACATATTTCCTACAATGACTCCAGTTGAAGAGGTGGATTTATGACCAGAAAACACTGCAGGAGATGATCAAAATAAAAAGGCCATGAAGATAAATGAGCTAAATGCATAGAAATGTTGGGATAAGCCAAATTATTGGTAAGAATAACGAGATTTGGTAGCCCTAATATGAAAGTCACTCACAGCTGATCGCAGCTGTGTATCCTCAAAGATCTTCCGATCAACCTATTCAGGAAAACGCACTAGACTCAAGTTTTTTTCCTATTAGAGCCATTCCTGATGCATATTCTTGCCACAAACGAGATTAAAACTTCGGTCACGACCTCATGAGACAACTGTGTTCATCACTATACCGTGGAGAGTAGATGGGACACGACCAAAACATTACATACAAATGCTCAGCTACATTTACTTGAGTTATGCTGGTATTGTCTTATTGCCTCAAAGGAATATACCATGACTGTCTTGTTGACTCCAGTCGATGAACACTTTACTGGAGCTTATTTCCAGGATGTAAACACGGAAATCCCAAGAACACTGAAGGATATTCTGTTAACTTCTAGAACGTAAGATGTTTTTTTTTCAGTGTAAATTGGAAATCAACTTTGACCAAGGTGAATCAAAGGTTACAACTGCCTTCAGACAAAAGTTTCTGGCATGTATGTAACCATTTACTACTAGCGAAAGGTGTTGGAGAACAACAAAACTCACTTGAGAAAAAACCTGCAATAATAAGATGGAATGTAAGGTCATACCAGTTACAGTTCACTGTAGAACTAGAACCTAAAGTTCGCCAGTAAAAGTTTATTATGTAAAACCAAGTTCCAAAGGTTGTTCTACATGACTGCTTAACAGCTAACAGACTGATGACCAGGTACAGTATTGTTAATAACCTTTAGTTGTTAGCAACCAGTATACTGTCGCTGTTAGTTGGTATGTAAAAAAACGTAGGACAATAACAGATCGAGTCAATCGATTATAAGGCGCACACGTTAGACCAAACGACCAGTGTGGTATGCCCATTCTGCAGTAAGAAGCTGAAAGTTATCTCCAAGTTTTGAACCCCGAAAGCCGCACCATGACATTTTGACAGAAGCAAGACATTCGGAACAAAACACTGCTGACTAAAATGGAACACAAAAATGGAAAGAGAACTGTGTTCTGTAGGGCGTCTGAAATTGTGAGAGGTCGGGAATATAAGTTACCAACGGGGCAACTAGTTTGGAAACGATTTGGAGATTAACCGCTTAGTGACAGTAAGCGGATTTGTTGAGTGTCTTCCTTCCTTTGAAAAAAACCCAGTACCTTTCCGTTTATTTCCGTGGAAAACGCTAACACAAACACGGCAAACTTTTATGTGTTATCTACGGGAAACAACAATGAACGGACAGGACGGGTAAGTACATCAGCGATGGAGTCTGGTTCACAGTAGACAAACTGGATTTCTGAGTGAGTTTTCTCAAAAACTATCGAAACCATCGATATATATTCATATTAGGTCCGTAAGTCTTTCTATGGCATGCTGTGAGGTAAGCAACAATCCAGCAGCCAACAATTGTCGTACTGTGGTGCACTGCGTGAATATATCCGATAAGTTTTCAACACACTTTAGGAACGACTGAGGCCAGTACATCTGGCCCTCCTGTTCTACCAAAGGCTGGCTAACAGAAAAGTACTTAACTAATAGATATGGGTGCTCTTGATGGACAATGTGAATTATGGTCCATTTTCTCAAAATCGCGAAAGCAGTTTCGTCAGAACTGGTTAATAATGCCTACGTAGTTTATTAGTTAAAAATCTTACGGTAGATTTACTGTTATCAACTACCGTCTGGGTGTTCACTAAATTAAAAGATCGCAACTGAATACTGACCGCTGGCCAAATGGATATTATAACCCTCTAGTATTTTCTACTAAGTCCCTTCGACTGAGGAACCGTGGGTCTTTCAGCATGCACCAAATTGCTTCTGGAACCAACAAGCGCTAGAGGCAAGTACGAGTAATCACAGAGTTAATTGCAGCAGACAGAAGAACCAAGCTGAACAACTGAATCAAGAAGCGTGTTGAGCAACACCGGTCCATATGTTTACTGCAACCGCACTTTCACTGATTGGCTCCATTGGACTTGCCAGGGAAAAACTGAACATTTCCACGACATCTTCTAGTCCTTGACGATCATCTGACACCAAAAGACGGCTTTGTTTCGGTTGTAAAGTTTAGGCTCAGGTGACATCAAGTTCTGTTACAAAATTTCCCCAGACCAACAGTCGCAAAATAGATGATAAAACCTATAAAGATGCTTGAAAGAATGGGCAGAAAAGCTTCGAAATGCTCGGAAACACTGTAACAATACACGTCAGTAAACTGGTTCGGTGGCGTTATCAGTTCAGCTGATTTGCACTTTTTGAGATCAGCGATGATGTTTTAGTCTTTCCACAGATCTTCAATCAGTCATCCAATAATTATAGTAACAAATAAACCAAACAACCTAAAAGTGGCATCTATCAGGTCGATTACCTGTATGTAGATATTTCTGTATCAAGTGGTGTTCTCCATGGAGCGTTTAGTGTATGGTTCCCCAACATAATAAGCGGGATCTTGCATAGAGCAAACTGTTGAAGCAACTTGTGGACGCCATTTTCCATGTGCAAAACAAAGCCGGTAAAACACGCGTCCGGATTTGCAATCATCTGAAAATGCGAGTTGATTCTATACCTTTCCACATCGGGCTGTTCATATCCCATCTTGATCTTTTTTGACGTCGTTCTTTAATAAGCTCACGGTATATTTTAGGTTCTAGTTTTCAAAGCGCTAAGTCTGAAAGAACAATTATACTGCACTGGTGCCTCAACGCTGTGAGAAAGTAAGCTGATGCGCCTTGTAACAAAATAGAGGTCACACACACAACCGGCAGTGTAACGGAGAGTTGTGGCATACCTCCAAATTGGCACTCACGCTCAAGGTGCACACACTTTGCTGACCTACTTGACTGATTTAGAACTTCTGTCAGGTTTGTTTGGTATTACTAGGGTTTGACTGTTTCTACTCCAACTTACTGCGTTAGTGTAATCAGTTCAACTTGGACGGTTCTGGACACATATGTAGCAATATCAAAGAGGTTGTCAAACACGTATTTGGTCAGTAATTACGAATGGCGAAGAGAACGAATATGAGAGAGTTTGGTAAATGGTGTGCTGATACTCATTATCAAATAATTCCTTGGTTAAGCTATGGCGCTCTAAAACGAAAAGTGTTATAGGTTACGCAACGTTTTGACTGTCTCGAAGATCCTTTATCAAGTGATTTAAATCAAGTTGTGACCTCAAATAAACCATCCCTGCTATTGGTAGCCTTCCTACACACAGCACATCAAACATCAACAAGTACCAGTTGACGAATGCCCCATATGGAGCATGTATATTATAAATCTCGCGAGATACTTAACCTGGTAAAGGCTATCTCAGAGAGACTAAACAATGCGAAACCCACAACTCTTGTGGTCTTAACTCACTTTGGCCCAACCAAAGGATTAGTTAACAAAGTTTATTTTTGTTGAGCTGATACTTCACTCCACGGGTATACTGAGGGAAAGAAACTTTGAGATGCTTTCATGTTTCTGCCTCGGTGAGCATGGGAAAACGGAGTTTGTCGGACTGCTAGTAAATACACTTAAAACGCTCCCGAAAGTAAAATAAGAGTGAAAACAGCTCGAGTATTACAAAGGATGCCTGACAGATCACAGAAACCCAAAGAATATAGACTGACGCAAATCTGGCTACCGGTTTAAAATGATCTGGGTGTAAAATATTACCGAAAGAGCCGTAACGCAGATTTGTCTCTTAAGATTCTCCGGTTCAGTGCGGATATAATTGACGCAGTTGGGTCAGCGTGAAGATGAACTTAAGCAGTGTGCTACAGAATCACTAGATCCTAATAGATGTTCTGTCAGAATGATAGCTTTTCTCTCTGAGGCTCCAGCCTAAGTCTGTTTTAGGAAGATTTTAATACGAACCATATATAGGTGTTTTAACACGGGCGGATATTCTGATGTTGGTTCATTATTCAAAGGCACGCGCTAGGAATGTGACCTATGAAAACGCTTTAGCGTGAAATCGTTCATTGGTTTCACTTAAGGGACTCATTGCGCTTTTGTGAACTTTGTCATGTTTAAACAAGATTTTGACGGAACAAATTCCCATGTTACATATTTTACTGGATCTATTGTGTGTCCACAGGTATTTAGCTTGCGTTTTTGTGGTTACTAATGGTTGCATACAAGTGTAAACGGTTATTTGTGGCCAACCGATCAAGCAGATCTGAGTAGTTTTTATGTACACTCGCATGCAACGTGGCCTACCAAATTCACTATGATTTTTACCAACGTTGTTCAATAGCATTGGTAATTTGATAACACCTGTAACTGTATATGCAAGTTATGAACGACGAAAATCAGCTGATTGCAATCTCGTCTTTTCCTCGAGTGTTGGTAACTTAATGAGGCTACTGTTTTGGCGATCAATAAAGCAAGCCCAGCAATTAAAATTTGTTAGAGTTTATTAAAACTGCCTCAAATTCTCTACAGAACAACTTGAAAATTCCGAGAACGTTTGTCAAATCGTTTCAGTTTCTTTGACTTTGTTGAAGCATGCATGCTTTAATAAAGAGGGTTTTAATTAATAGGGTTGATTTCTTTCGAAAGCTGGCAAAGCAGCTTTTTTGTTACAAACCGAGACTATGAAAGAGATTTGATAAGTTCATTTGCGAACCATTCATGCCGTCATCTAAAACCAAACGGAGTCCGCAAATCGGTGCACAACAATGACAAGAAATTTCCGGAAACGCAATATCCTTCAATATCTCGACGTTGTGATTCTACAAGGTAAGGCAGCGTGCGCAATATGCGTCTGATGGTGAGAAATAACTGGAAGCAAGCAAACGTTATTGTAGCTTTTGTCACTCATCAGTTATGCGTACTCGGTTAACATCGATCACATAGTCAGCCGTAGAACTGGCAGCCACGGGATTTGTTCTAGTTGGTAACTCAGTCGCGACGAATAGCAACCGATTTCTCGGTTGTATGATACTGATGAAGTCTGACAACAAGGCACACTACTTGCGATGTTTTATATCGTAGAATCTGGCTGAAATAAAGTGTAAAGTAAACTGTCATCATGAACGATCATCATTTTAAACTGTGTTTAATTTTTGCAGAAGTCACTGGTCCACTGCCACTCAACGCCAGTTCAAACATAAAAGCTCTTAAGATAACATGGCTGGAAACAGGACGCCTTCAGCCGACAAAATGCCGCGGTTTGACTTCAAACATTGCAGTCATATGATACGGATCTTCCTGGCTGAAATGATTGGCCTCGGAGTGGTTTGTTTTATGGTGATGATCTATCAAAATGGTCCGGTGGCTGGCCCCATTGTGGTCGGATTGGCGTTCACTTGGGTTGCTTGGGTGTTCGGACCGATTAGTGGAGCCCAGGTAAACCCAGCGGTCACCCTGGCTCTGTTTTTAACTAGACGTCTGTCAGTCGTGTACACAGTAATCTGCCTACTAGCACAAATGATCGGAGCGATGGCTGGCGCATGGATTGGAAAAATTGCTGGCCCGGCTGCCTACGCTTCGAATAACACTCTGGGTCTGACGTTGCGCAACCCAGATATAAGCAGTGGACAAGCTGTCGGACTGGAAATGTTGGGGACTGGGTTGCTGATCCTATGTGTGCTGGGAATGTTGGATGAATTTCGCGCTCCGATCTGGGCTCAAGGTCATGTAACAGTATTTCCTTTCGCCTTTGGAGTGACACAAGCACTAGTGGCTTGTCTAATTGTGAGTTACACATATATAACTTATGTAATGGCTAAAACAGCTTCGTGAATATGTTAGCATTTTCATTGTGAAACAAAGTAAGGCCACATGTTTTAAGAGTAATGTCGGCAACGCCAATATGTGCTCAATAAGATAGCAATGATCCTAGCTTGTGTGATTACATGAGTAATATAAACGCTGAGTAAATGGACCAATTTAGAACAATCAGGAAAAGAAACAGAAATGAGGATGGAAGCGCACAGATTCTTTCAGTGTTCCAGTAACGTGAAATTGTTTTACATGGGACAAGAAACTTAGCAGCTCATATATCTCCCTTTTACTTGCAATGAGGAGTAAAAGGAGGAATATAAACCTAAATGTTACGGTCTCTTGAGTTAATTTTTTCAGCCAAAATGATATCGGATGAGGGAACGAACGAGCTTATTTAAAAAATGGAATGACTCACTGATCTACTATATGGTCCATTTCATCGACTGATTTAAAAACACGCTTTCAGCCTCGTTGTTGAAGCTGAAAATCTCACTTGTTACTGAAGCGAACTATTCATGGAAAAAACCTGCTAGTAAAGAGAGTAAGCTGATGATTTTTTGTGGCTCATATTCATGAAAACTTTACTAAGTGCTCTTCTCAGTGTTTAGTTTTCTGTTCGGTGTGTTTCTCAGTTAAACCAAACTGTGAAACCTAAATAACATTTTGCTTTACTGAAGTAACCCAATGTAAAGATAATCAGCTGAGAAACTACTCGATTAGTCGAACAAACCGAACTACTCTTTTACTGATGGTTGTAAACAATTTCGATCGTTCTTCACTGGAAATTCTCACAATCGATCACAACATACACAATATGAAAACCATTTTCGACCTGCTGTTTTGAAACGGGGTACTAAACTTCTCAGCTACTCAGGTCAACGTAAGCAAGGAGTACACATTCTTGTTCCTGTAATAAACCGTACACTTAAATCATCACAAGTCACAAAAGTGTAACCGCGTATAAAAATGCAGTACCTTCAACGCGTCGGAACTGTGACACAATGGACAATCTGCCCATCTTGCGAGTTCACACAACAAAATCCAGCTACCATTTGGGCAGTGTTATTCATTACTGGTAAACCCATCTACAGATATACTGGAAAACTCTGATAAAATTCGAGCAGTGTTCGGTTAACGTATGCAGTGCTAGTGACATTAGGTCAAACAATAATAGTTTACACGGGAAACAATTATGGTCACTAACTGACACATCACAGAATTGATCGAAATCATTCGGACGGCCAAGAATGCGAGTTAACAAAGCCGTTAAAGTTTAGCGAATGCTGTTGGAACCGTCGACACAACGAGCAGCACGAAGTTGTACTGCGTAACAACTGCAATCCAAGTGATCCTTTTGTTGATTGGCTAGCATAAATTTGAAGTGGTTCAGACGAGTATAACTTTGTGCATGCTTGTATCAAACGTAAAATCACACCAGTTTTATCCACCTAAATTTCAGATAGGATAGCTTAAATTCTAGTTTGGGATATATTTTTCGTACAGAAAAGCAAAATTAGTAGTTTCGTAAACGTTTTACTGCGACATTTTCACTGGCCACGAATGTACTCCCGATGGGTACTAACAGTGTGTACGTCTGTCGATTCAGCCAATCTAATTATGCAAAGTGCTAGTTTTTGACGCATTGTATGCATACATTAGTTAAGGCATAAACCGGCAGATTGAAGACAGTAGTGATCGGATAAAAAATTTGTGCATTCCTTGCACGATATTTACAGTGTATAGGTATTATTTTGCTATCGAAATTTGACAAAACTCAGTGAAAGTTTATTATGTCAAATAGCTGGTAAGAAAACACGTTTGTTTGGTCTGGTCAGATAAAACTGGGGTTTTATTTCTGCCTATTTATGAGTGTACATCAAGCCAGCTAAATAGGGTGCAACAACATGTTACTTAAGGTTTGACTACACTAAATCCTCAGCAACCTAATTCTAGCGGAACATTGAAAGTCCAACGCAATCTCAGTTACTGACATGTCGAAACGCTTCCATTGATATTGATTTATTGCCAACAGAAGTTCCATTCAAACAAGAGATACCACTCCGCGTAGTCAAGTCTAATTTATTCTGACTACTCTACTAAGATAAGAGATAAGAAAACTTCTCAACAGAATGCGATTCCTAACAGCAGGAAATTTATGACTGTATACTTTGATGGAGTACTGATTAATGATGAAATGTTTGGTTGCTATAACTTGAGCATCACTCTTGCCTGACCGAAACTCTCATTCCCTTTCGAAAAGAAGCAGTAGACTCAGATTTTGCCCTTGTCTGAGTTCGTCAGTTTTACATGTCCATGCCATGATCTGAAGTTAGCAACAGGGTGATGTGTCTCTTCTCAAGAAGGCTGGACAATCTGAGCATTACTCACAGGCGCGTGTGGCTGAGCGGTCAACACATCAGCCACAAAATTTAGTACTTTCAAATCTACCCCGCATGTTTAGTTCACCACTCGACCTTAGACCGTATTAAATATTTCCTCTGCTACGTTCTTGAATGAACTGGTCGTTTAATGATCAGGCTGCAGGCGTTCACCGAACCATCCTCACTAATTTACAATCATTCCTGTTGGTCACAGACATCACGACGCGTGTTTGGTGTTTAATACTAACTAGGCTAAAAGGTTGTATTGTAAAAACGTAGCTGGACTTGGGATTGCTGATAGCCAAATACACCTCTGCGCCTATTAAAACCTGACCGACTGGTGATTTGAAACAGTTGTCACGTGGCGAATGATTGGCAGAAAACACACTGGAGCCATGAACCGGTCTCGTAACCCAGACGATAGCATTTGCTCGCCATGGGTATGTGCGCGTACATTTCAGTTTCTGGCAAATTGTAGACCTTACCATAGGCCGTCCGGGGTCCTATGGTGCATTGGCATGTTCCACTTACTGTACCGAATGGTGGACTGATCATAAGTTAGTGATTATTTTTTTCAGTCCTTGGGTGGTTTCAGACGATGCCAAACTGACCTGAAAGATTCGTCTGGAAACGCAGTCTACTAACTTTTATGCCAAACAAAAAATGAAATAGATTACCGGGTGAACTAAATTGACGTTGTTTGAAGGGGTACGCGTGTTTTCATATAGAGATTAGTAGTGTCAGTTAGTTGAGCGCTGTGCCTTGGTTGTTTGTGCTAGCTAGTTCATACTGTATGCGTGAACGTTCTATAATATGAGGAATCCATACAAACAACAGCAAATGGTCACCAAATGGGGGTGACGCTTATTAGTGAGCTGATGACTCATCTCCAGGTTACTTGGGTTTACACGCGGTGATAACTTATTGATCTATCGAATTTTCTTAATGAACCACCACTGGCAGCCAACAGACCTAACCCAAAATAAAGGGCAGTTTCTACTGTCCTCTATTTCGGTAGAGGAACAACAGTTGATAAAGGCCTGCGTGCGTAAGCGCCAGCTAGCAAAAGCACATTTGCAATTTCTTATTGACCTTCGAATTGGGGGCATTTTTCTCCTGGTGCAGAACCCGCCATTGCATTTAACACTTTACTTTGGCAACCTAATGAGTTTTATANGATGACTCATCTCCAGGTTACTTGGGTTTACACGCGGTGATAACTTATTGATCTATCGAATTTTCTTAATGAACCACCACTGGCAGCCAACAGACCTAACCCAAAATAAAGGGCAGTTTCTACTGTCCTCTATTTCGGTAGAGGAACAACAGTTGATAAAGGCCTGCGTGCGTAAGCGCCAGCTAGCAAAAGCACATTTGCAATTTCTTATTGACCTTCGAATTGGGGGCATTTTTCTCCTGGTGCAGAACCCGCCATTGCATTTAACACTTTACTTTGGCAACCTAATGAGTTTTATAGAATCCAATTCATGCCGATATATTATATGATGATGCGTGGTCATCCTAACTTTTCTCATTAAAACTTGCGCTGCAGACTAGGTCATCTCACTTTAAAACAAATATCATTCTTGAATTTCACTCTTGCTGGAGCTAGTCGGTAGCGAATATCCTTGCCATGGCCGCTACTATCAATCCAGTCACTTTTTTACGATGCAACCGCGTTGATTACCGTCCCGTTGACAACACACTAGGGAAAGCTGAAACATCGCATATAAAAGTTCCGCATCAATCACTCCTGAGCAGCGCTCAAGTTGTCTGGTCACCTCGACAGTAGACGTAATAACCGTGGCCCTCCTCTTGCTTTGTCTGGCTCCAATGTTCGGAATAGCGCAGTTCATTCATGATACTTGCTGAACGACTGCACGAGCCATTCGCAAGTTAACAGTCCCAGAGTTTACTCGAGAATCTAAAGTCCGAAATCTATCGATCTGGTTCAGAATAAACAGTGGCACTCTGAGTAAGCTCACAAGCCGCGGTTCAAAGTTCACACGAGCTGTTTGAATCCCGTCACAAAGTACGAACAAACGAGGTGGAAGCGTATGTGTCTGTCTTGCTGCATTGCCGTTGTCTGTGAATAAACGATCAGAGATCGTCGACACATTCTCTACGTATATTTATATGCCCAAATTCCGACCACCTTGCTGAAGGCCATTCCAAACGTTAATACAACCTGAATGACACGTACCACAACTTGAAGTTGCACATGCCTTGAAATGCCTTCTTCTGCTTGAGGAAAAACGGCAGGTCATGTCGGTCATCAGCAAAGAATTTAGTAAATTACAGTGTACTCGAAGACTGCTTATGAACCAACAGGTTCAGCACAAAAGCGAAGAAAGTGCTCCATGACAAAGGTCAACTGAGTGTGTAGACGGATGCGCGTGAACTGCTTTTTTGCAGGTCAGTCGAAACGTGTTCCTAGGATTAGTTCGGTGTTGAGAGGGAAGACAAAACGCTATGCTGCTTATTAAGGTCTCTTATAGCAAAACAAGGTTTGCACATTTGAATTCCAAAATGGTTGATATTTTTGGCGTACAGTTTATCAACCTGAAGCTGGGTTTACAATCGACAAAACGAGTGTAATTCTCGTTTACATGATAGTGTCTTTCCGGAGACTACCCCGTTGAAGACGCCTTATGATTTTGAAATCAGCTGAAGGTCCAAGCCGAAAGTAGAAAGTCGCATGTGGGATTTTTAGCACCATCACTGGTTTTGTTAACCCTAGCTGATGGATTTCCGTTCAGTTGCTTGCCTAGCCTGAGACTTAAATTGGAAGTGTCACACAACCGAATTAGCTGAAGTCATGGACCGGTAGTATTTTTGGCCCACATGCTTATCCGCTAGAGTACTCATCGGAGTGTTCAAACATGATAAATGTAAATAGTATTTTTAAAGGAACGGTTTAGACAGAAATTTTTCTGGAATAGACCGAATTGAGAGAAATCTGCACTTCGGCTCGGCTGAGCGACAGAAAGAACATGTCCAAACGCGGTAAATGCTCTACCAGCTGAGCTAAGAAGCCACGTCCGAAACTTCGAAATTTCACATTCGCACCTAGTTACCCACCAAATCAGCTGTCATATGCAGTCCACAAAATCATCATCCAGCCGATTGACTGCCCCAACAACATTTCGCGATCAGTTCACGCTGCAATCCACTAACGCCACCGATCAGCAGTAATACCGGACTACTGATTATTAGTTTGGCAGACTTGATTTTTCTGAGTTCCCGGCGTGGCCTAGTAGCTCAGGTTGTAAATCATTTGACGCGTTTGCGCATGGTGTTTCTGTCGCTGGTTTGAATCCAGCAGAAGTCCAGAATTTTCACAACTGATTCTCTTAAGTGGTCTCATCTGCCAAACTGCTTATCAGATATTCTTAACCAGACAGTGTACCGTATGACAAGCACTCGGGTAAAATACTATGCAAGTCGGGTTGAGCACCTGGATTGTTCTCTTTGGTGCACAAAGTTGAGCGTACACAACGTATTCCAACAATTACAGAATAAAGGGTAATTTCTTCTCCAGCTACAAACATTCTGCTTAAATAAGAATTCATCTTACGGGGTGACCGACAACAGACGAAACTGGTTTCACATGAATAATGAAACGAGCAATAAAGTTATAACCGAGACTACTTTTCCCCGATGCATGGTTGGTATTTTGTGTTACACGGCTTTAATCATCAGAGTTTGTCGTAACACTACATAGCTGCGCTATGACTCCGACTCTGATTAATTGAATAGTCAGGAGTGAATTTGGGTTGATGAACTGATTGGGAATACGACAACGTTACGAGCAAGTTGTAATACTCTACGTTTCAACCACCTCGGGTGGCCTTCCTCAGAAGTGTTGTAATCGATTTCGATCACAACACCCCTGAGGAAGGTCATCAATCTGTTTATCAATAACATGTTAAACACGACGCCCAAACTGTACAAATTCATTCGTACTAAATTTGGTGCGGATATCTTACAAGTGAATTTAGGTTACTAAGCTAAACGCTTGCCAGTACAAGTCCAGTGCACAATTACATTGATGATTCCACATGTTACATCGTCGTCCATGTTCGCCAAATCCTGTGTTGCTATACGATACTGTGAGTAGATGCTGCCCTTTATCTGGACGCCAACAGAAAATACGGATGATCAATTAATGGGCCAGTGTTACAACAGGTGTGGAGGTATCATAATCATCAGTTCTTATAATTGTGAAATACAACTTGCATTTTGAACCGTAGACTAGCATTCAGACACGGTCATTTACCTAAAAGGAAGACTGTTTTTCTACAGTCTACAGTTATACAAAACAATCTACGTTTGAGTGCAGTGACGACGATACAGTTTTTTCAAAATTGTATTTGAGCATTGTTGTAAAAAGAGTGACTGCTGTTGAACACAAAAGAATGCCAACCAGGTCCAAGTGATATTTAGGAAGTTAAAACCGAAACCCACAATGAAAGTTTTACAACACTTTGAACCACCTATACTAGTCTGCATCTCAATGTAGTAGATCGGCAAATTCATCTTTATGCGGTTCATGGTGCAGATTCGTGGAAAAGTTATTTTTTATGAAAAGTTCAAAAAAAGACAACGTATGAATACGTCAAGTAACGTAGCTATGAAGTGTTTGCTAATTGATGTTAATTAACTGTGGTTATTTCGATCACGAAAAAAAGTTCACTTAATTTAACGAGTTGTTTTTCTGTTTATTTGTTTCGCACAAGGATATAACTTTTGTTTAACATATTACTTTGATAAAAAAATACCGGGGGAGAAACTGATGAAAACTCTCTGAGATTATGCAGGTTTTGCAGAAGACAGTATGTTAAACGATGCTATGGTATTTGATGACTTCTAAGAAATATTTGTGGAAATCATCTAGGAATGATTGTGTGTTCAATAACTTCAACAGCTTTGGAAACATTGGATGTACTTTGAATCTAGTCGGAATAGTGGATTAAACTAAATAAATTGTTTGTTTCCCAGGGTGGCCTAACGGGATCAAGTTTGAATCCAGCCAGAAGTCTTGGACCGGCAATTGTGAATCACAACTTTACTGAAATCTGGGCAAGTTCATTTCGTACATGTCACTGTCAATTGCGACTAACTCCATGTGATCGAAACAAATTACAGGAGTAATAGAAGACTTCAGTTATAAAAGTCAAGGTCAAATTTTTGTTTCGAAAACAGTATGTTTCACTCATTAGAGTTACTACAGTATTACCGCTAGTGGTATTCTATTAGCAACAAAATATCACTGGCAAACGATGTTTACTGTTCTAAGGAATGTACATCAAGTCCTCTGAACGTATATTTTCGGTTTGAAACGTGCACTATAAAAATATGCATTAAAGTAATTTATTTCGAGCTAGCAGCCGCCAGTTTCATGGAACCCAAATGAACGCTGGAATATTCGTCTACTCATTTTGATGTCTTCTTGTCTTGCAAGCCCGTACGATGTTTGACGTTAACTTTGGCGCTGTTTTGGTGATTTTTTTATCACAAGGTTTTCTGTTGGATAACGTGTTTGAACGTAACGCACACAAAGTTGACCAAGTCGTCACGCCTGAAGCATTTTCATTTTTCCAGACTCAACCACTGGTGTACACACAAATTATGTAATCCAAAACCTATAGTTCGCAAGGAGGTGAGGTCGTGTTTAACAGATTACAACTGTTTATTTATTCCAATTACGGCCACTTGAGACATCATTACAACGGTTCATGTTAAGTTCTGATTAACCCTATAATTATATGCACTATATGTCTGACTCTTCACAGATTAATATTTTCAGTAAGGTTACCAGTAAGACAACAACTATGCGAGATTCCTATGGAAGAACATGACTGGCGAACAAGTTTCAGTGAAACAACACGCAGAAGTGAGGTCGCAGTTGTGCTGCCAAGTGACTCCGGAATTAACTCTAACGGGGTATCGACGATGGTCTGTTTTTTCCCGAAGCATATTAGTTGATAACACAGAAAACCGTACAGTTCCCGTTCTACAGTTTGACAGTAGACAATGCCACCGTAAGAAACAGTGTTTTTACACTGAAGCTTTGGGTTTCGGGATAAGCTGCAAATAAGCAAACAGATTGGAAATCAATTGAAAATGGTTGATGATTTGACTGATCGGTAAACTGTAAGTTGCTGTATAAAATGTGGATGGTGTTCGCTTCTTTCACACATCAATTCAACTGACAATCTGTGTGGAATAGTTCAGACGTCATTTCCCGTTATTTGCTTTCGAAGAAGCTCTACATTCCCTAACTGGTGAAACCATTATTTGTTCACCATCAATCCCGGTGCATTATCAAAACCATTCTCAGTATAGTGGTGTTACAATTGGAAGTATTTCATCGAACGGCTCGGGTGGACAGCATTATGTCGAGATTATGAAATCTGCTTGCAGCTAGGAGGTGCGACACAACTTTAAAAGTATTCCCGAAAGGGCCGAATTAAGACAGAGAACAAGCCGCGCTGTGCTAAACTGTTCGGTATTTGTTGACATTTAGCAACATACTTACCTGCGAGCTGAAATGCTACTAGGCTACCCAGATTTGAACTAGGGTGAAGTTGACCAAAGAAAGCCGAAAATAATGAACATGTTGAAAACGTATGAAATTTTAGACTATATTTATGGAACATCATACAGTTAGCTATAGTTTTGACAGCCCCACAAAACTTTTTTTGACGAAAGACCGTCAGGTTCATATCACAACGGCTTCACGTGTTAGTAATTCTGGACATTCATACAATGACTGAGCTCCAGAGTGAAAGCCATGTCTTAAGAGCATTTTTCACTTGTTTCAAGGTTGGAAAGCTCTAGTCTGTTGTGATTCATGGAAAAATAAATCTTATATTTGCATTCTTAGTCAAGCAAAGATGAAAACAGAACTGTCAGAACGACTTGTGAACAAGGTTCACCAAGGGATTTATGTATTGTCCCGATCAGACCTGTAGGCAATGTGTAAACAAGCTAGTATGACTGACACACTAGTTGTTCTTGGGAACTGAAACCTGTCTATATTATCAAAGTGCCACTGTTGTGTGTTTCCGGAATGTTTTCCCTTTCAGCTAAATTCCTGTTGAATGAGAGGGTTTCTTCCAGAAGAACAACCCTATATCATGCATATGAAGGCAGCACAGAATGACCCTGCAATTCAAAGACTGCGACACAATTACGAACTTCTCGTTGGCCATAATTATGAAGTTGCTAAAATCAGCTGTTTTTCAAATGTCCATTTTGATATCTAAACACTTTTTCGATATTGGCTCTGTGCTGAGTTGACCGCAGTCTTAAAATTACGAAATGAGCGACAGATACAAAATGTATGCAAGTGTATACAGCACTTTTACCCACCTTGAGCTTTAGCTAAGCTAATCAGGAAGGTAAAGAACAGTTGGGAAAGTATCAGGTAGTACAGATGAGTCATGTGGTAAACCTTATCATACAGAGCAGAATCAGTTACAAGAAATCTGGGCTTCAGCTGGATGCGAATCAATGACTAAGAAAGAACGCCCATCACAGAACGCTCTATCCGTTAAGAATGGAGGCTATGCCGGGCGCAGTTACCCACCTATCCCACTGCATGGCTGGCAATCCACCAAATGTATGAGAACTTTATCTGTCAAAGGAAGACTTTGAAACAGTTCGCACTAACATCTCTCAGCGACACTGCTGAACATTGAAAGTGTATTGCTTGTCAATAGTGCGACAATTTCAGCCTGGACTGTTTGAGAAATCTCGCTTGTGCAAGTGTTGCCTTGAGTCATTTGATGGATTTGACATGATACAGTATGGGTAGGTAACTGCTCCCAAATGTGAAATTACTTAGCCACAGTAGTGATTTGATGAAAATTTGGTGACCATTTTGTCCTATGTGGACTCATTGTTTTTGCCACCGATTGGAATCCAGCGGTTGCCTGAATTCTTCACTACTGGGTCTCTCCTAAATACCAAGTGTTGGCAAAACGCGGCATCCCAAAACAGTAGTCTGTGTCTGGTCACTTTAAGTGGTTCGTCTGGGGGCACTTCTTTTTACCTTAAACATGAAGGTATGCTCCCAAAAATGTGCCATCAATTCTAACCAATCTTGGAACACAATAAGGAACGCTGTGGCAGTCAGCAGGTCACACGTGCGTGGCTACCGAACTACATAGGCGGTTGAGGAGGACCTCAACAAAACAATTTGGTTACTGTGTGGCTTAAAGTCTTTCTGTTTTTATATCTGTGAAATATCGACAAGTAAATGAAGCAAACGTTTCTTAGTTTCAGTGTTTACTCTTTGTGCTTAATTACAGGGTTAATATGTAATCCCTCATTACTGCTGAGCGTTTGGGTGGTTTAATTGTTGCATGTTTCATGCTAATCGCATCTGAACTTATTGTTTCCGTCTACTTGCCTGATAGCTATGAGATACCCAAAAACACTCTTAGCTGAAAGGTCTGTTATAACGACTCCACCAAACTTAGCTTGATGTCAGCTGACTACTGGACACATTATTATCCTAAAGACCATAATATATGCCAAAAACCGACATACCCTCAAGCCTATTAACTGGTAAACCAAAGTGCTTTACTCAGGAAATTAACAGCTTGAAAGAAATAGTGGTCACAGCTTCGATCTGAAAAGTTCGGAAAATGAAAACTTCTCAGCTACAGGTCAAGTAGATTGTGCGAACTGGTTGTGTACACAATCGCAAAACAGCATATGACCATTTAAGTAAAAGTCACACACCTGCCCCTCAACTATGCGAACTGGTTCCAGATAGGCTTCGACATCGGAAGAACACGTGAGCATGAAGTAATACTTCAGATTGAGATGACTTAACTGGTTATCCTGAAATAAAGCTGTAATTCTGTGTAGACAGTAATTGTCTTATGGCCATCGACGGTGTACAGCTCTTGAATATCTACATTATCCGGAAAAATTACATGTAATACCGTGGGATAACGCTTGGTCCAAGCTGAGGTCGTTTGCTGGGTTTAAGTTTTCATTACTGCCAACGACGGACGAACCGAAAAATAGAAATAATGTTTTATACTACGGAGTTAATTGTCCATGTCATCTGTAACGACCCTTGAACCCTTCCGAGTATCTGATAGGTCAGAATGAAAACTTCAAAATCTACAAAATCCTGTAATACGCCACTAAGGAAAGCAAATAATTCTGTTAGTTTTTGTATCAATAGATCTTTCAGAAGGTGGTCAAAGTAAACCATCTACTGTGCGATTCTTTTATCATAAATGGGATCCACAAATCTGCTGCAAAAATCAAGTTGTTATCCCGTGTAAGTTGGTTGAGTGAACATGGAACTTTTCAAATTGCACAGGTCTATTCACACGATAATTTTCCAAGTCAGCTATGTACACGTACACTGCGAGTCTGACACTCTGAATGCACTTTATACATAAAAACAGATTTACATCGTTGGACCAATTGTTGGTGGTCTTCTTGGTGCAATCTTGTACGAAATGGTTCTCAGCGATGCAGCCTCCCTTCCCCGTCTAAAAGCCTGGTTTACCCGTGCCGATTTTGACCGTACCAAAGATTATCAAGAGGAGGACAGGAATACGTCAGACACAGCGCTTTAAACTGTTCAAGTTCGGTTAGTTTAATTCACCTCACTCCATTCCATGCTTATCTGTTGAAAGAATGGATGAAAAATTGAAAACTTTAGACAAGCGCGCAGGTCATTAAATGAGGAGACGGCGAACTGTGTATTGTAAAACCGGACTGTGTTGTTAATATATATACATATCTTTTTGTGGATTTCCATCCCAAAAGTTGCCTCTTGAGGCTGGTGTGATCTTAGTGTCCTCAGATGTGCTACAGGTTTCAGTTAAAGGTTGTCAGAGTTATGGTATACCTAAACTCCTGAAACAAGCCTGTTATCAAGTTATCTGAAAAAGTTATTCAGTTTTAACAGTCCACCAACAGTAATCGGTGTAATTTTTCAGTTGAAACTTTGGTGATTATGGTTAATTTAAAAACTTCTCGATTATAAAAGTATGAATTGTCCAAAAGACTTAGTTTTCCGTGGATCTGGACTATCTTTTGTTGCAATAAGATTGTAAACCCTGCCTTCTCTTTTCAGATATCGTTTTCCATTTATGGCAGGAAGGTGAACATCTCATTCCATTTTCCAATTCCACAAATTGATCCGGCCATCAAAATTGGTCCAATTGATTTTCTAATTATTATTTCATCCACGATCACATCTCACAATTATTTCCTTATAAATGTGAACTCTATGCTGAATTTCAACTCGCCAGAAAGTAAACACATATTGCCAAAACTTCACAAACAAGATGTTACCCGTTTTCCTGATGTCAAGTGTTGAACAGAATCAACTAAAATACTTTTACACAATTTTTCTGCTGTATTTTTTTTACTGAACATTTTTGAGTTCTCATTTAACTGGCACCTGTTCATGTTAAACAAAATTCTATTATATCACAACCAAACATTTTGGTATTGATCAAGAGTTAGGATGGAAACAAATGTTTGGGCCTAGTGCATTCCTTTTGCAGAGTCACTTTAATTCTATAAATACTGAGGGAATTCGTCTCACTTGCAGTGACCTCACTCTATACTTATCGTAGATGGAGATACAAGCGCAAATTTTCTCGTAATACACCTTTCTACCTGTCATCAGATAGAGTGGTTATGCGGCACAATAAACACCACGCCTTTGGCAAAACATGTGGGGAAAAAATTGACTCCAGGTAAACCTTCAGCTGGAGCAGGTGGATATGGAGAATCTGAGCCACTACTTAACGAGCGCAGCTTATGTTTGCTCAAATTATTTGTGCAATCGGCAGTGGGGTTTGACGGTTTTGCCATACGGTATAACCATGATTTTGACGTTCATATTACATACCTAACATCAAGCGGTGTGACATCATCAGTTCGGTGGCATTTCAACGTATAATTATGTGTAGACTTTTGTTCTTAAGATCATACCTACCGATAATATTAGTACGCTTACTTAGTGTGCACGAAATATCTATTTTGATGGACAGTCTGGTGGCCGGTGCAATTTATGGTAGTACTCCTGCCTACTCATTACCTGTGAGTAGTGCAATTTTCAAACATATATATCAGTTAGCTTACAACTCTGAAGAATTAAGGTACACGATCATGATTGTGGGATAAAAATGGTTTCCACGACTAAATTATCGAAGTCACTCACAGTTTGTTTGCGTGGAAGTTTCCGAAACAAAACACGGTGCACTTCGTCATATCTCGCAAAATGACTCCTAGTGGGTTATGTCAGCATACCTGACAGAACTCATTATAAGCCAGCACAAATTTTAAGCAATCTCAACAACAATATTCCTACATTTGTTCCTCACACATAGAGTTAAGTTATTATACATGCATTATCCTGTAGCGTCTTATGTGAAAACCAACTAGTTTCTTTTTGTTTATTTTGGTAATAAATGACGGGGACCCAACACTTGTGGTATTTGATCGAATTGGTTAAAAGTTCGTGCAATAGTTAATTGATTAAGTGTGAACCTGGTTCGCAATGTTGCATGACATTCTTCAAGCCACCAGTGCCAGTACGAGTTACAGCTTCAACAACATCACCACACTGTAGCCACTACTACGATCTCTAAAAATACATCCGTTGCTGAACCAAGCGATTTACTTTCACGAAAAGGGGTTAAGTTAGAAATGTTAGTAGAATATAATGTGTTGAAATTGAAAAATTCCTCTGCATCTACTATCGTGATACCTTTATCGATGTACCTAAATTGTGCATATTCGTAATCAACCTGAAAGCAAAGGCATTTTATTCCCGATAGACAGTTGGCTTCTTTTAGAGCTCCCACTGGACTATTCCATAAAGAACTCATGTGAAGAAAGACAAGTACAGAATCTGTGTGACCTCAGAGTAGATCAACACCGTGTGCTCCATCACAGCACGTCTCACTAGCAGTTGAGAGATGCGGATTAGTGCTGATGGAACGATGAACATTGGAAAATCAATCTGTCCAAATGAAAATGGTTGAATGTCACGCTGAAAACAACGGACAGTATCAAAACGGGCAGTAATAATCAAGATAAATATGACGAAACTCAGTTGTGTTTCTCGTAGGAACTTCAGATGTAAGATCCAGTAAGCAGTAGTGTCCAATCAATATTAATCTGTGTAATCAGCTCAGTCCAAAATAACAGGAGACGAGAACCAAACCTACTGTCACCAGATAAGGGGAAAGGCGCGTGTAGTAAATTTAGAGGTTTTGCCCATAAGAAACAGAACTGATGTCGGCTGTTAAACGGCGAGGTGCGCATTGAACAAGAGAACGCTTTGAAGTGTCAGCAGGAAAAAGGATATAGCCACTGACACTAGCCGGTCTGTCTTTGAACAGCCAACGAATAAGACCTTTGCTGTTGGCTGGAAAATGAGACGATGATGGAAGAAAATATTAATACAAAAGGTCTGTATCACTGGAGAAAACGACGTGTGCTGGATATGCCTAGTGAATAAACACACTAATTTCATTTGCATTTACTGTGCTCCATTGACACTGATACATGAATAACCACACCCAGGCGGTCTCTGCATCGTCAGCCCTGAAGAAGCGTCGGTATCTGACAAAGGGTCCAGGTGTTATGCTGATTGTCAGGTTGAATTGACTTGCCATTGATTTTTTGGACCCTGATAGCAAAGGCTGAATAAACGTTTATAGACTTGTGAGTGAAGTTAATATCAAAATGACTGGTTGACTGATGCTTTGATCTGTTCAGCATTTTACGACGAAGTGTTGAGACAACTGCATAAATATACATCCACACAAACATGAATAAAGAACATAAATGATTGACTGTAGTAACGTTTTTGAAATTTCGACACAGTCAGGCGATAATGGGCCCACAAAACGACTCAACCGACACAAAGCAGAACTGCGTAACACCAACGCAAATTCATAGGATGCATACTAGTCGATACAATTTCAACTCTCCTCACTGATGCTCCTGAACAGACGAACTGAGTTTTGGAGAGCCTTTAGTAGATAACATGCAGGGATAAGTCCAACTTAGACCGATCATGGAAAGAAAGACCTTCATAAATTACACGTCTGCAGATTCGTGCCAGCTTTAACACTCCGCGTAGAGGTGATTAACCTAAGTATCTTATGCAAAAGGATGTGGGGTGTAAGATGTAGACCGTTTAATTTTGGTCATATTCCGGTTTAACTTCGTAAATATAGTGAAGTTACTGTCTGGGAGTCCCGTAAGTGTAATCTCCCTGAGTGGAGTGTTGAAGAAAACATAAACATGCGTCTCAGTGAAGCAGAATACTTGAAGCTGTTTATGGAAAATTAAATCGACCAAATACGCGACGTGAAGGTGTGAGTATTGCAGTCAGATGTGCAACGGCCGTGGAGTACTTCATGCACACAATCTTCGTAGAGTGTGGGAAATACCGGAAATTCTGATCACATGTAAAGCAACCCTGCCTGACGGTATGATCACCGTACTTAGAGTGTACGCTGAAGGTGGCTCCGAAAACGGATCATCCGTCGTTCTGTTCGAGATTTGTATTCAGAGGAGTTTTTCCTGGGGAAACGTATTAACGATGCTCGAGATTTTAGGTTCGAGCACGATGAGCACGGGAACCAAAGGTTGTGCTAGATTTAACCATCTGCGTTCTGTTGCAAATGTTGGATCAAATGAATTGTCGGAAATTCTTTCATAACCGTAGCTACATAAACTTCGCTGCCATCTCTCTAGTTCGAATTAGATGAGCTAGTGAAAAGTTGGCTAACTAACCAGAAATCCAAGGCCTTCGCTCAATGTGCACAGTTGAGCTGAGTAACTTACCTGTGTTAGAGGACTCACTGTTCTTCGTTATAACCGTTGTTTGACTACGATAGTGAAACAGAGCCTTTTGGCTCAAATTTAACCCGTCAGTTGAATATAGAAAGGGTGACTAACTTTCCGTTCCCAGGTTAGTTGACACTAAGCAGTCGAACACTCCAGCAAGCGTTAGACATGAATGTCTCACTATGTGTCTCAATTATGATGTGCCACATGTAGGTCGAACAAGTATCCGACGTGAGCGGTTTACAAAAATAATGGCTACTCAGTACCATTTATCCTGAAAACGATGAAAGCAGGCGACCACAGACCGAATTCCCCTGAAAAACAACAGTCCATGTGAGATATCTGATTTCCGTCGTCGTCATCTATCAGTATCCAAAATTTTTTGAGAGTACAGCTGGCCCTCGTTGTCACTACAAAGTTATATATATATATATGTAAATCTTGTCAGAGGAACTTCAAAATAATCGCGATTCAGTAGTAGGACCTGTTCTGCTGCAGCTGGTTTATTCCATGCGGTAATATAACGCGATCTATCAAGGGTTCAAAGAAACTCTGAAAGTCCATCGCTTGAATGTTTGGGTAGCAGTCAACAGTTACTAGGACACTGATTTACTTAACATTCTTGAAAAGTTGATTACAGGATACCTCTGGCCAGTCGCGATACGGTTAACAGGGTGTTTACTGCTCGACAAATTCAGCTGCAATGTTGTGAACACAACCAACTACTGTATGCCTTGATCGTGGACTTCACCAAGATGATTGATTTCGTAGGCCATGAGGCAATGTAGACGGTGCTTGTTAAGCCCGGAGGTCAGGGTAAGTTTGCCAGTCTGAGTCGACTGCTCCATATGGGCCTGAAGGCGAAGGTACGGTCATGTGTGTTACGTCCCAGCTGGGCCGTGCTTGTGTGCCTCAACCAGGCTATTGGTCGACTGGCCTACTGACTAATCGGTCTTGGGCGCTGCCGGTTCATAGCTCAATGATTCTGTCTACGCTGCTGTACAGCGGTGTAACTTAAACGCTGTCAACGGATTGTCCGGTAATTGAGCCACTTCCATCTTTGATGTCTAAGACGCGTCTTATTTATTCGACGTTTCAACCTGCTTCCTAATACACAGGTAGTTCGGCAAGCTGACACGGACAGGAGTGAAACCATGCTTTTGCTCAGTCACCTTCGTTGGCAAGGACAAGTGTGCAGGATGAGCGACAAAGAGATTCCGAAACAGCTGTTGTACAGGCAAGTGGAAACAGATAAGCGAACTCATGGTGGTCAGATGGCGCTACACCAGGATGACACCCACTTGTCCTTTGGGTTGTTATGTCGACTTTTAGTCCTAAGAAACTCAGCCTCCAATTGGATCGTCCGGAAGGATACGGGGTAGATTGCCGCCCGAATGTTCAGTGAGCAACAACTGCGCTATCTTGAGGTCAAGCGCTGGGTACGCAAGTAGCTCATAGTAGCCATAGGTCACCTCGGCGTGACTATATGGTTGTGCGGCGAATGTGTTCATGAACGCGCTGATAATCACAGAGTGTTAAACCATCAATGTACTCACAGTACATCACCCAGGAGACGATTAGCATGTTACACCAAAGTACATTTCATTAGTTAAATTCCTTTCCGTCAAGGTCAACCAACGACTATTGACGGGGGATGAATTACCACGAGTCACTGTGGTCTTCTACCTTTTCTTTTCTTCAGCTTTGCTAATACATTGTATGCCGAAGGTTTTGTTTGTCTGTCAGTCCAACCCCACCTGTTGTTTTTTCTTACCTGTGTTTTTCAGGATGTGGCATCTTCCTTCCCAGTTTAGATCTTACCGTTACAGCCTCTGTCTGTTTTTCTGGATATGTGTTTCACTGTCGTACTTACGTGTAAACTGGCTGACTGGACACAAAGGCTTTACTCACATGCTGCCTATATCTAGTTCTTTCAGTTCACACTGGATAACTGATTTGTAATTAAAACCACAGTAAGTATTATGCGCAGGCGTACTTTGGATTTGATCACCTTGGCAGGCCAGTCCGAAACGGATGCCGAAAACCACGTCTAAATGTATGTCATATGGATTCATTCATTTGCTTCAGCTGAACGTACTACGCTAGCTGCCTGATTTATTGAATAGATATCCTCCCGAATAATCGGGCTGTTGGACACCTAGTTAATCAGGGTCCTAAACTGTTCCTTCTCCCGAAAAGTCAAGAAAATATTTTGTTTACGAGAAGATTTCATAGAGGTTCAACGTATTTCTGCAGTTTGGCTCACTGTAAGTTTGACGGAATGAACACACGGTGTTAAAATGTACATAAATGCGTCAAACTATTATCCGGACTTGTAACTCCACCACGACCTTTATAGCCCTCGTTAAATGCTCCGACATATCCGACTGAAATTGATCGAGTGACCCGTTCCAGAAGGCAGTAATAACTGTTTCAAAAGTTTTTGGTTGTGCGAAGCTTTATTCTGGTTTATCTGCTTACTATGACCAATGAACTTGCCATCTGTTATGTAAGTATTACTTAACCCAGAGCATGCAGTTTTTCTTAGAGACAAACAAATGTTTACGTTTGTAAGCATTGCCAACCAACTTTACATGATGGAACGGCTAACGAACTCAGTGGTAAGCAACGTAGTGCCAAGTAATACATTCACAGGTACCTGATAGGTCAAAGGTAGTAACTGGAACGTGGACGAAAATATTCAGCATTGTCACCCTGTTTCTGCCATTCTTCCGCAACTAATGCTGGCCAATTTTTGGAAATTTTTCTGATAGAACACTCGGAAAAGCTCATTTTTGCTCTTTGATGTGTTTGGATAGGGTGTATTGGTCAAAAATTTCCGTGTACTTGCTTGACACTTGTTCACGTCATGGTGATATCGTTCATGTTGTCTTAAGGGGGGACCATGAAAACAGTGACTAAGCTTCTGGAAATTTCAAACAAACTCAACTTGATGAGTAAAAATATGCTAAGGCTTCCAAAACGTGCAAAATGCAAGCACCATCCTAAAAGCAGCGCCTCATTATTGATAAATATCATTCATTTTATTCGATTATGCAAGCTTTTTAAGGTCTTATGGCTTTTCAACTGTTCGTTCATGCCCACCGGAAAAGTGTTTACAGTTTGAGTAAAGGAGCTTTTGGCGTAACCGAGAGATTTTAGATGAAATGAACATTAAGTCACAAGAACTAACATGAAACTTAGATCGGAAGTACAAAATGCTTCTAAATACACAGGGTCTCCACATTGGATAAGCCTCCAGTCAATCAAACAAACCAGTTCAAAATACGTGTAAGGAATTTAGAGAAAGAGTCTGTCGGAATTAAGAAGACGTCGTGCGATTGTCATTCCATATTCTAGCATAAGTCAACAAACTCTTGCTTGTTTGCTTAATTCACGCTTTTCTTCTAGGCCTTGTGACAAAATAAACATTCATACCCAACAGCTTATGAGGTAAATCATCCAGATATGACTATCATCATGCTTGCTTCATACCTCATGCATTCAGAACCTATCGTTCCCTGCATGGTTGAAACTAAAGAAAGGTTATTGATCGAATGAGCATTAGTGGTGCTCTCTTTCTTAGTTTTGATAGCAGTTTTAAAGATATGGAGTATAATCTCACTGATGGGGGCATAATCGGACCAGTAAAGTTAGCCGACCAAAGTCGCTAGCAGCACTACTGAACCAGTTGTTTAGTCTTTTACAAATGGGTCACCATCGAGCTTCCGTGGACGACAGTTCGGCGTAACAATGGTTCCTATACACACCATAAGGAGACTGGCTATCTGATGGTACATGGTAAAGAATCGCCCAAACCATAATGTGTCAAACCATGAACTAACCGAAAACATTCATCACCGGGGGCTGATGTTGCATGGAAATCACGGACTGCTGACTTCGCTTTGTGTCACTTGAAAAGTTGGCAATAGTGTGTGTGTCTGAGAGCCACGAAACGAAGTTCTATGCTTTAGAAGCTGGGAAGTACTCACCAATATATGTCATATTTGGTACAGAGTCTTTCATCTGGAGACAAGGTTTATACATATGAATTATATATTGTAATTAACTTACGAATGCAAACTGTGGTCGCTCGGGTTGAAGTGGATTTTGACAAACCAGCAGCCGTGCTCTAATTATATTATTATCCAACGCCATTAGCTGCCTTTTGGACGTATTCAAAACAGCCGCATAAATGGAGCACACAGTCACCAATTTCACGTCCACCCAAATGTGTTGGCAAATACCTGGAGCTAGCCGTACACACCAAATAGCAAATAGACTTAGGCCAAGTATATCATTTGATTTGGATTGTGGGTTTCTAATACAACGACTTTGGCTTCGACAGCACATGTGTGTTTGTTCAAACGCGCAGCGACATACGTAAGTGGACTAACCATAGCAGGTGCCGTTGCTTCAATTGACTTCGCTAGACAACACGAACTACCACAAACCAGCTGAGGATCAATATTTCAGAAGAACACACCTTGTCTGGTTTTCTTCCAGTTTTACGCATCGTATATTGCAAATGATGAGAGTGCTCGAACGATACTCCAGTCACATCTTGTTAATGGCACCCTCTAATTTAGCGGAATTTAGGTCCGTTAGACCTATGCGCGTCAGACTCCTGTAATGGCACTACCTCGTTCTAAATGTCCTTGAAAGGACACCCAAGAATATATGTGAATCAGTCATACTGACAGCACCCCGAATAGGCTGAGAAGCGCATTAAAAATGCGTCATCCTCAGACAGTGGATGGTTCGTTTCTCGCATTACTTGCCAAAAGATACGAGTGGAATGAAGCAACACAACCTCCCTACCAAACACAACTTCAATAGAAAGCATAAACGCAGACTAATTCATAATGATATGAATGTCCCATCTACTGAGTGTGAAAATGGGAAGGCACTCGAAAATGTATTACTTTGAATTTTTTGCCCATCACAAAGCTCTTTGACAGTGGAGTCAAACTTTAAGCCCGCAATTTAAAGACCAAATTTGGATACAATACAAAGGGCTGCGATGGCTGGATGACATGTGCAACGGTGGAAAATAGAAACTGAGGAAAATACGGAAATTCACAGTAGGTCTGAAACGAAATGGATATTGTAGCAATGAACATGGTCGTTGCATTAGTATCGTTTTTCGAGTTACACAACTTATTTTCTTGTGTTCTTACCTTATTCATATCATTCACTTTCGAACAATGCCTAATGTAAGATTGATCTAAAACAAATGGTGGTTTAAATGGAACTGCTAGTCACTGCGCTTTTGCCAGATTGCGTGGTGGTGTGCTTTAGTGAGCATTTTGAACGGTGCAGATATGAATGATATTGTGAACAGTTAGTTTCTTTACATGTATTACATGGGAGCCCTATCAAGTGCATCGAGTCGCCTACCGTTAGAAAAGTTTCATCTGACTAATTAGAATGAACTGAACTGAGGATATTGATTCCTCAAAGTCGAAGATTTTCAAACGACTAATGTTGATTTTGCCCTTTTCCAGGGCAAAGCTTGTCGTAGGCGGTTAGTGGAGGTAGTTTAATTTAACGATGTACGGGTTTTGATTACATGTCTCGATGGCAAAATATTATGTCATGAAATTCTGTGGTTCAGCGCGTACCTCTACAACTTGAATACTATGAAGCTACGAACTGTAAAACGGTAGTAAGCTTGACTGTGCTTATCACCAAAGCATCATTGGATCACTGGAGCGAAACTGTACGGATATCCACTCAGTCCGCAGATAAGTTTTATTCTGAACATTCATTTACATCATTTCGAAACGTTACTGGTGTTTTGACTTTGTGATACAGCAGCAAACATCACCGAGATTGTTAGTTGTGTTGGAATTTGATCGGCATGTACAATGAAGTAATTGTTGGAGAGTGCTTGAAGGCGGAACCAGGGACTGTGGAATGACGACATATTTTGAGAGTTAGTTGATCTAGTAAAATCTACATCAAAAGTCAGGTCAATATTTTTGATAAGGGAAGAAATTGTTAGTTAGTTTTGATGGTAACGACAGTATTATTTTGAACGAAATTTCTGGCAGCTATATCGAATTTATTGAATGTGAAGTTCCCCGTTTATTTGGAAATAAACACTTGCTGACTGAGGTCCTCCGTAGACTAGTTTCTTTGAGAAAAGCTCAAATGGTGTGATATCGCCAGAAAATCTACGTTTTCCCTCCAAAAGTTTAGCTTCGAAATTGAAACTAGATCACACTTATTGGCGATGTAGACCCGTGAACGTACTAACACATCCGTGACTTTTGATGTGGTGAGAGATGGGTGGCCCAGCGGTTACTGTGCTTTCGTTAGACGTTGACCGGGCAGTCAGAATATTAATCACACGCTGGAGTGAACAGAAGTTTAAGAATGATAAATCGACTGCGGTTTTAAAAGAACTAGAACAGGAGATCAAGCCACCCTCTTCAACTGAACGCTTCCATCTAAAATCCACTAGCAAACAAGTGTATCAAACTGATAGGTGGCAGATAATACCAAGTAATGTTTCGTTTTCAATGCAAATCGCATACTTCAGACAATGATTAACATATTGGGATCTCTGTAAAATTATTGTACTTGGGTGCTCACAACGTCGTCAAGCAGACGTTCTAACATTGGTTATCACTTCATCTAAAATTCTGGTAAACGTCAGCCTGCCATTGAGGAAGACTTAACAAAGAGAAGTATACGTAAGAAAGGATTTAATGTACGTCTATATCACAATAACGACCATCAAGAAGGTTGCTTCATAAAGTGTTTGACTCCTAGAATTTTACAATCTGCCATTAGTGTACTCTGCAACTATCAACAAGTAGTCGATGAGTAACTTGGTGTATCGGGGAAACATTCTTCTTAAATCGACCAGCTGGGAAACCTGTGTGAATGTAAAAACCGTTGGAGAAATGTGAGTGATGCTGAATCTACATTGTCAATTTCTTCCTTGGATAAACGCGGTACACGGTATGTATGCCATTTGGTGAAGATGGTTCTGCAGTTTATTGCACAGAATTGTCGCAAGATGAATTAGTCGAGAACAAATGCACAAGTTCGCAATGTGGGAAGCCCCAACGCTCAATGGCTACAATCAAAGCAGGATAGGGCTTACTTCATTGGCAACAAAAAATTCAAAAGTTAGCATCCTACACAGTTTTGACATATTTTCACAGGCTTCTCACTAAGATTTAAAGCAGGTCTTTGGATTTCCAGTTTGATTGTGGACAAAATCTACTTGTACTTTAAAGATTGTAAAGCTGAACGGCCTTCAGCCGAAGCACAACAGTAAATCTATTGACCAGAAGCCGACTAATTACCAAGTCTTTTCAAACCTATGTAAACCAGTAGATTGTAAGCTGCTTTTTAAGTGAACTAGCGGTATAAAGATGTAGGACAAAACATATATTGAATGTTTTGTTCTATCATGACTCAAATCTCGACAAGACCATTGCGCAGGAGCTTCATCAGTCGTTCACCGTAAACAGTGTCAATCATGCGGAACAAAGTGACAGAACGCAATAAAATTCCAATCTGTTTGAAAATGCTTTTTCAGCTTCTAATTAACAGCTTCAAAGGAGTGAGATATAATGGTTATGCACGGGGAGACGGCCTTGAGCTAATAACGAATTGTGGCCCACTTAAGAGGAGTCCGCAAACAGGAACATGTGAGACAAGCAAGTCCAACGGCCACTCATCTGCACTAAACAATCTTCATTCTGTAGCTAGATGTTTGATTTAAAGTTCTTGGCTAACAGTAATCGAAAGTTTGAGCTGAATACTTACGAAAGTGTAGATGGTCTCTGACTCTTACATTTGAAACTGCGATGTTTTCTGTAAGAATAAAGCTACATTTATTTACGATGATTACACTCCGTATTTTGATGCTTTGGAAAATTGTAGTTGATTAGACACAAGATTAGTAACGTTGTTTCATATTAGGGAAGGCTAAGATTTGTAGTGTTCACTGTGTTTTACTTACTAACTAGTTACTTACTAGTTCATAAGTAAACACAGCCCTGAATTATCATCACGTGCAAACTAAGGCTGAAGATGTGCATTTTTTGTCACACTCAGTTATACATGTGTGCTGTTCGCAAATATTGCAACTCTGAAACGTAATCTAATTGGGGACTCATTCTTTCAAGTCTCCTTAACACGTTTCAACTTTATACGTGTAAAAAATCTGAAAAATGTTGGGCGTTAAATTTGGCAGGTGAACGTCTGTTATTAATTCACCTCTGTGCTTGTGTAATAGAAGACTATCTTGTGCTCTTATAATGTGAGATCATGTGCACGTCGTTCATTACAAAAGTTACTAACAATTACTTTCTGCTTTAACTGAAATTAGGCACTAAGTGAACAAGTAGTGTGAAGCGTAACTGCCCTGTGATAAACTTACAATAAAGTTCCCATATCATACCGGACTGTAATCTCCACTGAGGAGAAATCCCAGCGTCAAACAAGAAACAAGCAATATTGGTTTCTTAATTATTGCTAACCAAATGTTGACCTCCGTCTGCCTTAGAAACAAATTGGAAAAATCCAAACCAGTTAGTGAATGGTTGCTCACAATATGTTGTCGCTGGTGGTAAGACTACCCATAATTCGTAATTCCGTGGATTTGGAGAGTTCTCTTCGGGTCGTGGTGAGTGTGTGTGACACGGATGTGCTTAGGATCATAACTCTCATTTGACCAAAATCGCTGTGTAACAAGTACGCTGGAGTAACAGTTCGTTCGTTCTTTTCAGTTGCATCTATGAAATGATAAACGAATGGATAAAAAATGAGTTCATATGGGCGGGCTAGTAAATTTTGTCCGATCAACAAGCATGAATGGTTTCTAAGGCCGTGTTCAGTATGTGCGAATGCTTTAAATTCCTCTTGATACAGGAAGGAATGAGGACGGCAGTGAAGTAGCGGGGTTGGCAGTAAGCCGATTAGTGAGTCCAGTCAAGTCGATTGGAAAGAACTGAAGATAAATATAGATGCAATATACATCTTTCGCGTAGTGGATTGCCAAGGTGACGTTAAGTCCACTAATATGTCGGCACACAAATATCTGGTAACACAAAGAGAGTTTTCTTAATTTCGTATACCTAGCCCATTTTGAATAGTTAAAACATGTTTGCTTACAGTCTGATGAACAGAACAAGTTACTTTCGATGAATCGGTTGTGCTCTGTTATAATACTCTAAGACGTCCCAGTTTTGGTATTCAGATTCCATTATGAGACGCGCTTCAATATTTGAGTTTGTGATACCCTCACTGTTCATCTACGTACTGAAGTCTACATGAAGAGAAAAATTCATTAATAAGATGTTTATATTGATCCCTTTCTCGGAGTTAAGGGTATGCTTGTTACTGCGAACCCAGCTGACGTGTATGGGCATTTGAATGCTGACTTCAGTCGTCTTCTAACCAAGGGTTTCACGTTATAGTGTTGTAGTGTAAATACTTGTAGACCCGCTTAGGCTTGTGAGGCGTCAATGATTTTCGGTGCTATTTTGAATGAAAATCTGCTCCAGGGAAATGAGCCTTTCGGGGACGCTTTACTCTGAACAACACACGCGAGCTACATAACCCACGTTTGTTTGTGAATGGTACGAAACTTTTGAAATGCAGTACTTGACCAGTCCGAGCTTATTTCCGCTGGTTAGTTTTACAAAGAAAGACATCCTTACGTCTGGTGAGTCGGATGTCTAAAAATGTCAATCGGTTGTCCTCCTCGATTTTGGTATCAAACGTAATCTTCGGGTGTAGGCTGTTAAGATGTGCGCACGTAAGTTCAATCTGATTGTTTAATCAGCAAGTTACAAACGTATGATCTGATTTTCTCTTGTATAGATGCGTTAAGTTTGTTACATTTCACGCTGGCTTTTAAAGGTAGACCAAAGGTATATCGACCAGCATGGGCACAGCTGGACAAACTATGGCTACATCGTCAACCTTGTAACATAATTGTCTAGAGCATAGAAACGGTGTCTTTAGTGCAAAGAGCAAAACGTTTACAAGAATGCAACCAAAGTGGACCATTTTAAATTGGTGTTTTACCACATAATCACTAAAAATGTCAGTCGCTTCAGCTAGTGTTACACTGGTAGCAAAGAGTGTACGTTGACAGACGCCATATTTTTTTTACCCTAACATAGCGAACAAAAGTGTTCTTCGAATCAGCGAGACCTGTGTAGCTTCTTGGAAGAGTTCGAGAATGTGGTGAAGTCGTTCGGAGCCACGAGTAACACGGTGAGGCTGGTGACCTTTGAATGCTTCAAAAGAACAGAAGTATAGGACGACGCTTGCTGATAGGTCGGTTCATGGAAGGAACACCAACATAAATCTGAAAACAGCTCACAACTGCCATCATTAGAAACCCGGTAAATCTGGAAGAACCGTCCGACGTAACCCGTCGTGTGCTGGAAAAAAACCTCCTGATGGTAAACCTGTCGAAAACAAACAAACCAGGTGAGCCGAATGAGCGTCAAATCACAATGAAAGGACTGACCCAGAAAGTGGCAGGTTTGAAAGTGAGGCAGGCGGGGGGAAATCCCAGTAGCGTGTTTTACAGATGCGGAAGATTTGAGCACCGGCAGAGACTTCTCACAGGGAAAAGAAAAAGGCGGCAATTGAGCAAACAATTCAGAATGAAAAATGTGTAATAAATGTGTTCAGTAATGTGATAGTTCAGATTTGATTGGTAATCTGCGGTGGTTGGAAGTGTTGTTTGATCAGCACAAAGACAACGATCTTTAGTTCATTAGACCAAGTGCAGGAAAAATCGATCGGCCAATCTTTATTGTCCAAATCGCTAGTCACATGCAACGCGCGCTCTCTCGTTTATGAGTCGTAATTCCAACCTGCAGCACCCCCCGGTTTCCGTTCACACGTCGTGTGCACTTCTAACCGGTTTACGTGTGTGACCGGTGCCTTCTATCGGAGGGTTCTCCGCTTGCCATTCCTCGTCTGTTTGTCCGATTTCGTTGCGCGATGGCTCGTCCGGCTGCTCGTGCTGTCCGCCATCCACACAATGTTAGTCTTGACCAGTCGAGCGATCACTCATCCGGTCGCGCACGTTGTCCTTGATCCGATCGCGGCAGGTTTTCGAACGTACCTCCCCCCACGTTGAGGTATTCGGCCAAGCGTTCGAAAACTCGCGCCCCCGACCTGACAATCCACCACACAATGATCGTCCGAACAGTGGATGGATTTACTCCAGAAGTTAATGTTTTGTCAAACTGTGATATTCAAATCGCTGGTTGTTTAGTCAAAAAGTGTTTGCCATTTTCCACCTCCCACGTCATATTATGGTGGGAGCAAATTTTGTCGACCATGCTGAGGTCTGAAAGACCTAAAATATGATAGACCCCTACAGAATTTTGGAGTGATCGCACTAATGAGAAAGTGTGAACCACAGCTTGAGCAAAACGACCCCGCTGTGCCGAAAGCAAAGAAGATGTCGTAGCATTTTCACGGTCGCCTTGGTTTCTGTATCCGCTTCAGTAAAAAAATGATATCTTCGGGGACCTCCTACGTGACTCATTGAAGAACTGCAGGTTTCTTTGATGATAAAGAGACCCTCAAGCTTTCTACAATCCCAAGAACTGACTAAGGAGGTACGGCGGACCCTGAAATTTCCAGTGACTGGACAAGGCTTCATTGTCGAAACAGATATCGGGAAGGTGGTAACCTGAGCTGCACTGGGAGAGGAAAACAGTGGTGTTAAATACGTCGGTGGGGTGCCAACGTCAGTCGAACGAAACTACAAAACAACAACAAAGGCGGGTTTGGCGACAATATGGGCTTTTGAAGAATAGAGATTATATTTGCTTGTGGCTACGTTTCTATGTGCAAACCAACCACAGATACTTAGGATGGATTCATTCAGCGATGGACCCCAAGGGCAGCTCACAACTTCAGCCTGACAGCTACAAGAGCAGAAATTTCGAGTTTGGTGTGTCCGCAAGAGAAAATTATGCTTCCGGTTTATTCTCCGAATCACGGTACACAGAAGGAGTCCACAAGGATGTTGGCAGTACTAGGAGGCTGAAACTAACACACAGGATGGACACAGCTATCCGGGATGTCACTGACCACCTTCTGTTGGTAGGGAAACGTCCGAAAGTTGAAAGACATACTAAATGGAAAGTGCATCAATCAGACTTGCGGTTAAACTAAACCGGAATTGTAATGCGCCAAGCGCAGAACAGAATGAAAATCCCGGTAATAGTGACGGAGTTATGAGTGACTGCCAATGCAAGAAGTCATAAAACATATGAAATGCTGGAGAAAGTGGCTAACTGATCGGGCATGAAAGACATTGTCAACAGCTGTCTGTTGGCGTGTCGACAATGTTAACTGCTGACGGATACTATTCACTCGAACAAATATTCCCAACCAGCCATTCGTAGTCAACAGGACTGGGAAACTATGGTCGGTGGGTGTGAAGGGCCTCTTCCCAATAACCACCCAAGGAAACCAGCACATCGTCAAAATGACGTAGCAATTCACAAAATGGACTGAATCATCCTCTATGCCCGATTAGCATGCAAGAACCATGCGAATGGTTGTGATAGAATGCAACTTTGTAGGTCATGAACGATCACGAAATATGGAATAAACAAGGCCCCTTCATCAAAAGCGAGAAGTTTAGGAACTGGTTGAAAGGCTTTGACCCAAAAAAGTTCACACAACACAATACACCCGTAATCAAGCAGGGTGACACAAAGCAACAGCCGCACAATCAGACGGCAGAAGAGGGAGATTGAATGAGATGTTGCTCTTGCTTCTGCTGACTCACGGCTCCTAGGCACGATGAACAACGAAGAAATCGCTTTTTGGGCTAATGTATGGGCACGTGCCACGTCTGCCAGTCGATCAGGAAATTAGCACATAAAAAGACCGGCGGATGATTTTGCGTGAATTAACAGAGTCTCGGGGCTTGTTCAGTCGGAACGTGACTAGCACACAGGAGGTTGCTCAGGATCAGTTAGTTGCAAAGTTATCTTGCCAATGCACTGTGTTTGAGTGCTTTTCCAAAGTTCACTAAAAAGACCAGTGGAGTCCGTATAAAGCAACACCTGGATCTAGAGAATTTCTACCAAGTTAGAGAAACTGTATGTAGTAGTCGAATGCTGTGAGAGGTAGAGTTTGCTTTAAAATGGGGAGAATCAGTTAGCTAGCGGGAGCCAAACTTGCAGGCTGCAAGAAATCCCCAACCAGAAGAGAATGCAAAGTAGGTGCGTCAGCATCATTGAAGCCGATAAGCAGAAGAGAATCTGATCGACTTCCGCTGTGGTTGGGACAAACTTCGCAGAGTGAAGGGTGTAGTGTGAATGAACGGTCATATCATGCCACTCTCAAGTATTCAGGCGTTAGCACATACGAGAAAATGCAAAAGCTCACTTTGGAGTGCGCAGCAGTGAGAAAAGGCGCTTCTCAGGAATGAACCTAGCACTGCAGAGTGTAGCGTCGCCGGACTATCTTCACGTGTAAACGAGTGTCTGTGTTGCATGCAGTATTAAGACACATACTCCTCGCAACAATTTGCCGAACAATCACCCATTGTGTTATTGACGTTATTAGCCCACAAGATCAGGAACCCCCCTGGAGATAATGCCCAATCAGGTACCAGTGCCACGAGGACCAACCTGAGACAGGCCCGAGGACGCAGGACGCTAACCATCGGAACTTGGAACGTGCGCACGCTGCTGGATCGATGCCGCGTCAGAGAACGACCGGAACGACGCACGGCTCTGATCGCGATGGAACTGCGTCGACATGGAGTCGACATGGCAGCCTTGAGTGAGACAAGGCTTGCAGACCAAGGTAAGTTGCGGGAAGCGGGCGCCGGGTACACTTTCTACTGGATAGGCTACCCGACAGACGGTGTTCGGGAGCATGGTGTCTGTTTTGCAGTCGCTGATCGCATCAATAGTTTGATGATAGGCGAACCGCACGGCATCAGCCCCCGAATGCTGTCGATGCGCCTGCGACTCGGTCGAGGTAAGTGTGCTACATTTGTTAGTGTTTATGGTCCAACTATGTGTCACACTGATGATACAAAGGACCAGTTCTATGATCAGCTGTCCGCCACAATCCGGTCTGCGCCAGTGAA
>QNGE01000803.1:59962-92019 GCA_008508345.1 Paragonimus westermani | reverse complement strand
CATCCATCACAAAGCACATCATGGAAACAGGTCACGTTGTTGACCCGGCCAACTCGTTTCAAGTTCTGTTACGTAATAAGAACCCCAAGTTGCTTGCTTTCTCCGAGGCGATGTTGATCAATACTCACCGTCCGGCTTTGTGTGTGCATAAACTGTTGACTCACGCAGTGTGTCTGCCCTGGAACTGACGACAGTTTTTGTTTCATGTAAACCCAATGGTTTGAATGTTTTTGATTTTGTTGCTAACCGCATGTCCTATATATTCTAATGTTTTACGTTTGTGACTGAAGAGAGTAAACGAAATGTTAACATCTCGCGATGTATGTCTTCTATCGCTATTGGTGAACTGGATCAAGGGAACTCAATGTTTTGAATTATAACATACTTGACTTTCCATATTTTAGTACTTATCTACGAGCAATCCACCCTCTATACGGTCAATCAGTTTGCCCCTTCAAAGACTGACCTGCAATTATACGGAAGCATCGCTAGCAACTTTGACAAACTTCTATACCTTACTCATTAATGTACCTGTTTGATTAATGTTTCGTAAACCCTTCTGATAAATGAGAATATATGCTTCTTGAAGGAAAATTTTATTAAGGCTTGTCACATCTACAAAATTCTAACAGTGAAGATGTCTATCTGGTCTACTGGGTCTATTACAATACACATCTATTCAAGCCACTGTCTGGCATAATATGGCATAACTCAGCTTTAGTTAACATTTGAATGGAATACAAGCGCACACTAACCTTTCTCAACGCTACGTTTAAACCTGAGACCCCGAAGACAGTTTCGTGTGTTTGTTCTGTGTTGTCAATATAAGAGATTTGGGCAGCAATTCCCACTAAGAATGTTTTGTGCTACACTAACCGGAAACGCTACTATCACCCATTCGTTTGCATTAGAAACGATTCTGGAAGCTGGATGACAATCACATGCAAAACATCTAGGTATTTAAAGCAACCTTTAACTTGGTTAAGGAATTGTTACGACACATTTTATTGAGCTGTTACAGCTACACTGATTCTGACGTCCGGGTGGTTATGTTCACTGTGTTGCTAACAATGAAAGCATGTTCAATTATTGGGATAACCGTTCAGCTAGGAATAGTCAGTATAGGAAGACTCTTACTGACACGGTCAAGGCTGAGTTCAAATCTAAGGATTCCACACAGCACTGGCGCATTTTGAAACAATGGATAGTAAAATTGTAGCAAACGTATGTTCTATGGCATCGGTCGGTACCGTCAGTTCAACAAGGTACGGCTCAAATATCATTCAGAAAATGATATCATTGATAACCTATCATTGACTGACGCATACTGAATTTTCTGTGTAGAAATACATGAACAGATTTTTATGAAATTAGCTGCAAGTGATGTGTGCTCAACAACTATTGGAAGATGAGTAGTCGGGGATTTGGTTTATTTTCAAGTTGACCATCACTCACATTTGATCGCAGCGTTCGCATTCAGATAGACTTTGCAGCCAGCCTCTTTCGAAAAGTCTATCTGAATGTCTATCTGAATGCGAACGCTGCCATCAAATGTGAGTGATGGTCAACTTGAAAACTATTGGAAGGTTTGATTTATTTCTCACAATGGTATTAATCGTGAAATTTTGTATTACATTTGTTGACATGCTAAAAAAGCCACATGCGATCTAGTCCATAAAACTCAGACAACCTGGCTTGGGTGCTCGCCAATGATTTCTTAAACTATTTAATATCATTCAAAGTTGTTCGGCCTATTCAGCCCAAACATTCTGAGAAGAAAATACGCATTCAAAAAGCATTCTGATTTCTGGTTGGTCGTATATTTTTGGTAAAAATGACTATGAAAATAAGCCGCTTATATTTTCTGAAACTGTCATGCGAGTGTACGTATGTATGTTGGTTTTCGGCATCCAGCAAGAAATGGTCTGATGTAGACAAGTTTTGGCTTAGTTCACATAATATATACTTACAGAATTGGAGTGGTACTGGTGTTATCAAAAACTGATTACCACTAACATTCTTTCGTAGCATACACTACTAGATTCTCCTGAAATGCAACCATAAAATGTGATCCGCTCAAGTTACTGGTTGTCTCGTCAGTGCGTATTTCGACATCACTCGACCTCACTTTTACCTGCCTGATTTAGAAAATAAAGCTTTTCAACGACACTCGCTTGCGGGCAGTAATCAGATTACCCGATCATCGTGAATATGAAATCTGTGATACAAAGTGAGTCATGTTCAACTTGTAAGAATTGATATTAGAGCTTTGTTTGAATTTTTGCAATCATCATGTGTCATCTAAACGAACACTCAGGCAAACATTGACAAAGAAAACAATTGTGTTTCCAGTGCATCTCTGTATTCAACTGATAAATATAGTACACCACAGCAATGCTTTTTTTGGGGGGGGGACAAATGATGGAAAGCCGGACAGTTGTTTCGTATATGTGCATGAGAAAACGTAACTAGAGAGAGTAGTAAATATATTGAAATGACTCTAGCACTGACATGCATTTGTCCATCTATACCTCATCTTCCTGTTCCACCATTTTGTAGTCAAGATGACGGTCAAAATTGCGGTCAGTGAACCACGCCTTGATACGAGCAGCTGATGCTCCTTCACTCATAATCATTTCATAAATCAGTACTGCAACAATCGTGCCCACAAAGGGAGCGGTGAAGTAAATCTGTGGAGAAGATGAGTGGGAGGTGAACGACAGAAGAGAGTGCATTATCCCCTTCGAGATTAATGAATAATTTTTACAGAACAAAAATCTACAGAAAAACATCTGAACTAAGCCTTATTGTTGAATGATATCCATGAACATTAAAGTGAAAAAGGAGGTAGCATAGCGAAGTTAAACTGAAATCAAACGTTTAATAGAAGCACTTACCCACACGTCTTTATAGTTATTGCTGAAGATAGCAGGTATCAGACTACGAAACGGATGGATGCTGGCTCCGGTGTAATGGCCCTGAAATTGAACAGAATGTTTGAACACGTGTAATAGTGTGGGAAATTATCCTACAACACACAAATGATTTGAAGGTTTGTTTGGTACATTGTTAATTAAAATGTACAATGATTCATCTCTCATTTCTCACTTCCTAACGTTCTAAAGTCAGCTGTTCTTGCTCTCACCAAAAATCAAAATATTAATGATAACAGGAGATACACAGCAACTTACAACCACAGCTGCTAACCACAAAATGGTAAGCGCGAAAAATGCGTAGAAAGAAGTTATATGTCCTTGAGACCAAACGGATGGCCGGAACTCATCAAGCGTTGCTAAAACGGCCAGTATTACCCAAAAGGCTGCCATGAACTCCAGTCCAAAAGCTTGACCAACAGTTACGTTGTTTACCAGTGTTAGGCCATAATTTGTGCCGTGAACGCTTGGATGATTGCCTGGTCTTAGTGCCCAAGCCAGCAAGTATCCGAAGAGTGATCCTAGGAATTGTCCAATTACGACCATCAGAGCATGTATGATGGTTATGTGTCTTATGATGACGAGCGCCACTGGTACAATCGGGGTGACTTGAGGACCGCTGATAGGACCGCATACCCACACAGCCCAACCGAATACTCCCGCTGCAGGCACTGCAATGGGTAAACTATGTGGAAACGATGCGTTGTAGTGAACCAGTGTGAAGATAATTGCAGTGTTTGCCATTAATTCGGAGAATAGGATTCGTAGCATGAAACGTAGGTTGTACCAGTCGCACCTAGGCCAGACGGCCATTGAAGCCTTGGGTCTCTTGACCGTCAGCGATCGTGAGGACATCTAGTTTGATATGGAACGATGCAAAAAACGACGACGTGAACTACATATATAAAACATATATAACATATATGTATAACATAAAACTAAGTGTAGATTTCTGCTCATTAGATATTTGGGCCCATTACTCTTTAAACGAAATATTCAACAATTCCATAAACACATTTTGTGCATGAAATTTTGTGAGTTATATGATTTCATGACATCTGGCACTCATTTCAACTCACGAAATTGGAATAAACTCACGCTGTTGAAAGTATTTCGTATTCAGTTCTTCCAATCTCATTCAGTGTAAGTGCGTTTTATATAGCTTTGTTTCAAAGCGAATTTGAAGCTATCACGTGAACTAACACTCCTAAATGCTCATTGGTTTACCGGTTCTGTTTGTCATGATAATACCTTTCTTTTGCTGTCTAGATGCCAAACTGTCTTCTATGTTTCCTTCACAGTTACTGAGCTATTTCTCAGCGCTACCCTCTCGTATGTGAAAAAAGAAGTTTACAACAGGCGTACTAAGTGTGGATTTGCGGGATACATGGTTTTTAATAGCACTCCCTAATAGAATGTAAAATTTTAATAGGCTCAAATGCCATGTGTTCAGATATACATCTGTACATGTTAGTAATATCCATCAGCGCAATCAGTAACACCAGCAACACAAACCCTTCAAGGTGTCGTCAAGTAATTGTCGTAATGAGAGAATCTTATTTAGGGGGACTGCTGACTTTACTCAGGTTGACTGAGCAGCGCATCAAAGTCATGCATCCAACTGATTGTGTTAGGCCATTCTGCTCCGCAAAGTACCCGTTTTTGGCTGGAAAAATTAGAACGCAGGAATTAATTTATTTTCATTTTCTTGCGTTTTCACGGTAAGCATTTCGCAACAAGTACGCAAACGGCAAAACGTTTGTTCCGCTATTAGGGTGTACAAAATGTCTGACAACCTTTTTTGTACGTACATTCGCCAGCACACAAGCATGTTGTGAACCTTAGTCAATCGCGGAATAATCGCCAATGAGCGCACTGGCCTCAGTATCATGTTTGACGTTTTAGACATGTTAGCAGATTTTCTAGATTTGAGCCACGATTACTACGTTTACGTACCATCCTCGGTTTATCTAATCCCAAACTGAAACAGATTAGTCACTTATCCATGGTTATGTGTTCTTGAGAGATCTCGCACGTCAGTAAATGATGTCGACTCTGAGATTTCGATAAATATCGGCTGCAGTGTGTGACGACCCACAAGTAACTAGATCACATTTGCTGCCGTTATTTTATTCCAAAATACTGCAATCCGGCACGTGTAATCCAAAATGGTGACCCACAGGAGGAATAAAGGGAACTTCTAATTTGGATATCCACCTTAAAATGAATAGTACAAACGTTTCCTTTGTTTCAATATCCATTAATCACCCTTGCAATTGCTTCAAGTAACTTATCCCAAAAGCACGGCTAAAGCCTATCTTTCGTCAGTGCAAACGCAGCACGGAATTCGGTTACAGACAGTTCAGTGTTATGCTAAAGTGTGTATTACCAAGATGTATGAAATACAGTTGTATCAGAAACAGTGTAAACAATGAAGAACTGATTTTGAGCCTGGAAAGCCACATCACAAGAGATGTGCAAAACGTATCGCCTTACAACACTCACTTACAACAACTCACCTTTTTGTTTCAACACATTCGTACATATTTCAAGTGGTCCTCGCAGTAGGTGAACCTTAGCAGGGGGTTGTTATTGTGGAATATTTACTCAACAAAATGGTGGGAATTTGACCTACATTTCATGGGTAATATTTTGTCTTAACAACGCTCCTTATTTTATGGGTTCTGCTACATGCTACTATCAAGCCCCGGGCGCTTACAGCATTCGGACGCCGTAAAAGTCTGTCGTCTTGAAAACAGAATACATATGAATTATTAATGTTGTGCTACCAAACCGTGTTGGTGATTAACATACAGGACCAAACGTGCCCTTCAAGCGCAGGTGGCAAACTTGTGTTGAATCAAGTCATGTTAACTAGTAAACCTGACTCAGTTTTATCTCATTAGTTACGGTTGACCTCAACCCATGTTGTAATCGGTTCTGTTCAAATGCAGTTTTCTCTAAATTGTAATGGTGACCAAAACAAATCTTGACGAAATTCATGCCAGTACCAAGTACTGATATATTCGATGAAGGTACCTTTTCCAGAAATTTCGTTTTCAATCTCAGAAGTTATATAACCAGCAAACGAATGAAGGATTAGCGTACTGGTGCGAAGTGTTCAGAGTAATGGTAAACATTAAATGAAATACCTGAAATTCATCTAGGAATTAACAACCAGCATTCAAAACAAACCCATTGTGTGGCTACAGGTTCTCAGCTTGCCTCCTATCTGTGTAACCTTTTATACTGAAACCTGAAAATAGTTCGTCACTGTACACATCTGATAGGCAGATGATCAACGAATGTTGAGGAAAAAACTTAAAAACGATGGCTATTTTTGATTTTCAAGGGGTTCAATTACTCATTCAGTTTTCAATACGAATCAAGAAAATTAATCCCTTCTCGTTATACCGAATACTTCGGTGGTATTAAGAAATACCGATAGTTTTTGAACACACGATGTTTCAAAAGCAAACTAATTTACGCAGCGTCGCAATATGGGGAGAACTTTGTTATGAATTCAAGACAAGGAAGTTTTACAAAGACATGTTTTTGTCACTCTTTGGATGAAATTACGAGAAGGCACCCTATGAAGTGTGAAAAACGTGGTGTCACATCAAACGAAAACAAGTTGCAAAAGCTTTCCTGAACAGAAAATAGGAAAGAAAAGCTGCATGGTGCAAATGAATTGTCCGTTGGGGAAGCACGGTAGCACATATCTGAGGGATTCCTTGTGCTAGTTAACGATTTCCGTGTCTAGTCACGTGGAGTTAGTTACACTGTTCTTACAACAACCTATCTGTCTCATTTAAGTGAATAGTGTCATCCAGTGTTGCAAAGGTGCAAGCCGTCTAGATTGATGTAGATAATACACAAAGTAATCAGATTGAGACAGATCAGTTTTCCGTGGGAAATAGTGTAAATTTTCAACAGGTGCAAAAACTTTCTGACTGCCATTTTTATGCTCCATGCATTCCCAAAACAAGGGTGTCGAAATGTAGTGGGTGGACTACAGTAGTGTGTTCAGCACTGTAAAGAGTGTTCAGATGTTACCGTGTTTTCAAGCCTGTACACTTGGACCTAAATTTCCAGCAAGCTCCTTTTGAAGTCTCTAGGGATCATTAACTTCTGCCTAGAAATTAACAGGTATTTTTCGTGATGACGAACATTGTCGCTAACTTAGTGAGCGTTACTGAAGGTAGGTATGCTCGGCCAAGATCGCTTCAGGTTTTTCATGGTCAGTAAATACGTCTTCGACGAAAATATACAAAAAACTGCTACAGGTAGCATATGTAGCCATTCACCACCCTAATTAGCTTTCAAACTGCTCCACGTGATATGTTTTACCACTGATACTGGTGGTACCAGAATTTATTGCTCACCCTCTAAAATTATTGGGGTGCATCGGTTGCGTGACATGAAACTTGGCGCCCATTAAATATCGGAATCTTCTGCCCCGGTGTGATAACGCAAAACCGTTAGACATCTTCACTACATCCCACTTAAATTGACCCGAACCTTTGCATCCGGCGTCTGGTGAGATAAAACTCCAGACTGTTTAAGGGAGGCTTATGAATCATTTGTTAAGTGTAATTATGTGTAAGGTTGAATTGATTCACAAGGAGGATGCTGCACGCGCTTTGGTTTTTTCAAGTATTTTCCGAAGGATTTACAGCATTCACCGAGCTGTGTAAACAGTTCTGTTGTTAATAACCACATTTAAAGTTCTGTTTCATGTCTTCACATATTTATTCTCCGTTTTGTGAGGCGAATAGAAGTTTACAGATTACATGAGGCTTAAAGTGCATACATATTTTCAAATGGCGACGTTTACACTGTCGACAGATCAGTAGTGGCAATTTTGTGGATGAAGAAATGATAGGAACAGTGCAGAAAAAACCAGTCACAATGCATGAAACCTACAAAATAAACACATCTCAGCATGTAGCTAACAGCAGAAGGCTTACAGCGGCTAGGAGGTTGCGGTGGTTTTGATGGCCATACTTTCCGCAGATTGAGTGATGATTATACTGACGCCAAGTTTGTTGAAGTTTTACATATGGTAAGAATGAAATTCCATCTGAGGATTAATTAAAGCACGAACTAGCTTGACTTAACTAAGATTAATGCACGAGGCGACTGAACAGTTACTTTAAATTGATAGGTAAAAATAGACGGGTCAGCCGGTGGTGATACCTCGTGAATACTTCATTTGCTTTCTATGGTAGACGTATTTCTGTCGAACTTCTCTGTCAAGCTGTCCTAATTACAATCAACACTAGAGTGGCTGTAAGTAATTCAAACCTGGTTTGGGTTTGGGTTTTATGCAGCAGCAATGCTAGAGTGTGAAATGCATCTAGATTAATTTTTCATACCGTTTGACTAAACCCACCACTGCTCAAGAGGACTGGTGTGTAGATGACATTTCTGAACTTGCCGTTTCAACTGCGGAGAATGTTCGCAGAATGGCATTGCATTTCTGGAGATCGGCTCGATTAGTCCATTGGGGGTTCACAGAAATTCATGTCTTCTGCAGATACCACTTCTGGAGATCGCTGGGTCGAGTGTCATGAATATTTTTTGACCGGTAACTGAAGGTCTTTGTGTCTTTGGGCGTGAGAGTGATAAACTGAAAGACATGCTTGTAGGATATCTGAGATAGACTCACCTTTTATCTCCCAGCTACACACGAGTATCTTCCAGCAGCTGGTCTTGAAAGCGAACAGTAGCCCCACGCAGATACCCTTCAGTTCGTGGGTTGATCGAACGGGTGTAAGAAGCGAAGAAACGTTTAGCATTTCAGAGTCGGTTTCAGGATATTGAAAAAGGAAGGGATTTGGAGCAGTCCTCTTTCGTCATACATATTCTAGACAGACAGTTCACAGGAACCACCCACGTTTTCACACCTCCAGACGATCGCCGCACCCACTCAAGCAAGATTCAAGACCACCTCGCGAAGTTGATTGTTGAATGTGCTTCCCACGGGAAGTTGGACCAAAACGATTAGAAACTGCGTTTCTTCTGCGTTCGCTCATTGAAGAAAGGGCTACGTTGTCAACTCTAAGTCAATACAGTTAGCATTCCACACTTGCTACCCTACCTAGTATTATCTGGCTACATTTTTAAAACTCTGGTTTTATTCGTTCTCCAGCAATCTATTCAGTTTGCCAAGCTAAACTAATTTTAGAACTTCCGGTTATCGTTGGCTGTACATAGTATGGTCTTTTCTCCCAATAGCTTCCTGCAATAATACACTGAAATAAACCCAAAATGAATCCATATTTTTCACTAAGGAGTAACCATGATCAAAATACCACTCAGAATAACCAAAACTTTCACGAAGTGCCCAGTGGTACAAAGACGGCCACAGCAATTACACCTTCAATATGGATAAACGTCCAACTGGTAGACAGTCACATCTGTTCCGCGTCAATTCCAAGTGGATTAGTCAGCTTTGATATCTTCCCTTATTTTTTGCTCCAGTGTGTATTTGTCGATGTGCACGCCAATTCCCCATACGACTGCCGTCAGTGAGACTAAGTGGGCAAACTCAGAATACGATATTAGTTGACTAAATTTTGAATTTTTGTTGAGCTAAACGGCTATCCCCTAATCGGCAGTGAGAAAACTAAAACTGGGATCATCTCAAGCCCTACGGTATGCTTGTAAATTGGTCCAAATGTTATTCCGTAGGGCATGATATGAAAGCCTTCAGCGGCAGTAGGAAACCGGTAATTTATTTACGTCGCAACAGGCCTAACCGTAACGTGGACAGAATTGGTCGTACACTAGAACTGCGTAGTTGTTCAACACGATGGTGAGCAGTGTGGGTTTGCGCTAACGTGCATGACCATGGAGTGCTCAACTCCAGTAACAAAAGTATTGTCAATCTGTAGGATGTTACGAAGCAGCTGATAAGTAAACTTCTTCACTCGTGACGGCATAGACATAGTACTCGTTTTGTTCAGCTTTTGCTGATAACTGATGGAAACAAACAGCTCTGTGATATCCTTACAAAAGCAACCCTTTTTAACTCGATAAACCACCGTAGGTGTGGATCCTAATGTTCCCATATCAGACGGATTTCTTTTTTCTTATGTTATCCAGTTTCTTTGGAATACATATTTACTGGTTGTATTGCGCGTAAGATTTGTTTGATATACATTCTTTACTAGAATTTGTTTTCATGTCAGTGAAACACGTTCGCATATCGCCAGCTGTCGGACAGGACCGACTGGCAACGAATGAGAACTCTATTGCCGTTCCTATGTATGTTTTGGCTAAATAGAGGCATTAAAAAGCGATTGCTTCTCCCACACGACTTCATAAATGTTCGGGAAAACTTCGAAAATAAATGTCAATTATTTGAAACTTGCATCGTCTTCTTCGGGCAACAAAACATAAAGTGACACGATACGCCAGTATGTAAGCTGCTATATTCAAGGGGTTGTGCGCGGTGACCGGGTATGAAAAATTTCCATTCATCTAACAGAGCTGAAACTGATATTTGGGAAAGCAGTCAGAACCGTTGAAAGTCAAATTGCAAACTTAATCGCATAGCCTGTGAAACCGGTCCGTCGAACCGCTTAATCGTACTAGTATTGCTAGCGGGCGAGAGTCATGACATGCATTGAAACGTGGACCTGAGCTGTTACCGATAAACGATCCGTAATGAGGTTATTCAAAGGGTTCATGAATTTCCAGGTTTAAGTCCAGCTCAGCTCAGTTTTGCAAGAGAATAAAATTCGATTTTACCTTGACCAACGATTAAAGGTAAGATAATCTCATAAAATTTCCGCGAATTTCAAAACATGCAATCTGATCACTGAGATAGACAGTCTGGAAGAAAGGACATTCAGCGTGAATCAAGGTGAGACTTCAGATGAGTGGCAGCTCGCTAGATGTGTCAAGTGTTTCTGTCTCAATTTATTAAGTTCATTCTCCTTCATTCCTATTAAATGCAGATCGCGTTTCTTTAATGTGTCAGTCCATGACCCAAAGACGGTACACAATCAATCCTTATCGTTTAATCAAGGTGCCTAGAAAGTAGGATATAAATTTTCAAGTTGTTCATCACTCACAATTGATCGCATCGTTTGCATTCAGATAGACTTTCCAGTCAGCCTCTGTCGAAAAGAAGCACCAGACTCGAGTTTCGCTCTCATTAGAGCTCGTCAGTAATCTAGGATATAAATGTCCAGAAACATGATTCATGTAATCGGCACAACGGGACAACGGTGTATTATGTGTATTGGGTCATTCTTATGAAAATTGAATGGTAGAAGAAGACACTATAATCTTCATTTAGGCACTACGGTTTGAGTCCTTGCCACCTGGAACGCAAAGTTTGACAACGCTTTTTACCTAGGCCACCGCTGGTAAGCTCGGGTTTTGGTCACATAACGATACACAGTTAATCAATTCAATCAGATGACTCGTCTCCAGAATGTGCGTGCGACTGCAGACGCGCAGCTGTACAGTACATCTTCGTCCGGCTCGGGATCTGCACCCGAGTCTTCTTGTTTATGACACTAGTGCGGTAATCAATATTTCGATAGGTTCATAATAGGTAAAATCAAGTAATTATATTTAAGCACTCAATCACGAAGCAGTGTAAACAGTGTTCACCTTTTCCGATCAGTCCGAAATGAATAAAATCTGAGACACGTTGTTCTTTCTAATCAGTAGCCTTACGAACAAGATTTTATGTCACTCTGATATTACTGAGCACTCTGAAACAGTTGGGCAAATTTAGGGGATGCAAAAGCTGGGAACAGTTCACCTTACATTTTCTTCCTACTAGAACTAATCACTGACAAAACAGATGCTTGACACTAAGCTTCAAATCAATTATTCAGTCAAGTTAAGAAACGATGACACAAGCTTGAAGATTCCTCTAGCGACGGAGCCAGTGCAGCAACATTGGAGGTGTGTTAAGGAACAATCAGTTGCCTGTGATTACGCGGAGACGAACAAAGTTGTGACTGATACAAGATGTGACTTACTTGGACCATAATGTAATGGGCATTCTACTGTTTCCTTCACGAAAAATATACGCGATGTTCTTGTAAGACAACCTGGATAATCGCTAATTGTTTCTACCACGGGTTCTATTCGGCATTGTATTGCGCTTGCCACCAAACGCCACCAAACATTTAGTATTTGGTTATAAATATGCTTCTGTTACGAGTGTCTGTGTTGTATGTTCGGCAAGTGAAACCAAGTACTTAATCAGATTTCTCATCGGACATATCACGCATCCGATATATCACACAGAAAAGTTCGAAATCATTTGCAGTTACCTGACATGCCTGTCTGAAGCTAAACTCTGTGAAGTTTGTTTATGATGGAATCACAGATTCTTCGGGCTTTGCTTACATCACACTCACCGCAGAATAACTTTAGAAATTACGTGATTTTTAACGCATATTTATGTAAATACTACTGTTTCTCAATAAACATAAATCCACATATTGGTCACCGCTTCCAAAATGCAGACTGGGAATCGTCCACTTTGGCGAAATAGTCTGAGATAGGCTAATATCTATTATCTTCTTGTCATACAGAGAGTCCAAAATATCACGATATCTATTAGTCGTAAGGATTTTTCTGAAACCAATATTTCATACTCTCAGCTATCGATAATCTATAACTATGTGGTCTTTCATTAGATTTTTCGTACGGGATGGAGTTTGGGCGTCAAGTGTACAAACTAAATGATTGCAGATATTCCTAATATATGTCACCTTGTGTTGTGCAACACACTGCGTTGCACTATCTTGTCTGCTGGTTCTGATCACGTGAAAACTAGCGAAAAAGTCATATTCGCAGCTAAATTTTGCTGGAAACTACTAAGCCGTATTGGAGGGGGGGAGTAAATCTGCAAGATCTGAAATCCAACACCATCAAAAGTGAATGTTCTACCAAAGACACGTGTCCAACGGTAGTAGTTTCCCAGTTCTTGTGTTCAACAGAACATTTTATATCCACATGAATTTATCAGAAATCTGACGGTGGAAAAAACTTCAGTGTTAATCCCGAATAAATATGAGGAACGAAACAATCTTCTTGTAAAATGTATGCTTAAGCACCACTTTGTTCGCCCTTTTCAGTTACACACGCAAAATGACGCGCGAACATATGGAGATGTAGGAGCTTACGGGCAAGATTTTCAAAGTGATCAATCATCACTTATTCATGTGATCGAAAATTATGACAGTAGGTACATAGACAAATGTAAGCTGGGAACAAAGAACAATAGTGAAGGAATAAGAGCAGGAAGAACGTATAATTTGTGTAACTTGTTGTCAGAATGACAACCTAATCACAGCCGTCTGTTTCTAAACGCATAGCCATGATTTCATAAGGTTTACTGCAGGCTCTTTGAAAGAGGTTAAAGCGTGTCTGTTCTATATTTGCTAGATAACATGGGATGCTTCAAGGTGATCTACTCATTGACCAGATTCCTGTAAACGCTATGTAAGTGCAATCTTTGCAGTTTCACTTTTAGGACTCAGAAGTCATTTTGGGAGGCGTTTCAAGATCCGAGTGTGCACTGCTCACACTGTACCACCAGTGTACTGCTAACCGTACGTACTGGTGAATTTATAAGTTATGCTTGATTTAGTGACAGTGAGTACCGGATATTTTCCCGGAGATTATGGAATGTGAGTTGTACGTTGCAACACAAGGAGCCTGGCTGACGTCTAATTGCGATTTAATGATGGTTTCATTCTTTGCCATGTGAAGAGTGATACGTCATCTCCTTTGTGGGATATAAATACGAGTTTTCGAGGTAACTTTGTGAGGGCTGGTTGTGAGTCGAGTGGCTCGGTATACTTACAGATAACACGAATGGGATAACAATTTTGGATAAGTTTACTGGATGAGCTCGAGCCCTTCAGAAGCATGCTCATTCAAACAGGTTTTACGAATTTAATGTAAGTTTTTATTAAAGGACCTAATGAATGGTGTGACCATGAACAGCCCTCTCGAACCTGTTCAACTCGAAATTTTCATGGTTGCTCATGAGAAGACGGCGACGACATTTTTTCGGCGTGTGAATTACCTAAACAGAAGGAAGCTATGTGCACACATCTTAACAGCGTCTTGCCCAAAATCAAAATCACTGTTAAAATCGAGGGGGAAATCGGATATCTATTCTTGATACCAAACTGGCCAGACGTAAAGGTGGATTTTTCTGATAGAGCAATTTCTGAAAGAATACCTAGACTGTTCAACTGTTACATTTTAAAGGCTTTTCATCATATTTTCTTACAAATGCAGGCTCGTGTGTTTCTTAGGCAAAGCTTTGCTTTTATAATAACTGGAGAAGAAACGAGGGTTGGGCAATTCCACATCAGCTTTATACACAACTGGCTAATTCACTGCACAAACTCTCAGTCAGTCATCCATTGTTATGCGCTCACCTCTCACTACGGAGCGGGTATGGGCAGGCAATAATTCTTATCTGATCATTTCCACTGTAGTGTGTTGCAGCAATGTGAAAACAAGCACTAAAACAACGCAGACCCCAAAACGTTTTTTGTTAACGTTAACCCGTTGGCAGAAGTTCAATACACAGAGTAGACAATCATTGATTTCTGAGCTAATCATTCTTCAGGGTTGAAACGGAGTGTCAGGATTTGGCGTCTGCAACAAATTCAAATTAGCAACATAAATTGAAGTTGCGATTTTATCTAAAGTGGCCCGAGCAATGTTAATTCCGTCTGATTTTTTCATGGCCTTATCACTCTATAGCATTGTTTTTAGCTCAGTTTTTTTAAATATAAAAACAAAAAAAGTTTTGCACCAGCAACGTCACAAATAACTGAGTACGCGCAGGTTGACTGAACTGTTTACCTGAGATCTGGTGTATCGACAGAAGACTGACCACAATGGTCGGTTACCAACACCAGTACTCGGTACGGTTCCGACAAATGTGCTTTAAACTCTAGATGGCGTCCTGTACCATCAACATGTGCCACTGAAAAAGGTATGAACAACAAGAAACTTGTTTTTGAAGTTTGAAAGGGCATAAGTGTGCATAACACTTTGAGACAGAATTTGGTTCTTGAAGTTCACAAACAAAATTCTAAAAAGAACCGCGGGTTTCAAACACCGCAAAACTTGTTTTGAGATTGCCGGCACACCTTGTGAAATTGGTTAACTTAATTTGACTCATCTGTCGTGACAACATAGAACTACTGTTCACAAAACTCATTTTTAAGAAAACCTTGAAGACGCATTATTAATGCCTAGGGAAGCATATTATGTTTGACAACTAGTGTCTCAAGTAGTGCTGGACATTTCTCCGCAATGAGCGGGGTCAAATAAGAAAGTTGAAACTTTTGAATGAACAATTTTGACGCAAGCAGCACTAGGTTGTTTTACGATTACTATGCAACCGTTTTAGAATTCGGTGATTAGTATGTACCCAATTTTGCTATAACTACCAAAACACGTATGTGCTGAGTCGCATATCATATTTTCCAACAAAAAGAATTTTTAGGTTATCACGTGGCTCCCCTAACAGTTCGAACATTGTAACTGTGCTTACTCTGACCACAGAAACGCCGGCTCTTCCATTAAATGGTTTGCGTAAATATTTGTTTGCATTCTGAACGTGGTTCACAACTGGGCATGCAGACAACAAAGGTTTATAAATGCCCAACCGTGCACCGATATAAATCGGATTTACCGGTTTTTGTGCATTTAGCAAGAATTCATTCGTGCCTATTGCTCAGCCCTGAGTCGCTTTCATGCGTGCCTCGTCATCGTTACACTGTTAACATATCTGTAATTCCAGAAAACACAACAGACACAGTGATTAATACAGAATATGGAAAAGAGTTCATTTGACTTGCGGTGGCAAAACTAAACAACCGCGCAGGCTCCTAACATTCGGAAATTTTCTGGAAAACTGTATGTCTTCATTTATCAATGGCAAAATCTAAGTCCAATTACGTTCTATTCAGTAGCCAAGGTTGTCACGTGCCCCATCGGAGACATAACACTGCGTCTCATGTAATCAACGAACGCCTTCTAGAGTGACCACGAGAACGCTTGAGGAACATCCGGATTTCTGTCTGTGTTGAGCTGTTAAGAACCGAAGGATTTTACGGTAAACTTGTATTGCTTGTTCCAAAGAAATATATCGAGTATTTAGGACAAGATAGGCAGCTAGCGACAGACATGATTCACAAGTGTATTTGGTCCACTGTACTATTTAAACGGATTCACTGACGGTGATGTAGGGACTGTTAACTTCTAACACTTAAAGGCCCATCATAGTGTTATGTAAACATCTCAGGTGTCGAAGTGGACATTACTTTTAACGACTGTAGCTGAGACTGCTGCCAGTCATTTTAAAACCTTCAACATCAGCTATAGGCGTTGGTGATATCGATTTTTTCAAAGCTTTGGATAAGGTTGACTATTCTGCCTTGCTACGGAAACTTGACAGTTGCGCTTCAATGTGTGCTCTCACACGTAGCCTAAGTTGCTCTACTCTGATAACAAATAGCTCTCGCTGGTTTCAGAGTGCCCGGAAGATGTGGTGACCCTACAAAACAAATCGAACTGTCTAAAGTGACCCTAGGAAAACAGCGCCGTCCAATGTGAACAGGTGCGAAGCCATGCATATCCTCCACCGGAAATGTAGTGACTATATTCTCAGTGATACGAGGCTGTTTGAGCCAATATGTCAGCAAGACCTAGGACCCACAGTGGCAGGCAGTATGATTCTGTTTGTAGATTATGCAGACAGTTGAAAAGGCACAAATAACCCCGAACCTTTTAGGAAAAATTTGTTGGACCTTCCAACTAGGAGCGTTTTCCACTGTGATCCATTCCATAGTTCACCCACATCTGGATACCGAACACACAAACCTATCACCCTTATTTTCTGAAGGAATTGGCGCCTACTGAAACGGCTTCAGAAGAATTATGGGGTTCAGGAAAGTCTCCTATTCAGAGGGATTGACAGAAGTATATCAGTCTCTAGTGGATTCGAGACATCTGTGGGGAGAATTTATTCTTATCTGCAAGATATACTGCACTCTAGGTCACCCATCATCACATCTATCCCCACGAAATAAAAATGAACGATTGAGCAGTCACTCGTTGAAATCGAGCTATAGAGCAGACAGTTAACTTTGCTGATATTACTGTTTTTCACAGATAGGATCTGTTCACATTGGAGCGCACTGCCTGATCCTGTGTTCACTGCTGAACCAGCTGACAGCTTTAAAATGATACTCGATCAGCCCATATGTAAGAAACAATCTGAGTCAAAGGTTTCAGTGTCATTCTAGCTCAATCTCACGTCACTGAGTATGCATACTTGAAAAAACGTTGTTTCAATGTCTTTCAGTATTCTTTGCTAAAATGAATGCACGCCAGCAGCTTATTTGCAGTTTCATTTTACTTCTATTGAATGTTGCTTTTGTCTATAGACCGTCATAAACGAGCTTTACACTGACACCGAAGGTAGGGGAACTAATTAGCAAGGATATGTTTTATTCTTGGTCCAGCCTATGGACAAAGGAACTTAAAACACTCCAAATAGGCGCTTATATCATGGTTAACTCCCTCATAACAGTGATACATGTATACACATGCAAATATTTGTCGGAAACGCATAGCGGTTTTCATGGTGTACGACGGTAGTAGGTAGTCGGTGGTGAAAAACAACGTTTCATATTCTCTCGTTGCCTTAATTCCTCACTCGAATGAACGTAATGAGTTGAAGAAGTTGAACTAACCACCTAGCCTGACGAATAATATTGTGTAACCGAAGAGTGCACAACGTTGACGCGGCTAAAAGCGCAACGTAAATATTCGATGGTAGTTTAAATTAAGGAATAGTAACTTATGTTTCGATCTCTTGAGCAGTGCACATGCCAGTAATTGGGTATTACAAAAAAGTGAATGAAGCATTAGGACACACATTCCCGAGAAAAACTAATGCTGTCACGTATAACGAAGATTGCGTATGTTGAATATGTCAGAGAACTAGTCACGTTGTATTCCCGTTTAGGAGGGTTGGAAAATGAATTTTTAGATTTGGTTAATTGCCCAGTGCAGAGTAGCCCCTTGCTATGGTTCGAAAAACATGACTATCAAATAGTTCATAAGCAAAAGGCTCTGTCCACACGGTTCAGTTATAACTTAAGGCACATCATCAGGACCGCACTGGGAAGCGTACTATCGGTTAACACTAGGTCTCCGCTGGTTACCCACACTCATTCAACGTCTACAATTAAAAATCTGTGCCATTCGACAACAAGCATGATATCTTGCCATCAGAGTTCATTCTGAACGCGTAATGTGATATAAGGGGGAAACTAGTCTGAGATCACGTTATTCAGATACTCAATAGAACGTTTGGAAGCATCAGCGGTTATTAATTCAGGCTGGAGGATTACGGGTAACACGAGGTAGAACCACAGTCTGAACTATGTACAATTAACTGGAAGCTTCATTACCCCACTGAATGAAAATGCGGTTGAAGAATACAAGAGAACGGATAGTGAAGCATAGTGTGAATGAAATCAAAAAGAGCTCGTTTGCAAATGACGAAGTAAGTAGTTCCGCTTTTGGACAAATGATAAAGTTAACAGCTCGGCGTATTCTCTCGGATACTCGGTTGTTGAGCATTTTGCCGTACATATTTTCACCCCGAAACAAAAGTACATTGATGGTGCAAACTTATTTGAAGACTAACCGTTTGAGACGTGAAGTTCAATTTCGGGGATTAGCCCAACACACAATTACAATTGGTTGTCAGAGTTTGGGAAGATAGTAATGGAGTGGAAACACTACAGGCTTGTTAATAGTCTTCGGAGTACGGTTCAACAGACAAACGAGGACTGCAAGTGCTGTGACCAAATAGGTAGGAGCTGCCGCCAATAACGAGTAAACGAGAGCGTTGTTCAGTCGATTTCACCAAAAAATGATGGGCTGATTTTGTGGTGCTGAGAAACATTATACGCATTGTCCTTAGATCCATTACCAGAACTTGTAAGCAGCTGACGTTGGGGTGGCCTGCAATGGTTGAGAATGCAGTGCTGCTGGACCGTTTCAATGAAATGTTGCCAGCTGAATTTCAGTTGAAGTTAGAACTGTGAGAGACACGCCCAGTTACTGATACTGACTGTGTTGTCGGATTTATAACGATATACCGACAGGAACACTAGACAACGTCATTTTTGGTTGTGTAGCCGTCGTCTCATTCTATTACTGCCCGAATCCTGTGTCAGGCACTTCCCGTTGTTTTGTCTTCGTGATGTTCATTTTCCAAAGTGCAAATGCGTGCAACTATAGTTACTTATCACTCAGTCTCTCACAACATCCGAGTTACCACCCGGGGGCCCTGCCAGCTGGGGTGCTTCAGATGGACGTGCCCAGATGCAGTTGAGACTAGGGTAAAATGGCACATTCGGGTGCGGATCAGAAAAAAAAACCAGACGTGGATTCAAGCAAACACCACTTTATGCTGTCCGACAAACCCTGCTGAATCAATTTGGCACGCCTTTCGTGACACTAAAAGTTCAAATTAGTGATTTAACCCTTTCCGTTGACTGTTTTACTATCGCGGATAAGAGTTTTAGTAGGGGTTATACCTGGGCCTTGGCGATTTTGAACCCGGAATTGCTAGTCAAACTATCATTGTCTCAACAGTGTTGACTGCTTCAGAGTTTTAATTGACAACAGTAGAGCCTGGACTCTTTCAACATGTTCGGGAAAATTTGTCGGCATGTCTGTAAATAATCCAGATGACCAATGCAACAGAAACTCACTTGCGTCGAATGTCTTCAGCTGTAATCCAGGAAACATTGATATCGTTTCTGAAGAATAAACTGAGTATAACACTATGTTATGAGCAAGTTGTAATAATCTACGTTTCAACCACCTCGGGTGACCTTTCTCAGAAGTGTTGTACTCGAAATCACATCAATTTCGATTAAAACACTCCTGAGAAAGGTCACCGGAGGTGGTTGAAATGTAGAGTATTACAACTTGCTCATAACGTTATTATTCTCAATCTGTTTCCCAATAACACGCTGAACACGACGCCCAAACTGTTTGACTTCATTCGTACTAAATTTGGTGCGGATATCTTACAACTGATATCGCTTCTGTTTAGTTAAGGTGATCAATATTTCGTCGATGTGGGTTACATCTGTCAAACCAGGTTGTACGTTGTTCGCAGTTTGTGTCCACCAACATCTTATGTAACGACAGCAGAGCTAAATTGTCAGGTTGATTGATTAAATTCGACCAAGGTAGTCATTGGCATTAGTGAAAGTCAGCGAACACGAGTGTCCGGTGTCCTTCAAAAAGTAAGAAGCTTTATAAATAACAAAACAAAGTTGATCGTTCTGAATTACACAACTTATGCTTAACATTACACACGTACGAACCGTTTCCGTACAAAAGGACCACATCTGTTGGCCTAGTTACGCTACAGCTACCATAAGAAGAGATACTTTCAAGTGGTCATTAGCATTTTCTATTAGTTAAAAGCGAGTCCAGGACTATTCTAAACAAACTAATGTTATACACTGAAATTTTGGTTAGTGTTTAACAACCTCAAGTACATGATGTGTTCACTAACAAAGATATGGCGGCTGTCAGCGTATGCTGGAAGGACATTTAGTAGGTTTGAATGGTCGCCTATCCAGAACAACTACTGGGGCAACAGGACATAATTTGCTTAGAGTGTTTCACTTCACACCTGTAAACTTGACGGCGAAACAGAAAGAAATTCTATCATATACGACGCCCAAATCGGATTATGTAATCTTTACCGTTTTGCAAAATGTTGTGCGGTCACTCACTTTTAATCCTTTCTCTAGATAAACTTCAAATGAGATACCATTATCAAGGTCTTTACCGGTAGATGTAGAGCCATCTAAGCACGCTACTAATAGATGGCCACATTTAAGTGTTGTACAAAATAATGGATTGCGTAATCAATGATGACACCTGGGCAAAGTCCATTAAACCCGGACCCAGATAGAATGCGACATGAGTTTCATAATGGCACACATATTTTGTGTAATTGCTCGCGGCATTTGGGCAAGGGCATCCAATGAAGGATTATCGTCAATTTGATCTACCTAGTTTCCTCTAAAACTTCAGTCAAATTCGGCAACTTTGTTTTGCCTAAAATACTATATGCGGCATTGTGGAACTCCTTAGTAAGCAGCCTAAGCATGGATTATTCTTATATAGATTTAACATACAAATCAAAGCTGAGTTGCTAAGCCGGCATCTGTCGATTCGACCTGATCCTCAGATGGCCACCAGTTTTGATAGGGCATCTATGGAAATGTCAGAAAAATATCCTGCCTAACCATTCTGAAGTGGGCGATGCCCTGGTGAAGTGGTATGAGTATCGTTAGTCATCGCACGAAACTCAGCGAACTCAAAAATATCTGACTTATATTATCATCCGAAACAAGCTTATTCAGCTAGCAAGTCAACTGAATAAACTTCCAAATTTTTGGAGGTGAACGCTGTCAGCTGATCACACCTGAACGACGAATAAATGCGTCGCCAACAGCCGCGAAGCCATGATCTAAAAATGTACTGACTAAGTGACAAGTATTTTTAACAGTGTCCTCCTGATTGCCTTTGAAAGTCAAGGTTGATATGTATGTTGTTTATGTTGATCCTTACACGCTGTAATCTGTTCAGAAATTTCGAACAAGAATAGTGCACTACCTGGTGTGTTTAGCGTTTCACCATTGTTAAGAGGGTTTCAAAAAGTTTCCGATCTCGTACTTTTTGTTCAGCAGTTTGACTAGCCTACGCTCATATCCTTTGTGTACCTGGTTTTCGAACGGACACAGATAGATGCGTTAAAGAATGCTAATTTGACAAAATGTCACCGTAGACATATTTTCACATCTCTTCTGGACTTGGATAGGGTTTTATTTTATGGTCATTTGAATACAAAATACTCGACCCAGAAGTTTCACTCTGGTGGCATTATGTTCCACACTGGTCAGTCTGTTATCCACTAACCAACATCTCGAGCTTGACAATAGCTGTTCAACAGATTTTCTTATCTCAATTTTGCAAGATTATCAGGATGAGTAAACATCTAGATTTCTATTATGTGCATACCCGGTATTTCAGGTGTCTGTGCCTAACAATAACGACACTGGCTAGATAAAGACACTTAAGTGTTTCATTCTTGTTCAGTCTGAAACAATCGTAATGTATTTTTAACAAGAAGAGTTTACCACCAAGTTACCTCGAACAACCGCGTAACAGATCGATGGAAAGCTACAGGAAGCAAAAAGTGAGTGCTAAAAAGGTGCTGATCTTCGCGAGCCCACAGCCCGTGAAGGAGCGATCGGCCAGTCATGTCTCTTTCACTAACACCAGTGGTAGAACACAGATACCATATATTCGATAACAAGAAACGTTATTCACAGATGTATCTGGTTTGAGACTTGGACCATCAAGGCTGGTGGTATCTGATTTGAATCAACAGGGTATGATTGCACGTCGGACAGTTGCGCCGAGATTCCTAACAGCTTTCACCATGACGCTCCATATAGACATTACTTGTGATAGAGCGTACAACGTACACAATCTTCCTATTTCTTGACTTTTCAAAACGTTCACATATTTCGCTTATGCCAATGTCATTCTATGCGACTATCTGTATTCCACAGGTGTAACAAGTTGCGATCAAAAATCCAGCACCATATAATTTCCTCTCAGCTCCTCATTTGACACGTGCACACGGTCACCTTGCCTCCAGAATGTTGGCAATTTACAGGTGACCAACGACCTGCCAGCCTACTTGAAATAACGTAACCAGATATTGCTATCGTCACTGTCCATGCACATATTACATGATTGCTTCCTTGGAGTGACTGATTAGGCTCGGTAAGCTAGCCAAGATTTTTGTCCGCGAGATTGGCTGTCCCAAAGCAATTCACCAGTGAAGACCGATCATTGCATTAAAGGGACAAGTGAAGTGATCAGAAGAGTTCACCGAACGGAATTGATCAGCCGTTATAAGGATGAACATATTCCAGTCGTTCTAGTGTTTCGAACGAAGATACTATTGCTAGTGTAGCACTCCAATAAAATCGTAAGTTTTGTTGACCGGAAAAATTATTGAGTATAAACACTATGAAAAAACAGCCAAGTGACGTTCGTCATCAACGATAACACATCTTTGGATGAGCGGAGTTTGTGACATTTCAGGTGGTTGAGTTTGGTTGTTCAATGTAAGCGGCCACAGTCGATTTTCATGATGTTATAGCATTGTGAGACTCGCGGAACGTGTTTTCATGTGTAACAAGACAAAATCGAAAAAACGGGGCCGATGACAAACGTTTACTCAGTGCAGCTACTGCGAGAACAACGAAGTGGAAGCGCCTAGCTGGTCAGCGTTGATCGAAAGGATAGAGAAGTCAGTTGGAAAACAACTGTAAGTGCATTCGATTATTAAGGCAATTGAGCTGTTATCGAGTTGAAATTGGAGATCGTTCTATTCTATCGATATGTTAGCCATGGTTTGTTGCTTCGGATTTTAGTTAAACCAATGAATTCGTCAATAGTTTGGCTTCCTCACACAATGTTAGACACGAAATGCGTGCTAAACCTTTGTCACGGTTAGCGACGGTGGTCAACGTTTATGGGAGATATTAAATATCGAATCGCTACGAATATAAATCTTGACAATTTTCAAAATATACGGCAGTCAATTTTGTTGAATTACAAAACTTGAGTTAGTTTACTAGTATGGTGAACACAAATGTGAACATTATTCACACAAGGTTGTGGCTGAACACTTGAATATTACTGATCGGTCATGCTTAATATGGGGTTATTAGCTCGAGCAATGATATGCACTACTGCTAAGCTGTAAGAGGGGTGAAACTAGAGGTTAGTGCTTCCTTTTGGAATGAAATAACCGAGAGCCTTGTTTGAATGTGAAAACTGCAATAAACTGTGGCGGTGGTGGTTACGGTGATATGAGTTTGTTGTTACAAAAACAGTAGGTTCCCACATACACATTCCAACAGGAGGTAGTTGGCAACGTTCTTAGCCTTACTTTAAACTCCCACGCCTAAATAGCGAACATGTTTCCGACTTGTTGCACAATGTATGTGCTGTTCATTAGCTGCCAACTGAAAGAATGTGACTTGTCAAGAAATGTCTGGTTTCACTAAAAACAACACGTGAACCGGTTGTAATACTTTCCCGTAAGCACGACTGGTTAAAGCAGTGCAAATATTTATATTCACCATGAAATGATTGAGTGGATTGTTGGGGTTAGTAAATCTGCAGAACGACATTTTACTGAAAGCAGGAAAAATCCAACTCCAAAGTAGTCCAATACCGAACGTGTATATTTTCACTATTCGAAAATCGCAGTACCAATAGTTACAGGCACTTCTTCAGTATCCAAAGCTAAAAGATTTGGTATGTTCTGTTTGTAGTTATATCAGGTTTATTTCTGAGCGGCATGTGAGGTTTAGCGATGTAGAAAATAATAACTGCACACACTCCTCTTAAGCATCTTCGTAACTAAAGTCTCATTTCCCTCAAAAAGTTGAATCTTGAACTTTTAAAAAATTCGGGAGGCACGAACACCGTCGTACTAACTGAAAATATGGTGAATAAATGGGAAAACGAAGTAGTGAACCTTTATGAGATTGCATGACACAAAAGTGTCCCCAGTGTATACGTATATATATATCTGTTTATTTATATATGTATATATGTAAATAAGTGAACGTCTTGCCCAGTGACTGAGACCACCATTATTTCTGTAAGTTAAAACAGTCCTTCACGACAACCCTTGAGCATTTGTGCTTGCCTGTGAATTGCCATGTTCGAACTATTCAATTAGAACTGAATTCAATGCACAGCCCTTTGTCTTTCGTAGCAGCCAAACTAAATGCGAGCTGACTTTTGCACCCGACTGAATTACGGATTACGTAAGTTACAGATAGTTTGCGTCAAATGGGATCACTGCATTAACATTACTTAACCTACCCTTGACATTGGTCGATTGTGTTGCCACCTGCTCATTGCTGATCCGAACAGACTCAGGCGATGTAAATCCTACGCTCAAATTCCCACTTGTCTTTCTGCTGCATTCACTGTGGTTGACCATATCTGGCAAAGGTTCAACTGGTTAGACCAAACTCGACTACTATTGATCAGGTCACAGCTGCGTGTTTACAAACAAACGCCCACTGGCCCCAACTGTGAGGGTTGTAAGCAGACGTCCTTGAAAGCTGATCGTTCTGGCTGCTCACGTTCACCCTGACCAATGAGAATTCTGCTCGAAATTCAAATATACGAACAATAGAACCGGCGTCACCAAACACCGAGTGCTGTCGTGACTGAACTATGTCAGTATGCACGGAATTGCCATTCGGAATTTGAAACTAATTTTGAAGTAAAAATGGATCTTCCATTGTATCAGTTGCGGTTTTTGAAGATTATCTTTTTCCATTTTGTCCTCATTCTTTGTTCCAAGTTCCAGTAGTGCAAAATCTCAGAGGAAGTCACAAATTAAAGCAATCATTGAACTACTGGATAACTGTCCACAATTGTGAGCATTCCTAGTGCGTAGAGTTCCTACGACAACATGATTGTTCCACGTCTGCCTCTTTATGGTCTAGTACACTTGCAGTGAGATTACAGCAATGGAATGAGTTATGTAATCCATATCTATAGTGTTTTCGAGCCGTTGATCTAAGGACGTCCAATACGATCACTCGGTGGCACAATCTGAGGCGCGTGCTAACTTCAGCAAGGGTAATTATGTTTTAGTGACTTAGAACCATAGCACGTGCGGCAAGTTGATATTTATTGTGGTAGTATAAGCAACGAATTGAAAATGATAAGCTGTACTTCTCTCTGTCGGAAGTGTTATAATCAGTATTCGAATAGGAGGTTAAGGAAAACATCACGACATTTAAGGTCCAGCGCACCGGCACCCAGAACAAAAGTTTCATCACGACACTTTTTCATTTTAGAGACTTCGGGTAATGAAATTCGAAACGAATTTAATCTGGGTACGTTAGAAAAAAACAGTCCCAGCCTTTTGTTTTTAGTGAACAAAACAATCTCGATTGCAACCTAGCTAAAAGGAACCTTGTGGAGTGACATTGCATATCAGAGAGATGACACATAAATTGCACTGATGTACAGAGGAAAAATTCTGGAATAATTGGTACTCTCCTACATCATTTTAGGCTGAATACTGTGGTGTGAAGTGAGATTATTTGAATAGAACACGGGAAAACGAAAGGTTGTTCAGTTACTAAGACTACAATTAGCCTGAAGTGTGTGTGCATCCACAAATGGTTTGTTGTTTCCCCGAGTAGTATCTGATAAACAATGATAAGACTTCATAAGAAGCCACCGAAATCTCGGAGCTGTTCAATTCACAAACACAGTATTTGAACCAAGAGTATCATATAAACATTTACATGGAACGGCTATCTCATGAATTCGCAAAGTTGTGTCATCCAACCGCATTTGCCACGCTATCGTGTGTTATTGATAGCAAATAGCACAGCTGTTAGTATTTCAGTACTACGAGGTCTACACAGAGTATGATAACAACGGCTGTTTCATTGATAACATTGCTCTTCAAAGTGCCACAGTGTCCATATTTCTCCGATCATCTAATCTTGATTAGTCTTTTTAAATTGCCTCACCCTCACATTTTACAGTCAATCTTTTTGTCGGTTGTTTCGCGTGATCTATGAACCTTACCAAAAATCAACTTGAAAAAATAAGTTGTCCTTGAAAGAATGTTTGTTAACTTGTTGACTATTGACTTTAGGTCTAGCTAACCACATTTAGTGTCTGAGCGTTCTTTTTACAATAAACAGCTTTTGTCTACTACCTCCTTGACGTAAATCTGCTTCGCTGTCGAAGTGGTTCGATGACGATCACCTCACTGTTGTCTGCCAGAGCTTGACAGTTTTGTCAATCCGCTACCTTCAGCTGCCTCATAACTTGTCATTGACGCTTCCGCATCATGTTTCGTGTTGTAAAGATATAGTGGTGCCAGCACCCACGCCTAGAATCAAACAAGAACTCTGAGAATATGCCAAGAAATGACCTAATAGTACCAACAGGTGAGTCACGGGGATGAATAGCACCTGAACACCACCAAAACGAAACGCATTTTTAGCCGGCATAAGAATAGAACATTCAGAGCCTACGGGTATTCCGGAGTAAATGATCTGTAATATTCCATTTTCTAGTCTGCTACACAGCTCATGCATATAGTAAGAACGCTAAAAACCGTGTAGCAAAGATTATGATCAATCCATCACGTTCCCCAGTTTCCTGGCTAGTTTTCGAGCAGTGTGTTTCTCTTTGAAGTCACTTTGCTCCATTCCGGTGGGTCGATGACCATAAAATTGTGCACTGCTGAACATAAATCGGTCCTCGAAATTGATATGGCCCACTTGTTAAAAGTGGACTTTCCCAGCCTTTTGAGATAGTAGTTAGCAAACTGATCTGACTGTTTTTTGACCAGAGATAATGTGATTTTGTGTTAATCTCGAAGGATAACTTGTTTTGTTTCCCGTTGTTACTTGGAGGATTACGGCACGTCTACGACTACACGATGAAAGCCATACCATTCTATTATATTTGAGCTAAATTGGCGGTACACATGAATCGAAAGATTAATAATAATTCGGGACTAAATTTATGGTTTTTCCTTTGATGTTAGTGAAAGTCGAGCACTCATCCGGCTAACACAATGCAGTGGCAGCTGTTGTTGGTCGTGATCACATGTTCCAACATCACATCACGGCATGGCAACAGTGCCCACCCACTCAGTAACGTGTATCGTCTTCATGTGCTATGCGGCTCGCACACACGTGAAACACGATGGCCAAATGGCAACGAAGAAAACACTCGATTCATCTCCATTCACTATACGATTCAGCCTGCCGAACTGTTCCTACCCATTCCCTTTCATAACCTTGTACTCCACATCGACTCAAGGGTAACCCATTTGCCAATGGGTTCGGATTCGTTGGTTTCAGACTTTAATTTTCTGCACAGCTACACCGTGCATCATTACAGGTGTTCACAATGTGTAGTCAGTAATTCATATGACCTTATCCGAAACTAGCAGGCTACTACTCACCCAAAACTATCATGCTGACCCCCTCCACATAACCCAAACACGTCTGTCTATTCGTATCACTCACTCAACCTGCCGAACACGTCGTAAACACATTCAGACGAATTATTTCTCTAAAATATTGTATTCCATGTTGCAGTGTGACCAGATCTTAATGACCTTTTGTCTCTGATTACAGAGTATAAGGTGACCCATAAAAGCTACTATGTCAACGCCTAATGCAGCTAGTAATCTCAACCTTCTCAGCAACCGCAGTGTTGGTGACACTAAAGACTTGCTGTGTTCATCGTTCGTTATAGCCTTTCACCATAAACAATGCCATAGCAACTAAACGCTTACTGTTACACACTTCCATGTGACACACCAAGCTGAACAGCGAGATAGCGTCAACTACTTCACAGCACATCATCCGTCCACCGTTTGTTCCACGGAAAATATCTCTTGGTTCCTCTTCCTTCTTACATTGTCTGGACTTGACATTTCTTGCCAAACCAAAGCTGATCACATTCGATTACACGAGTATCGTCATTTGTAATTCACCGCAGTCTACTATCAGACTGATTTGAATTTATAACTTCTGGTTTCGAATGCTCATGATGGGCGACTTGTTCGCCTGGTAGTATTGAACCTGATACAGGCATTTACCAATTGTATAAGTTATTCGGTCAGATTTATTAAGACGTCCATTTTTACCCGTACTAGTGAACGAAATATAAATCTGCGTATTCGTGTTTGCCTGGCTGCACCAAGAATCCTCTTTGTTCCCCTATAAGCTGTGGCCTGTGAGTCATTTCGTATCAAGCACTTGCTGATCTATTCCACCTTTGACAGTGTGACTTGTAACGCATTTTGCTATCGTGTGATTGATGCCATCTTGGTTTTCGTTTGAGTAGATTGTGTGCATGACTGACTGGGCCTCTGGCTCATGCTGTTTTTGTTACCATTCTAAATTTTCGCTGTGCTCCCGTTTTTCAGAGAAACACTGCTCCTCAGTGCTTCCACTCCGTCGCGCATTACAGACTCACTCTGACATTCTACACCATAAGCATACTGCTCAGTAGATGACCGGAAAGAGATCATTTGTTCACAAACACTTGATGTTTTAAGGTATTCTTCTACAAGAACACCTTTATGGCCGGCTTCATAAAAAATAACCGAGCAAGAGTACACTCGTAGAAGTTAAGAAATTGACTGTTTCATAAAGTTCACCATTTCCACAGAAACGTAAAGAGAATCTGACTTAAAAGCAGGCAATATTTTGACTGTTTAACTAGTTTACTATTTACTACCACTCCCAATGGAGGTATTGTGCTGTTCCTTGTTAGCTTCGGGTAATAAACTGGATGACTTCATTTCACAACCATGCGGGAAAAACAGAAGCGTTGCTATTTACGAAGAAAGCACTCTACGGATTTAAACGAAAAGGAATATTTGAAGTTCGATTGCGGCGTTTTTGCGTTAATCCCACGAAAAATTTGTCGGAAGTGGGAAAAGGTACAATTGCCGTTGTTTGCAACACCATGACTTCTCCGAACGTTGAACAAAGTGGACAAGCTGGGAATTCTAAGAAGAAGATGACACAGGATTCAATGTCACCAAGTCTTACAATTCTCTTAGCTGCTATGAAAACTTGTGCTTGTGGGTGTACAATGATCTGCCAAATGTGATGACATGGCGACCTTAGAAATTGTGAGGTGCCCATGTTTGCACTGCTTGATCAGATGTGACTGTTCCAGTGTTATGGCTCTGGTTTTGTTCATCCCACTCCAAGCATGTTTCACGTACCACTGTTTTCTTACAGGCCTCCCCACAGGTTCCAAGCTATTCCTGCTCTACTGGGGCGAGGGCTGACTGGTCCGACTCTTGATCAGTTTAACCAACACAACTCAAACCTTTCACGGGTTGACTTGTTCACTTATGCCATATGTTGGCATATCCCATCCAGGTTACTTGAGAGAGTGACAGGTGTTACGGTCTCACCAAGGACGCAGCCAGTCACACTGCATAGACAGCACAAGTAACGCCACAAATTTAAAAACATGCAGAACAAACTGCTCACTTGAAGACTCACAGTCCTTGGCCTACCCTCAGTAGAATGAAGGTACCAATTACAAACAATTCGCTCCTCTGACTATGGGCTACACAGGAAGGATGAACCAAATCTAGTTTCTCATAAGAGAAAGATGTCCCCAAAAAGATGGAAACAGCTCGAAACACCGGGAGCTGTTAAAAAGGTCAGTGAATGGCACCCACGCTTTCCGATAGCGAAGCACAATCTAAACGAGGCAAAGTCAAAGTTCTGTGTTATTCCGAAGTAACCGGAAGTGCGTCTCACGGTTTGCTGACGTATTGGCTATCAAACGTCACAATCCCATCCCCCGCCAATATGTGTTCAAAAGCGACTTATGATGAAGCTGCCACTACCCTGGTAGTCATCATTCCTATAATTCTGATTTCCCCGTCCTTCTGTCTAATCCTTCAAGACTCGTGGGCTTTCGACTCTATGTTTAAACATAGCCACATGTTCCTGCTCGATCGAAGCATACGGAGAGCAGTTTCATGCTCAAGAATATCTAGTAAAGATACACCGCTTCATTCCACGACAGCAGTGATCACGGTTTCAAGCATGGCTTACGTAAAATGTTATGAGCATGTCTTTCTCAGTTTCTTCTTCGGGTATGTCGTCAAGTAAGTACTTGACTTTGAAAAATCATGCCATCACTATTTCACATTTTGTATTACTTTCGTTATCCTTCTTGAACACCGTCTAAAAATGTGTAAGCAAATCACATCGTGCATGTTTTTTAGATAGGAATTAATCTGTATCCGAAGATCACCGTTATTCTGGGGCATAACTCCCGACTATTTCGTATGATTGTGTTTACGATCTCCTTGACTAGATTTACTGATTACAACTGGGGATGTATATCACCACTTTTTATTGTCTAAGCTTTCAATTCTATTGTAGACCTGGGGTCCTTTTAATCTGCTTATTCGTATCATTCTATAAAACATGCTTCTATACCCTCACAACCGACTCACTCGCTATCAACCAAACTCCTGTGTCCACTTGTCTTTTCTCGTATAAGAATTTTCTAGTCAGCCATTATTCGCAAGACATTCGGCCTTCGGACTGGGCGTTTTTCAACATCAGCAACATCTTTAAGCTACTTAAAGTGATCCGCTACGAAGTTCTTCGGGCCCTACACCCACCCATCCCTGACTGATTTTTGTATTCTGAGGTTTTCTTTCCTCACTAACCAGCTTGCACCGTCATGATGCAACAGTGAACGGACAGCCTAGGACCGGGTCCTACGAGCCGCTGTTAGAGCGGTCTTGTTCATTTCCTTCTACGGCTCTCATTGAGGATATTTTTGATGGTAATTCCACTGGATCTTTGAACACTACTAACAAAGTGTTGATGCTTCCTGGTGCGAATGTTAGCTCAGACACGTCAGCTGCTGGGAATAGCCCTCTCACTTTTGAAAGGCGTTTAGAAGGTTTTCAAGATTACGTAAACACTCCTGGGTATACGGTCGACATTTAAAATACCCACCATTATTACATGGCACAGGTATATTTCATGGCCTTCAGTATGATAGGTTTTACCTCCACGCACAACTTATCATAGTGTGAATGTCAAAAGAAATCAGGGGAACAGCACGCGTACTGTTTGTCCCAACTTTCTACCACCGAGCATTTCGGGCTGGATCTGGTGAACGCTATGCTAACTCATTACGTAAACAAGATTTTTATTAATGGTGAGTAGTGGGGGATTTGGTTTATTTTCAAGTTGACCACCACTCACATTTGATCGCAGCCTTTGCATTCAGAGAGACATTCCAGCCAGCCTCTTTCGAAAAGAAGCACTAGACTCGAGTTTCGCTCTCATTAGAGCTCGTCAGTAGTGCATATCCTTGCCACGGCCGGGATTTGAACTCCGGCCATTCCAATCA
>QNGE01000803.1:0-58619 GCA_008508345.1 Paragonimus westermani | reverse complement strand
CGGATGGGATCCAAAATGTCCACTAGCCAGCGAGCCACTTTATGATACGCGGAATTGTTCATGCATAAAATGGGACGTAGGGGTGTACCATCCTTGTGTGCTTTTGGAGCACCTCTCAATCGGGGTGTTTCCGTGCCGACTGGTTTCAGTTGTCTATACTGAGCTTCAGATATGTGTCCATGTAACAGCAATATCTGAAGTTGTCTCGCCACTTGCTTTTCCACCAATATGTTATTTTCGGCTGTCCGGTCTACTTTGAACTTCCTCTGGTCCTCCAAAATGATATTCATTTTTCTTAAATATTCGTCTTTGTTCATGACTACCACACCAGAGCCTTTATCCGGTTTAAGGAATAACAAATGCTGCATCTCTCTCAGTTCCTTCATGGCCCGATAGTGTTCCTGCTTTAGACAGCACTGTTGACGAATGGGTGCCGACAAAAACTGGTTGGAGATATCCACCAATTTTGCGCGGAACCAGCCTGTCTCATCAGGAGATGTAGGCGACAGTTCCTTCAGTTGATCGTGCATGTATTCAAATTGAACTTGTGTGTTCAGCTTGTTAACGTTCTTAGGCGGAATCTTGAAATTCAGTCCAAGTGAGAGGACCTCCAGCTGCGTCTGAGTGAACGCAGTAGACGAAAGGTTGTGCACATGTTTGAAACCATCACCAGGAAACACACTCATTTCGGCTGATCGTGAAAGGGAGCGTTTGTTGTATATAACTGGCATGTTTTACGTTTGCGACTGATGAAAGTAAATGAAATGTTAACATATCGCAATATATATCTTCTTTCTGCTCTGATGAAATGTGTGATGGTCAACTTGAAAAGATTTTTATTCCTAAGTCTACGCAGAAATGCCTTTATTCAGCATTCAGCGATCTCAGGGTAAACCGATTAGCGGTGTGCATCAAACAGCGACTGTAGCTGTTGTGGTGAAAATCCCAAAACACAGATCAATGATAACTGTGTGGCACACCTACAATTTTGACAGTAACACGCACAGATTCGTCGTATGGAGGCGGCTGTGGTTCCTCCACAGGTCTCCATCTTCCTCCGATCCGAAAAGTTCACGGACATCATCCACAATTGCAACAACGTTCCAGCTATCAACCTGGCTGATTCCAGTTAACCGACCTAGACATCCCAAGTAAAAGTTACAACTTTTCATACATAATCTTACTACCAAGCAGTCCTACGCACCAAAACCGAAGATTCCCAATTCTAAGTCAGTTCCATCAACTGATCAACACGGCCAAAGTAGCTGGACGGCATTGTGTAGTTAGGCAACTCTGTCATGAGTCACGGATCGTCGAGTAATGCTTCCGTTGGTCGAACGGGGAAATTTGGATTTTCAAATGCAAGAAGATAGTTAACGCTCGCCCGTATACAACTGTTTGAGAGAAACTTTATTACTTGCCCAGACACAATGATTGCTGTTCGTACATTAATGGAGACCAGTAAAATTTGACTGGAACATGCCCAATTCACCACGCCTAGACCTACTGGATAGTGGAATTGACACGTGCCAACTGGAGACCAATCCGTTCGCTCAGCCAACAACAGCATCCAGTTAACTATGCACGAAATTAGTGGTAACAGAATGAAATCCAAACACGCCTACCATACGGTCAGTAATCCTGGAAATATTACGTACTGGACATATGTTATCCTTAAGCCCTGTCACGAAAACGGCTGAAACATTATTAGTCATCGTACCTCCCATGATGACAGTGGTTGAAAAGTCAACAAGTATTGCTCAAGCCTATCTAGCTAATATTGTTGTAGACAATAGCGACTAGCCAGTTCATTATGGAATGGGTCCGGAGTACAAAGATTCTGCCCACACTAAAGTCGTTATAACGACATTAGATCACTTGCACATTGCTGCCCATCATCTGTACTCGGGAAGTTTTATGTTAACGGACGCAGTCATAGTTTAATGTTTACCGCTAATCAATTCATCCTACGATCGGAGGTCAGTGAATAGGGACATTTCAGCATGGATCTCAGAGTTTAGGCGTCACTTTGTCGACATATGGACAGTTTACTACTTTAAAATTTTTTGAGGTAGAATTCCACAAACGTCATGGATTAATGTAAAAGAGATGATTCTCGCTTCTCGCTTCTGCGTATTGTCCGGTCCACAACTCCGTCTGATCCTCTATTCACCGTACCAGGATCATGCAATGTTGCTTTTCTTGGGTCGTCGGCAAACCAACTCTGAGCATATCTGTCATAATTTCTAACAAACCATTATATCGCCAACCTTTAGGTCTGTCGGGAAGACACAATATCATACTCTTGGTTCTAGACATTTAAGACATTGCAGTCACTAGTTCCACATACCACATCGTCTTTTGACTTTTATTACAATACTTACGTCAACCGTCAGTCAGCTGTTTCAGACAGAACATCTGAACACACTCTTCAGGATTATCCCATTTAACTATTGAGCTTGGAGCTTCACTGCCTAAATGTTGTCTTCTGCTTTTTCCATTGGGGATTGGCAAAGGTTCCAGGTGTTTTACACCACGTGTTAGCTACTTTGAGTAGTCTTAATAAAGTGTAGAAAATTGCCGAATGCACAATTCATGACGGTGAAAACCTGGTCCAAACATGTATGAAATCATAGAAGATAGGCGTAAATAAACCTACGTAACGGCTCCGTGTACATTACAACAAGCCATGTTGTCGCAAACAGTTCATCATTAGTGGAATGGGCAAGCTTACGTTAGAACCCTTGGTTTTGTTGCAGTAACTTTATCATCAATGTCATTTTGCAGAAGTTTGTATGAAAGCTATGAATTTGATCAACTCTGCTAGCCTGTGGAGATGGCCTGCTCCGGATACATTAGTAGATAGCTACCCGTAATAACGATTTGATACACAGCTGTGGAGAGTCCAGCTATGCTTCCCAAGCTTAGAATTCTCCGATCGTATCTGCTATGCATGGACCTTCTGAGAAGTGATCTAAAATCGGCTCAGTAGATCATCAAGTGTCAACGTGGTACACCATTAGTGAAAGTGGCTAACCTCCATGGTACTATGATGTCTTGTCATGAAGTATGATATCAGAAATCTTGGTGAAGGGACTGAAAACTGATGGATTTACCTGAGCGTCTCCCGGGAATGAAAAACGGCTGCGATTTTTGACAACTTAAGTTAAATTCTTCAGATGTGCAAAAGACATTCTGCCGTTCTAGCTAGCCAGCAAGGAAAAATTTTGTAAGTTGTGCTGCTTTGACGGATGCTTCCGACTGCAGAACCAACGGAACAGAAGACGTTACGTAGCAATTATAGGCTCACAGCAAGCCATCCTACAAGTGCTGTGTTTTGCTACTCTAATACACTCTCAGCTGACCACGTTTTTCAGTCAAACTACCGGCTGCATTCATAGTCAGTGAATTTCATATACAGTGTTATGATTCGCCCACTAACAACCGTGTTAAGGCGGGCACCCATCTTTATTGTTGGTTTTGCAAAAATACAAGTTGTCGACATCAATGACTGAAAGAGTAGATAGCCAAATAAACGAAGTGATCAACACACAAGATATTGACTTTATTAAACCATTTTTGTAAAGAACATTTAAATTTAAAGCAGACTCATCAATATAAATTTGCCATTTGCATTGTTGCAATAATCTCCACACAACCTCGTTCTAACAGACTTGACAACTCGAACACAGTGTAGTGAGGACTGACGGTCGCACTATACTACTGATACCATCAATATTCAGCTAGGAGGCGACAGCATGGATCAAAATGGCCACCGGACAAATACGGGACAGATGCGGGAAAAATAATTGGAGGGCAGCATCACACAGAACAGCTTTTACTACATGGAGGCACTGCGAATTGATGTCCGTAGTGACTGGAACATCCTCAGATCAGCATTGTGTGCAAATGAGTGTTTATGTTCGCAAGACGGTTGAGACGCATAACTCGTGTACTGGTTTCCACGAATAAATAACCTTTGTAGCATCCGCCCTCTTGGTTCACAACAACAGTTTTCGATGCTATTTTTGCACGGTTAGCTAATACTCTGTCACATTCAGATTCTTCTGTCTTCTGCGTTGTTCTTATGAAATAGCCCCGATATTATAGTTTCCACCCAGTCTGCACTCATTTTGCTTCCACAGTGAAGTGTCACCAACAGACACTCACTGATTGCCCACGAACTGTTTCAAATGATAACTTCTCAATCGGTTTCGACCCTATTTCTAATGATCTTAATCAAAAGTCTATATCTCGTTTGCTGTTGGATCTATTGCTAATGCGGTGATTTCGACCTGTAAATTTTTCGTAGAAATGAAATTAGAAATTTGCTAAAGGAGTCATTTATACGGGGGTATTTTGCGTTGACTTACGAATATCAATAAAAGACCGCCTTTGACCCATCTGAAGAACAAAAGTACTAAACGGTACAATGTCACATAATCTCAAAAAACTTGTCCTACAATCTTGTAACTCGCCACAGAACTTATGGTGCAACTCGAATATGACATGTGATTCTCCAGTTATCACAAAGCCAGAAGTTTTGTGTCAGTGTTTCGCTTGTTTGCACATCTTTCACCCCTATGAATACAGTCTATCAGTTTTTGAGATTACATGTCGGTTAACACATAATCGAATGGAAAAACATGACACACAAAGGAAACAAGTAATTACCCTGATTACGCCTTATCCTATCGGATCCAATTGGTCTTGGGTTCCAATGAGTACTTGAGGGCCTATCTCATTTCATCCTATAACCAAACCGGATAAAAGGACTGCGTAATGAAATCGACAAAACACTGTGAAGTCTTCTGTTCACTTCTGTTCATCTCCCTGTTTGCCAAGTGATGTTTATTGGAAAGGATAAAAATTGTGTGACTGAGGAGAAAAATTACATGAAAGTTTCAAAATGGTTCAAAACAGGACAGATGTTTGCCTTCAGACCTTTCTAGAACCAACAGCGATAATCGGTATATGAATAGAGCGGATATTTAAACATGCAGGGAAAACACAAAAGCGTAAGTTTAAAAAGTGAGACGAACAGGTTTTCAGGAGTTCTGCTTTTCCAAAGCGATGCACGTTTTTATTGATCATGAACTTTGTCCAATCAGGATACGACTGGACTAGCCGACCAAGCCATCAGCGATATGTGACACCCGTAAATACGTTAGCAAATGTTGCAGTTTCCACTGTAATCGATGAATCACTTTCCGGGCGTAGTTTGAGTACAGTCTCGTTATCTTATCCGCAGACACTCTCGGTTTATGACTGGTTATCTCCATCTCTCAGCCCGTGCCCTCTCAATAACCTGTCTCATCATGTCTCGATGTGACCTGACTGTCGATGACGCTTTCAACAGGTAGCCATAAATCGCTTTGGCATCAAATTGAACTGATGATCATTGATGTTTGTTAACAGGTTTCCTAAGGTAGTCGAGTGCACACGAGATTGCTTTCAAAAGTATTTTCTCCCTTGTTCACTGAAGACACTTTCCGTCCTTATCACGCATCCTCCCCACCCTGAGGCTTGCGAGATAACAGACGTAATCGAGGTTTATGCCAAACATAAGGTCTGCCGGGGCCAGGCTTGTATTCGTTGTGAGCATAGAACAGTGAGCTAAAAATAGTGGATTCACCTTCTTTTCTGTAAAACGCTTATCCCTTATGTGTGATGTTTTCCGTGACTGCCTATGAATCATTAAAATAATGCAATGATGAACAGATGGTTTATATTTGTAGTCACGGGACTGACGAACATGGCGATAGATAAACACGGTTTTGTTTCACTTGAGTGTTTGTGGCTTGCGAGACCAGATACATCTCTATCCACTCTGACTGTACACCATGTATCAACAAAACTATGCTCCTGTTGGCGGGTCGAAAAAGTCAGCGCGGATAACTTGAGATATCACACACATGTAACCTGATCATTCTACCCACTGAATAACGCCGAGTCAATCTGGTGAGAATGGCTGTCTGTGAGGACGGATGTCGGTTCAACGAACGCTGACTGTCAATTAATTTTACATGGCCACAACCTTTTACGTATAGTAGATTACGGTTTGTCCCGATATCTAGACTGGCAAATATGTACCTTGCAAAACTTTGGATGACTCATCGTTTGAGATGGTCAGACCCACTTATTCTCAAACGTTGAGTGAATTAAATTCCCTGTTTAACTGACTTCTGTCTGACTGGCAACGTGGCAGCCCACGATGCACGAACATTCAACGAGACACTGCTAGAAAGAATGCAAATGGAACGATAAGAGAACAGTGGATATCCGAATAGAATGAACTTCGAATAGCGATTGCAATTCTCCACCGGAACTATGAAGTATGAAATGTATAGAAAACAGAAGAGAGCCGCTGAAGCGCACTGTACCTGTGAGGGACAGCGAGACCGTCTGAGACGAGTAATTTGGTGATATGTACGATTGCCTAGACCGGATTTCAGGCTAAGTGACAAATTGGCGTGACCTAGAAATATTGCCCGATTAAAATATCGCTGGTAAACTTGCCGTTTGGGTGGAGGTCAGGAAAGATCTTTTGAGTGCGTGCATCGGCCGTTGGAACACTGGATTTAACTCTACACAAAGCGGGTGGTCTGGGGGTAACATCAAGTAATAATCGGTGGTCCATGATTATTATTCACTCGATTCCACTCGATCCTGCAGGAATTTGGATACACAGTCTACCCTGACTGCAAAACAGAACCACGTTCCTGGCCTATTCTCTTTGGGAAGAGTGGGCACGAATTCAATAAAGATATTGCCCACGTTAAATTTCCTCAATCGGACAATCATCCTAAAACGATACAGTGGGCGCCACACTGGCCAGCCGGGCTGTATTTTCTCATCTTTTAGAAAGTAAATATTATCCGTAAGTCAAGGGACATCCGGATGTACTTGGTCAGACGCGTGGATGAATGATATCGGAAGTTTAATGCATCACAGTAACCGTGTAGGTAGTAGCAACGAATAGCAACGAGACAGCCGTAAAACGATGTAATAATCTAGTTGATACTGAATGTCAGCGAACGCGACGCGCATACGTCTGGCCGGAGGTAATCCATGGTGCTTACATTTGCGTACTGAAGTCCCACCAATACGGCTTTCTGACTGGAGGTAACCACTGCAAACAGAATAGCGTTCAATCTTTCCCGTTCAGCAAAACTAGGGAGCTACATCAAGTGGGCACTGAGGGAGGTTTCTCAATCAGCGTGAACAGCAATCAGTACTTGGGGGTTGTAAAGCAATATTTCACTGAACTGATCGAAACAACCGTACTACCGATCAATGTGTAAACACTAAACGTACAGTTATGATGAGGCACATGGTCAAAGATCTTGTACTCCTACGAATCGTGTTGGCCAATCAAGACTACTGTTTCATAGATGAAGAGTTCTGAGAGTGTTTGAAATGACTAGGGACCAAGGAGTTTTGCATATAACCACGTAAAATTCGGTCAAGTGGATTGACTGATGAAAAAATGGCACGATCGGTGAGTAACTGGCTGCTGAAGGAGAACCAGGAAAACATGTTTGCGTCGAAACTGATAAATCAGCGCTCTTCCCTGCGGTATCGGAAAAAGGATTCGTAATCTCGGCTAGAATATAGCTGAATGTCACAAAAACAATTGAAAAACAGGTCGGCAGTAATGACTTGATGTGCTCTCCTTGTAATGAATCAACAACTACACAGTGATTAACAACGTATGACTTACCACCTCATCAATTAGGAACTCCTTCCTGATTTAGCCTCCACACGCTTGACACTATCTTGTCACTGGACCACATTTAGGACGGATCGTCAATCAGCCTTCTGCGTGTGCATTTTCGTGGGTTCATTTGGCAAAGTTTCTTGTGCAACCTCAAATTCTCTAGACACCGTGCTACGGGAAGCATGCGATTCGTGATAATGTCTTTCCCTGTGGTTTCAGTCTGTATTTCCATGGCATTCTGAACTTGTTCCACAAAGATCATGCCAAACGGAGTACTTACATTGTTTGACGATTTGGTAATAGTACAAAATTGGGAGTATGCGCAAATCACTGGAAACCAATTTGCACAAAGTGTTGCTTACTTGAAATTGAAAAAAAAAGCGAATTTTGAAGTGATAGTACTGGATTAAAAAGTCGCACACCAAAACACTAGGAAAACTGAGAAAGAAATAGTCCACTAACCCTCGACATGTTTCGACCTTACTACACCTAGCAAACGGCATCCACTTCATGCTGGTCGATTGGGACTTAAACACTTATAACTTCGGCTACTTTCGAGTGGTCAAGTGTAACCCTTGGCAGCTTAAATCACGAGTTTAGCTTCGTGTAAATGAACAGAATAATTTTGAATCACTTTGTTCCCCAAAATGTTGAAGTGTTGAGCAATAAGTTCATCCGGTTGGAAACCGTTTCCTACTTGAGCCGTATTGAAAATTCATGTGCTGTAAAGTGCTAAGTTCTAACAGTTTTTCATCGAAATATTCATCCTTTTTCGAAAAATCATATCTCGTACTTCAAGCATGTGTGATTGAATCGGATAGTCCATGGGGTTTTAAAAGTGTTCGGCAACGCAGATGATCATAATGTGATACAGTGTAGCTGTATAGCATTTGCACAAATAGTAACCGAGCTACAAAGGCTTTGCATTTTGCTATCATGCTCCCTGAATGCTTGAGGTGTAATAAGACGAAGAGGTGAAAGAAAAGATTTTCGAGACATTTCGATTACACTGTTTTTTATTCGATTCGGTATTCAGGTAATGGGACCATCGTGTGTACAAAAGCCACTAGAGGCCATTTCCCAAAATGTTTGAACTTTTCCAGGGTGACTCGTTTCAAGTGGAGGGGGAGAAATGCCGCAGATGAAATTTAGTCAAAGACTAGCAAGAGTGGAACAGGAACTTTCAAATTGTAATGATTTTAGAGACGTGGCTAAGAATCGTAAGTCCACTAGTTATACCGCCTCACCTCTTTCTTTTAGTCGGTACTTTCTGATGCAGTAAACGAGACGAAAAAATCCACCTCAGTTCTATGATGCTTGTAACCGTCGTAGGAGTGTGTAACTTGAGCGAGTTCTAGGAGATTTGTCAGTAAACTCATGTATTTGATTTACCTATCAAGGTTCTTGAAGAATATCACCCGTCAAACACATGAAGCGAACGCCCTATTGTTTGTTTCAGTGATATCTTTTTAATTTTAAGCATCAGCAGTCACACAATTAGTTTCCGGTCCACACTCAAACGGACAAACGACATTTCTCAGGAAAATTAGGTAATGTGCCTTAAACACAACAAGTTTCATGGAAAACCAAGTCTGTGGACAACAATAATGGTACTCGCCTACAATATCGCCATTGGATACAGCTGGAATTTGTCGTTTTCAGCAAATGCTGTGAGTATCCGAAACAACCGGCTTCTCCTCAGAGAATGATTGACACAATTGATGCAATTACATTTAAAGTGAAATAATAAGCGGCATTACGAATACTCAGCTCTGTTTAACTCATCATTCTCGCATGCAACCGCCACTAATTGGGTACCAGCTATGCTCAGCGATTGTAAGTTAGTTTAAAAAATGAGTTTACTCACTTGGGAGGGTTGGCAAATAACAGAAGCTAATCAGTCGAAGCGGTTAATATTGCCAGTTAAACTGTAGCTAGTTTCTTCCGGTCGGTCGGACTATCTGAGAAGAGATGGCAGATCATCAGGGCACAAATGGTATGCATAAAGCCCGGCGGGAGAATTGCCACTCCAGCTAATCCAACTAGATGATAGCTACGGTCACATGCATACTCTGTGGCTAACAGACGCCTGAAACACATACAAACGGTGCCCTTGAACACAATCATCAACTGATAATACAGCAGAAAATGCACAAAACCGGTTCAGATGAATTTGTCACAAACATAACAAACTCTGAAGACCACAGTTACTAATTTGGGAACAAAACGACTAGTGCGAGTTTGAGATTAACAGCAGGCTCCGGTTTTAAGTAGCCTGCTTACTATATCCAGGTTAAGGCGAGTGATCCGGAACGGTCCCAGACCGCTTGCACGTAGCAGCACGCACGAACAAAAAGAGTGGGGCCACTGAAACGATATTCTCTTTTGAGGGATGAGAAACTCGGTATGACCATGGGAGTTCCGCGTTTAAAAAATGCCCAATGCTAGTGCTACTGAAAATCTATGGAATCAGAAACAAAATATCGTGTTGCTTATCGAATGCCCTTTATTCGGGTCAGTTTGTTTTTCTACTTCTCAGCATAGGTCGTGAGATGAACTTTTAACTATGTACAGGACGTTGTTCTAGGACGTTCTTCTCCCATCAATTGTAATTGCACGGCCGGATTGGCGGATGTATAAGCACGATTGTGTAATAAACTACTTTAATTTGCCTCTGAAAAACACTCTGAAATGATACAGTGAGGTATAAAGTCGAAACAGATACAGTTTACTGAATAAACCTCCTATGGTGAACAGCGTACAAAACTTTTCTCATGATTTTGTCGTATTCGTACATGAGATTCTCTCCGATAATTACCTGGCAACAGACGGGTGTCAGATGAAATCAATAGTTTGATATGTATTGGCTCTAGTAAGTTATGGAAACAAAGTGTGCACTTCAAATTACTGCAGACGGTGTTCTTCTAAACTAATTTGCGATATGGCGATTGCAAGATAATTTCCTTGAAACATTCTTCTTTCAGTAGAATAATCAAAATAAGAAAATCATGCTATATTCTCCCAAGTAACATTTCGTACACTTTGAATACACAAATACGTGTAAAACATCGATTCCAGTGCACTGGAACCAGTGGAAAGCTTCAAGTTGTTTGCAAACGCGGAAGACAATTTTGACTGCACCATCAGCCTCAAAAGATCCAAACCTATACGGTTAGGTCGTTCAACAGCTACCAAGGTCACAATATGGACGCTGCTAGCAGATTCAGTGACAATGAGACTTATCCTACAGGTTGCAGAGGCTGCATCAATCCGTCGTAGTGGTCGTTTTTAAGCCTTTGTAAACTGATCGCTTTGAATATCAAGCACTACGTCGCGGCGTTGGAAAATTAATGACGAGCGTCCATCTGTGTACGCATATTTTCATCGCCTCGCTTGTCACGTATTATGTTAGGTCGCTCTTACAATCTAGTTAATTAAACGAGTGTCCATATTGTACGAAATGTCGGTCCGGCAAACATCACACCATTTGCAACTCTTGGATTCTTGAAAGAAATCCACAGTTTTCTATTCAGAATAGCAGACATGCTTTAATGACGTTAAATATGCATAAGGCTGATTTGTTTAATGATGAGAACAGACTTAAGTGAATTCATAAAGTAGAGTAATCAGCTTACTGCGGTACCACACCGGTTGGCGGAATTCATCTAATAAGTGAAGTTTGCTTGAAAAAATAATTGGAACTCCACTTACCAGCGTCAACGATGTCACATAGGTAAAAAGTTAGACTGTCAAGCCTTTGAGTTGGTCCGAATTCGGTGGCTCTGGCTATTGAACAATTAGCTTTCTCTGTCGTTTGGACAAATTTAATTTTCACAAGATTGCTGAACATACTAAGGAAGAGTTCATCATCTCGACACCCGAGTTTTAGGCCAGACCACTTATTTTTATCTACTGTGGGTAATTTCAGCACTACTGGAAACTGGGCGTAGATTTAAACTTTCATGCTGGTGAGCTTGGTTCATAAAAAATTTCCACGATGTCGTCTAGGAAAGGGTTCCTCGTTCAGTGAAAGTAATAAGTTCTCATTAATCCAACTAACGTATGTTTGAGAACACCTCTACAGATATAATGCAGAGATAACCACGTTGGAGTTTGTCGAGGAAGTCTTCATTTCCCTGACAGTATGTTTTTATCTGCCTCGCAAATGGTCTAATATATTACTAACTTAGGTAACCTTCAAAGCTGGAGCGGAAATGTAATCCCTCACCTCACACCAGCGTTCTCAGCGTTCGATGCTGTTTTGGCATTCTGCCTACCCTCTCGTCTTCTGCCTGGGGCCTCGCTGTATTGCACGATTTTTTCCGTGTCCATTTCTTCGACGTTGATTTCCTGCTGGTTACAAACCATATAGATATTAACGAGTATTTGATCACGTCTTCAGACTGAACGACATAGTAAAGCTCTGTTCGGAGGCCATTCTTCTTTCCGTCTTCACCGGTTATTCTTGGTTTGTTGGGTTAACTGTGTGTACTTCGACGTGTCGTTATCCACCGTTCCGATATTCATCGCATCGTTAACCGTTGTCCTCTTGTTTGTTATAGCCAATGCACACGTGCATAGACCATAGACTCACTTATAGCTGTATTGTTTCTCTTGCCAAGTGAATCTGTCAGATTAACAGTCTCGATTGTTAAGAACCTTCAGATTGTTATCGTTACTTTTTAACAAAGCATGGATAAGATGCAATGTGATGTGTGTGATAAATTAGTCGAATTCGTTGAATTTTATGGTCCCGAACTGAGAACGAGAGCTAATCAGACAGAAGCGTTTGTGAACTGTTGATTCGCTTCTATCAGGAGAAAATACGGGGTTAACTTTGAAAAATGTAAACACTGAAACGGTATAACTGTACCAGCGGAATGAGAGCACGGAAACAGTAGCTACGTACTCTTGTTAGTGGCATCAAGAAAGGTTTGTTTATGGGGACTACAACAGAAGAATGCGTCCACTGAGAGATAGTTCGTACTTGTCAGTAAAACGTGCCATTCACCTATCACAAGTTCCTTTTGGCATCACTTTCCTCAGTGATTCCACCAGTTGCGAACTACTGACAGAACAGTGTGAGGAGTTATGAAACCCATTCAATTAGCAGGACAGCTAGGATGGTGTCCCGTAGCTGTCTGAGACAACAGCACACAAAATAATACTCAATTACTGCGAAGTGTGATGAATCGTCTGACAAACTTTCAGGTTACCTACAATTTTAAGACTATAAGAACGGCTTAGATATTGACCATTCACCACTTATGCTAAAACCTTTAGATTCAGTCATAACAGTAAAAGCAGATAACCAGTTCAATTTCATAGCAGGCTGGTTAGAGGTCCCAATGAAAATTTGAAACATGACAGCAGGATGATTACAGTTAATCGAACGTCCAGCATGCCGCAAAGCGATAAAGGGCAGAGCTGAAGCAATGAAATTTGTCTTAGAGTCTAGAAAAAAAGGCAGGGTTAGTGTTAATGAAAGCATATGATGAACTTAGTCAAACGTAGTAAAACTTAAACAGCTTCCACGCCCAAGTTCTTGAGGGTTAATGGAAATTACCCACTCCACGAGAACAGCTGGTCATCATTTCCCTTACCTAAAGTGGCAGAACATTGTCAACATGACTTATTCGATGACATTCAACGTGTATGTGATAAAAGGGTTTTAGAAGAATATCCACTTTGTTGAGACATACAAATATAGTCTGTATTAATATAGCGTCATATGTTGATTGTCCGAAGCACACCAGTCGACTTCAATTGGCATATATGTCGGTGAAACACATTTACACAAACATCAGAATGTGGCTTCTCACTCGACAAGGAGATCATCGGATCCACCTTGAATGTTTGAGCTAGAAGCTGTTTGGTCATTTGAGCAGACCAAGCGGTCAAACGTAGATTGTGAACGAGATGTGTTCAGTTCATCCACCAAGCTACCGTCGCAAGACATTGTACAAACAGATTGCACGTAGAACTGTACCACTGGTGAGTAACCAGTCTAATGCGTGTATTTAATTGCCGTATTAATGGGGAAAAAGTAGTCCACTAACCTGGGTGTATTAGAGGATTCTGGTTTCCCACGTACAATGAGCATTATGGAAGCGATTGCAATTGCCACATTTCCTTAGCTCTTTCAGGCAGTGCGTATCGGAAAGAAGCAGTATAATGCATTTTCCCTCGAACCCGAATTCTTCAGTGGTACACTTCCAGTTCTCGTAGTGCGGCAGCTGCGGGCAATTTTGAATGATGTCCAGTTTATTTAAACCCAAGTTGTATCCCCAATAAGCAGCATATCGCTCAGCAATTTAAGGATTTTAATCAGTTCCACCTAGTGAAAAATTTTGCTGGTGAGGCCATCGATTAGAATTAGCATGATAATCACAGTCTTTTCTTCAACCATCCTAGTAGTGTGAGCGCCGTTCATCGAACAGTTTGTTTGACCTTCTGCGTAAGATTATCCAGTCACGTTTTATGCGAGGTCAATGACGCAGTAGTGCACACGGTTGTTGTGTGAGGGTGCGGTATATGTTTTAGTCCCAGCCAAGCCAAGCATACGATCTACTGACGAGGTCCCACAAATATGAAACTCGAGAATATTGCTTGCTGAAAACTTTTTGTAAATGTGTTGACGCAATCACGTGTGAGTGCTGTTTAATTTTTGTATAAGACTAATAAATTTGTGACAAATGGAGCATTACGAAGATGTCATTCTCAACTTCTGTGCACCAGGTTTGTTAGCATCACAAAGTACGCGCCCAGTGGTACTGATTCGCGAATTTATGTCACTTCTATGAGTTGACTGTTCCAAAATGCGCCGTGTCAGTCAAACTGACAGGTTACGGCTGTTGGTGCTACCATACCGGTTAAGAACAAGGGTTCACATAATCACAGGCACTCCATGGTGTAATTGTCCGAAACCTTTTCAATCTTTCGAAGAGATGACCGGCGATGAGTATGATGAACGATGTATCAGTCGGTTCTTTGATCTCTTGCCTATGTTCCACAAGAATAAGTCAAAATTGACTTTGTTGACAAAACTAAACAATCCAACGAGTTTGAAGCAGACAACCGTGAAGAAAGGAAGCATGTGTTAGAGAATGTGATTAATTGGCTTAATGTTGGTGGACATCCGTTTCCGAAGTCTAAAGGAATTTACAGCAGCAGACCACAAAAGTGATTGCACCTTACCATCTGCGAATCTACCATACACCCCATACCTTATGCGAACCCAAATGAACAAAACCAGAAGGGTTGTAACCGGGCTACCGATATTCCCAACCACTCACTCTGCTGACACAATTCACCGACATAAATATGGAGTGACTCCAGTGATGTGGGAGGAATAATATTGGAAATGTGAGATATGATGACACTGAACATAAAATACATGTTGAATAAATTAACGGAATAAATTATGGAATGAGAACGAACAGGACCTCAATCATACGGTGCACCAACCAGCTGAAGAAAAGAAACGACTTAGTAGTATGAAAAAGAGTAGCGGATGCCGTAACAGTCCACAGCGACTCTGGTTCATGTGACTGACAAACGTATAACTGATAACTTGTTTGCTACTCACGCGTTCACCGTCTGTTCGTAGACAGATTGCTCCTACCGGTTTGGCGACCTACTGGTCCTAGACAGCTTGTGCATTCACTGGCGCATTCGTCACAAGATCACATGGACACATCACCCCACTTTATGGTGTCTACTGTTCCCTTGCTCAACACACGCTTGAATTCACTTCCGCGAAGGTTTCGTTCATTGAAATTTTAAACGTCTGTCCGCGTCGAACGGCTTATCACGCAACCTACGGCAACCAGAATTTTGTTGAACAGTTGTTGGCCACTCTTGAAGGAACAGCTTCACAGTCGATTCGTCTGCCATCCGGCGGGTGTCCTAGATAGCATAGTTGGTTGAACAACAGCATAGGTTTACTCTCGTCTGTATCCGTTCGACATATCTCTGGTGTGCTTGAGAATGTTTCTGACTACAGAATATAGAAGTTGGGCCCAAAGACTGCAGATAGGTAAGGTTCAAATACGGCACATTCGGCCGATAGAATATCCAGGTACAACAGCGTAGGTGTCGATATTGCGCAACAGATGGGTCGACTGGTTTTCCGCTTTTCTCCCTACGGTTTTTTTTGACACACTATCCAAGGCGTCATAAAACAGCTGGTAACTTGCAACTCACGGGAGAAGGGGGATGAGTTGCCAAAGGATAACGAACCAAGTAGCAGAAGTCCAAGCACCCCCAGTGATGCGAGTAAGAACTTTGGGTCCAAGAGGTAGCTAGAGTAGAGGAAACTTGTTGTCTGCGTTGATCAACGAACACCTGTTGGCCCTACGCATTACAGTCGCCCGGAATAAAGTTGATTACTCAGCAGTGTCAAACAGACTCTGACAAAGTGTATGTAACACAAGTGGTCCTCTGCATCAAAAGCGTTGCATATGGTAAAGTCATCAACTCCAGTAGGTGTAGCAGACTTACCCCGACGTGTTAGAAGTCGCATTGATATCAAACGAAAAGTGGTGCTATATGGTTTTCCTATCATGAAAGAAATGGTGTTACCGGCGACTGTGAAACACAATCCGCAATCCTAAACACAATCTGCTGGTTAACCTTAGTGCTAGCGCACAACTAAGCAGTCAGTAGTGCAACACGCAAGCCTATGAGCGGAACGGAGTTCGCCTGGCTGTGAGCAATTACAGATGATTATCAGTTTATGTAAAAATTCCCTCACTCACCAGTTTGCTTTATCCTGTTGGTTTGGTACTTAATTACGTGCATTTGACTAGTTACTCACGAGTAGTGTAGTTAGACTGGTAATCTGGCTGTGACATGTCCTGTGGTGTTGGTAAAATAAACGACCGGAATATCTTGAATTGTTTGTGGTTCGCCTATGACACATGGGACCAGTTCTAGGGTATAAACTCTGTTAAAGTCTGTTCAAAATATTTGAGTGACTGACTTGCTATCATGGCCGGCTGTAACCTGTGTGATGAGATCAGCTGTGCAGCAGGGCCAGGAGTAATTGGGCCCGACATTAATGTTGAAGTCAATATAAATGGTAGTTACCTTTCTAGTTGTATGCAACTCGTGATTTAGCTATCACAAACGCCTGATTTCAATAAAATACCGGAGATATCACGAAGTGGACTCATCCACCATCCTCTTACTTGAGGGGCCGTACGAAAGCGGGACCTCCGCATCACATGAAGGAAGCTTGGTGCCGAACTCAGAACAGGTAGCGGGCTGGTTGGAATCAATTTATTCATTCACGGTGACAAGTCTTTTGTTGTTGATTGCCGGGTCAGTGGCGACGGCAGAATTCTAAGCGGCTGGAGAACACGAATACGAGAAGCACTTGTTGATTTGCAGTTGAAGCTCGTGTCTAGGATACTCCCATGACTGATATCCAGTGTCAGAAACGTCTGATCTGATAAAAACCGTGCAGGCGTTTTGATCTTGATACTAAGGACGATTGATCAGCTTGCTGTTTTCATTGAAGCCCCAAACAACAAATGTCCGTCAGCACATTTAACGGTTTCTCAGAATGGTGAATGGCTACTGGATAAAGCAAAATGAGCTGACACACGGCTAGACTGACTGCCCCCAATACAAGGGTTTTTATGGCTTGTTTGAAGTGATTTACGATCAGTCCATGAAGTCTGCTAGAGCAATAGTGAATTTTGTTTCCAGCGCTCCGCCGCCACATTCGGAACACATAGTGAGGTACTGAGGCAAACATGCTGGAAGTAGTCTGCTGAGCTGTGCGAGAAAAGTTTTCGCAGGCATTCAGTTGGATCGGCCTAGTGCAGAAATATTCAGAGCACATGTACTTGAGGAGCAGCGTGAGTTTCGGGCCAGTCGCAGTACGGTTACCCTGATGTTCATCTCCAGCTATTTCCGGGAAAAGTGCCGTGAAGACACACGTTGTAGGCTGTTTGTAGATTATATCAGCGATTGATTTTGTGAATCTCAGAACAGGTACGATGGTTCAGGGTATGTTTTGTTATTCAGGGTTGTTTAAAAGTTTGAGTAAAATGTGTCTGAGTGTGGAGGCAAATGTTTGATGGTGTTTATTGACCTGTGTTACCAGAGAAATCGTCACTTATGGAAAGCAGGACTATGTCCTAGACACAGTCTTAGTTAACTAATAGTCGACTCAGGTGACAACAGCTCCTCTTCTGCACTAACACAACGATGTCGAAATAGAATATTGAAAGGAAAATCACTTGCTGACTACCAAGCGCTTGAACAGTTCTAGTCTTTTTATGAGACACGACGCTCTGTGTTGATACTACCAGTAGTGAAGTTTTCCTTCTTTCCATACTGCTAAGAAAAAACGACTATCTCGCTTACAAGTGGCCACTCTCGATAAATCGAGTCAACTTGCTTCACTGGGCTGAAATAGTCTGATATATGAGCCCGTCATATAAAAGTAAGATGTTACGTGACAAACTACTACCCTGGCGAAGTGCGTCATTGGATTTTTTAGTCGTAAACGTCTTGAGGTAATACAGCATTATGTAGAATATCGAATTACATTAGAATGGGCCGACTTGCATGGAAGAGTTCGAACCGGTTTGGATAGTCATCATTCTCACGGTTGGGTTTTTCATTATCAGTCGGCACTCGAGCACAGATATTAAGTACTGTTTCTTCCGGCCATCACAACAGGACGGTTTGTACCGGTTCAAACACATCCTACTGCTTGTATTATAAACTGATTGGGTGCGACATCATCATCTTAAAAAGTACTCATAATCACTGCAACGTTGCTTACCAGTAGCAGTAATATGCCAGTCGTATTGATTATCCGGGAGGTGAATCGCACGATTAAGTACTTTTCCCGAGGAAAATACGCTTACCCTACCTAGTTTTGAGCGTTACCTGCCATTATTAATTATCCGCACGGTTACCTTGTTTTGACAACACAGATGTCTAGGGTCATTAGAGGAACAGAGAACTGGGACTTTAGATACCGAGCTTAGCCCACACCCCGAGTTTGACCGGTTAGTCTGCTTCAACGGCCAAACAGCTTCTAGCTGAAACATCCAAGGTGAAACAGAATATCTTCTTGTCGAGTGTGGAAGCACCTTTGTAGGTTTGTGTAAACGCTGGTCGCGTAGACGTGTATAAAAAATGAATTCGACAAGCATCGTATGACGCCTTTTCTTTATTGCTTTTCCGCTTATTTAATTGCCATCCAGCTGCGAAAGTAGACAATCGTTTGCCATCAGGTCTAACATTTTTTTTTACTGTGATCTCCTCGTTTTGACTGCACGTCTGATGAACCGTGCTTGTTAGTCTTTTGCCGTTTTAGCTGAATCTGCACACACTGATCGAATTTCAAACAAACATGACAGGATGGACGCGAACTGAACAGTTGCATTAGCTTATGTTGCTTGTACTTATTAGACGATATCTTATTGGTATCCATAAGTTCTCAGACCATGTGTAATTTAGCCTGTTCAATGCACACGTTTTGGAATGGTAAAATATCGTTTCTTGCTAAGTCATATGCTAAAAACGCGATAAAATTATTTCTTGTTTCCCTGAATTGAAAAATGGGTAATATCAACGGGAAACGAAGAACTACACGAAGTCTGAAAGAGTATACAACAGGCGATGACCACACAGTAGACTGCATTTGGCTGTTTATGTTGGCAGCATAGTTAAAAGTTTTTCGTGTCTTTCAATCCTATCAGCACCGTGGTTTTGATAGGCACGCACAGTACTGAGGTCAATGGTCAGTGCTCTGTTGCTCCCAAAGTGTGATCACCTTCTTGTAACTTACAAAGCTGAGTCTGTGGTGGCTTTTAACCTGGTTTAAGTGACCCAATTTTGCCAAGCACAATGCGCGCCCTGTGTGCCCCGGCACGATCGGAGATTGAGTGAGGTTTTTCGGTGTAGCCTACCTATAAACAAAGCATGAGCTCCCTATATGTTCACTACTATCACACCGTAAACTCCCGCCGGGACTTTGCTTTTGGCCATGCTAAGGCCAAACAAATCTTTCTTCACCGCACACCTTAGTGACTGGAGAGCAATCTGTGTAATCGTAATTCGTCCGAAATGGGAGTACTGGCTGTTGAAAGTGAAGTGTATAGTACGCTCAAGTGAACTGAGTTATGCGTATGGATGTTCACTATGGTTTGGAAGTCATATCTGCTGCCAAACACAATAGCGGATCTTATGGTTCATATCTTTGAGTAGATTGCAATGAACTCTACTTAAAACTAACCGGCAACTTATCAGAGGTTAGAAACGCTAGCGTGAATCCAAAGGCAAAATTGCCATTCACTGTCGTACGTTGTTGCAGACGACGGTTAATTCTATCCCACCAGGAACTCTGATGTAATATTTATGATAGCAGTGAAAGATCGTGAACATCGTACTCTAAGTATTGAATTTCATTCCAACTGGTTATAGGGTATCGAATGTGATCACGTTCTATACCGAGGGACGTTTTGAACTGTCCGTCTGGAGGATGATAGCACAAGCCCCGGTGAACCTGTTACCAACAGTGGCGTAAAACTGGTGGTCAAGCTCAGGCCTTGGTGGAGCTAATACTTCAATCTTTAACAGGAAGAACAGCATGGGTGATAACGGTTCAGACAAGCAGACACCACTCTGAGTCCCGACGCCAGAGCTTCTGAACGTGACAAATACTTTTCGGTACGAACTAGCTACGCAGTCTTCTGGAGGCAGTGAAGCACCTAATAAATGAGGCAATCTGATTATCGTGTTTTGTGAAACAGAATCGAGCATCTTCGACGAAAATGTTAGGCAGGCATTCCGTAGAGGCATATGAATTAGCAGGGTAGCTTCAATGCACCTATCATGATTAAACAACGGTGTTCACACTTTCAGACTATGCATTACCCTATCCGAAGATAGGACAGTAGCTCTCAGATAACCGGAGTAAGTTGGAGTAATCATACTGGGGATAACCGTGATATGACCAACTAGGGTTGACTGGACAACGTTTAGTTAGCGGAAGAAATATCTGATAATGGGTTTGCATTTATTGCCTCCAATTTTTTGATCGGTTATTTGATCAACCTTGAAGTGTAGTTTTCATTACGTAGCAGAGTGCGGTCCACTCTTCATCCGGCCATAGGATCCCTTTTAATTTTTAGAAGCACTATCACGTGTTATGACTTGAGATGTCATTGATCCAGACTTTCGTCAGAAAGTTATAGGTTGGTTAGCAAGCGTAAACATGCACAGGGATAAATGTAAGGGAAAAGAAACGAAACGAAAAATGATGGATCTTCAGGGAAAAGAAAAAAGAAGAGCCATCAACCTAGCAGGCATACATTACCCACTGACCGAGGATGTTTCCAATCGGCGAGATGGATGGTCTCGAACACTCCAACCCGGCGGACTACATCGTCCAACCTTGAACAGTGCGTTGTCGTAGGTCTTCAGTCCGTGACCGTGCCATCTTCTGTCAGTCTTTCTCTGCTTTCAAACACCACTAACTACACTGAGCAACCCACCGTGTGGCAGACGCCCCGTCCAATTACGGAGTTAATAACCCAGTCAACGAGGTTTTCACGTTCTAATTACTTCAGTTGTCGGTTACGAACTTGCAACTTTCCCAAGTCCTACCACTTGTACAGTCTGCCAATCAGTACGAGTAGCCGGCAAAGATAACGATGGTACAGTACTAAGAGTTTGTTTGCAACCTCCATATTAATTTTTCTGCTGCGTGACACATAGATTGAAACTGAGCGTACATGTCTCGAAATTCCGGCTACTGATCAACGAATGAGCGTCTTTGCGATGCTACCGGGAAAGGATACTGAAGAATGCTTCTAATACATTCATGAGTACCTTGTCAGAAATAGCAAAATCCGATAAGGTGAAGCTGCCAAGGTAAGTGATACGAGAACAAGATTCAAGCAACTTTCCTGACAGCGGAGTGATAGAATCGGCATCAATTCAATCTTGTTAAAAATTTCTACTTTTGAGGTGCGAACTACGTGCTATACAGATCAGCCATGCACTGTTATCGGCTCGGCATAATCATCTCAACCAAAGACCAATCCAGAATCAGAATCTTTTGATGTGGTTGTTTGTTCATGCTTGGCTGAGCAACAGCAGCTTCGGATCAGAAATCGGATATATTCGGGAGGCAGCTGTTCACCTTGTAGGCTTCTCCACAGTTTGCATATCATGAAGTGGACCTTGTATATCATGGGTTAATCGCCTAATATTGTCAAGTGCACGTTGAATTAACGTCTAGTGGCTTCGGCCACTTCACGATTAGGTGGCCCAGTATGGTCAGTTCCGTAGCCGTTGTACTCTTATTGGTTCATTGGGTCAGCACTAGACCCAAGCCCACCTTCTTGCCTCATTCTGGTTGGTTTAAATGGAAAAAACTGCACGCCAGTTTTTGGTTGACGAGACATTTCATCAGCCGTCACTGATGACCTGATAAGGTTATTCTGATGATTTCGTCTCCTAACACTCCATCAACAGCGGCCTGGAATATTCGAGATAAGACTTGTAATCCGGACGGTTGAAGACCATACTGAAATAATCCCCAAAGCACACTAATCATGGTAAGCGTCTCGGAACTAGACTCCAATGGAATCTATAGGTATACGCTTGTCACGCCAACTTTACAAAACACTACCACAGTACAGCACTTTAATAAACTTCTCCAGCTCCTCAGTTGTCGCCACGCATGCTTTCGGTCCCAAAATCCACGTTAATCTATAATCGCCGCAGATCCTAGACGATTTGCCATCTTCAATCATAACAACCACGATTGGCGTGGACCTTACAGATAAGTTCACCTGCGTCATCACACCAGCTTTAGGAGAGCATTGCATACATATTACCTTTCCGAATAACTGGGTTCCCTTCTACCTCCAATCCTACCGGCTATACGTTCATTCCCCTTGCATCATGTAAGCACCGGAAAACCACCTTGCGTAACTGCCTTTGATACGGTCCACTTTGACCACTTATGTAATTAACATCCATTAAAGGAACCCAGCTGAACTATTTCGTCTTTATTAGCCCCAGAATGGCTGGGCTTTTGGTTAGCACAAAGAATTATACTGGAACCAGTTGGTTGTCATTACCAATCACTATTACGTCGACCTCACTTTGCAGGGTTTAGCAATGGCCAGCAACTCACATAATACAATCGTCGTTGCTCATAGCTGGATACCGGGGACCATACGGTCTAGTAACGGTGTTGAAGTGATGAGCTGACACATTTCTATGTATACAGTAAATTCACACCCATATCCTGTCTTGAATATGAGACATCCGTGAATAGCCTGTTCTCTCCTGGGATTCGTACCGACAGAGTGAACCACCGCCCAACATTCATCTCAAACGCTAGACTCCGGTGACATTTCTGACCTGTGTATACCTTTTTAATGTGTCCGGATTCACCACCCAGACAGCGCATAGCATTGCGGAATCGGTAAGTTGACCTTGGATGTAGTTTGCCGCAAACGGAACAACTGTTCATCTTCTTTAAGTCAAGATTGACGGATGGTATTCGAGGAAGCCGTAGAAACTTTGTAAGCAGCTGACTTCTAATGGAGGTGTGCGTTCCGGCTATCTGAGACAGTATGATGACTAATTCAACAGTAGAGACATTGTTATCAACTTTCTGTTCACAGCTGTTCTCGATTTCTTAGAGAGTGCCAAATTGTTTGGTCAGCAATGTCCTCTGAAGATCACTGACATCAGTAACCAGCCGATTACGCATATGTTTCTTGAGCTTGTCACCAAAATTTCAACAAGCCGTTAGTGTGTGTGTATTTGACCAGAGAACTCACCGAATCGCGTGCTCGTGGAAAGCGTGAGTGATTTGAACTTTGTACTCCCTACTACCTGGAAACCGACAGAAAACATGTTTTAGCAGCAACTTCTTCCAGTCGTCAAATGCTAATGAAACTGAGGCGTCTCGACAAGCCACATTATTCAATGAGAAATTCAACCTACGACTATCAATGGTAACTAAGAATACAGTAAGCCTTATGTTCTTGATGCCACGACGAGTGCTGCGTCATAGTTGAAAACTTTCGATCCACCTCTCGAGCTCACTCGGATTAGCCTGAAGGTTTGGCTGTCCAACTGCACATACTTCCATGTCGAGAAGTCAGTTTGTAATAATTGGAGTTAAGGACTCCGAGTAACCCTGGGAACCGTACCTGGTCCGAAACATTTGGCGTAAGTACGAAGGAGACCTAGGGTTGGTTACAAAAGGCGGTCAGTCTCCATGCAACAAGAACACGGATTTGTACGTGTACATCATTGCTAAAAAAAATCAGGGTATGTCACTGGCTGATATTATTAACACATGTAGTCACAAACCGTAACCTGATTCGTCTAGCATAACACGAAGAAAATGGCGAATAACAAAAAATTTAACACTCAAACTGGTTGTCCAACAGCAATGTTGTACCCAAAAGCGAAGTCAGGTCTGTCCGGCGCTAGACTGTCTATAGTATCGTGGCTAGAGCAATTAGTAGGCCACAGATTTTCTCACCACATGAAAAGTTTACTGGTGTATACTATGCCAGCCAAAATGTTTCAATCGCTATGTGTAAAAGCAAACTATTATCTGGTTCCTGGACTAAATCAATAAAATCCAGCCCAGTCCGTAATCGTTCAGCGTGACAGCGATGCAAATAGTGCTGACTCAAGTTGGCGGTTTTTATCATCTAACCGCGGCTCCTACGAGGTGAAAATCCAAGCCGCACGTAAAAATCATGCGCTTGGCCAGCATATAGATAGAAAGCTATTCTTTGACATGGGCGAACTTAGTGCAGTTGAACGAACCGGTCCTACCTAAACGATTCTAAGGTTCAAACATACAAACCTATCTGCAAGAAATTTGAAGTCCAGATTGAGGGTGTCCTTGATGAGCCGTATGCTTCTCGACAAATTACAATTCCCATTAGATCGAAAATAGTCTTATTGGTGAATCCTATTGGTGACTAAGATCAGTTATCAGTTGGTTATTCCAAGGCAGTCTCCTAGAGGATCACGTGTAGCATACTCAATAATGCCTGAGTCAAGTGGAGGCACTGAGGTCGTCTTTTTAAAAAGAATCGCATGTGCAATGAAGGTTTTACAGATATTCGACAACCAAACATACTTTCAGGAAATAGGTTTGGTAGACAGATTTATAAAGAAAAAGGTTACTTCGGACAGCAGCTTTAAGTTCTCACAAATTCATGCAGCTAAAAACGACTTTTAAACCATGCAGTTCGTCGACACCGTAAGTGTACGGTTTTACAATGTCACATTTGACTGGGGTTTTACATAGACCTTTTCTGCTAGTAATAAACTCCAATATCATAAATCGGCCCGCTGGTCGACCGTGCTTTCGACCAAAAATTCTAAGTCACATTCTATCCAGCGACCTAAACATACCAGTCTGGCCAGATAAATGATCAAATCTATGGACATTACTGAACCCGTTGAAACTAATCACACTGCAATCAGTCGACTCAAACCAGCCTACTGTGTCCAGAAACACTTGTTTGTGAACTTGACCCTTCTCTGGATTTAATGACCTATCCCAACCCGCTTATTGATTATACAACCCTCTAGTTGTTTGGTCTAAAAAGAACACCATCCATGTTACTGTAAACCTGGTACTGATGCTTGCACCTGCCAGTTCTCGTGTTCTAACTGCTTTGTTCAAAGCGTTCGAGAGGACCATTTGTTTCTAGTCACGTTACCTCATCACTTCACAGTGATAGTTTGAGACAAGCTTTGCTCTTATGTAATGGGAGTTTCAACTATTTTCTCTCACTCCTACAGAAATCGTGCGGATATAAGCTGTCCAGCTGGTTATTTTTATTACGATATGTTTTGATATCCTGCACTTGCCATGCTACAAATATATCACTAACAAAATGGCAACATATACCCGATGCGAAAGGTTACCTCTGGCATTGAGGCAAAAAACTGTCTAGTTATGGATAAATGAGTACATACTCAGGTGGATGATCCTATTAAAATAGCTGTGGAGAGGAGAGGCACAAGTTGCGGTCAATCATTGAAATTCACTAAGTATATAAAGGCCCTGTTAGGTAAGTTGTTCATGCGAATTAGGTGAATCTGCACGTAAGGCAGTCTGTTGCATAACCTAGACGTGGTCATGTCCATTTTGAAATCTATTGTGACGCGATATACCATAATTTCCGTCAGAGGAGCTAGTCGTTGTGGACAAGAATAGGATCTAAACTAAAATGTTTTCAAAGATGTTTACACGAGGCATCCAACTACGCAGAAACTAATAATTTTAACGCAACAAACAATTATTCACCGAACTTCTTTGACCCCGCTTGAACCTGGAAAGCTTCTGTAATTTTACTCAACGATTATCAGATTCAACTTACACAATATCTATGAGTTCGAATGTGGCTGTGGTGAAAATCATATGGGCGAATCTTAAAGATGTTTGTTTTCCGGCTTGAACGAAATCTGACATAAACAATGCAGAGGTTCACGCTAACAAGGCCGCCAGATCCACACAATTTTACGGACATTTCTCCAGGCTGAAGTTAGTTTTGATGATTACCATAAAAAAGCAATGAGACTGAGGAGTGCTGGTATGGATAAGATTTTTACATCCAGCAAATGAGTGGAATGCAGGCACAGAAGCGAAATGGTCGATCGAGTATCACGGACATCCGAAATAAACCAGCTAATTGCGTTCCTGAACACATGTAGTCAAGGAACATGTTCTTTCCAAACTGAATGTCACACGGTGTAGGAAGTTGCACTTTGATAAACAGATTGGGAATAACGCAACGTTACGGACAAGTTGTAATACTCTACGTTTCGACCACCTCGGGTGGCCTTCCTCAGGAGTGTTGTAATCGATATCACATTGACAGAGGAACAGTGGTCACATGGGATTTGCCGCGGTTGGGCCAATTTGTGCTGCATCAGAAGGGATTGGTCTAATCCTTTGCCCACTACGTGGGGGTGAGACAGATGTAGATAAGACCAGTCCGTGCACTTTATTTGCCAGCTTACACGATGACAAATTCACGGGATGACCTGCTCAGATGCATGTGCAGTGCAATCTAATTAACCAACGAATTAATGACAAGTGACTCAGTAAAATATACGCAGTGACTAGTGTTGTTGTGATGTGGCCAAGTGCACTATCGTCTACCGGAGATTGCACTAATTTTGAACGCAAGATTTCGTCCGCATAGCTCCGGCTGCATTCTTTCATCATAGTATTAATCTATCTGATTACTGTGAATCAATTTAATCATGTAAAAAGGGATAAACTCATTACATGTGGTCTTCTGATAACAAACGTGGGAAAACGTGAATAAAAACAATGGGTCTAGATAGCCTTCTTATGGATAAGTCACTGTAACCAGAGGCTGATAAAATGGTTTCTCACGGTCATACTAAAATGACACGAATAAATGACATCCATGTGACTGCGTTGCTATAACCTTAACAGCAACGCGGAATCAGTAGCGTGTAAATTGCTAAGCGGAAACTTACATTTTGACCGTCCCACAAATGAAATTTGTGTTCCCGAGGCGTTCAGTGCTATACGATCGATCTGCACGTATGCCAGGCAGTGCAAATAATCCTGTCCTCTCTTAGATAAGTGTAATATCACGAGCCGTATTCACTTGTATGCTTACCTTCGTACCACTTAACAAAATGTCAACATATGTTACTCGAACTATCACTGTCGAATGTGACGAACACAAAGTTGGATTGACTATCATAATAGTTCGATATCTCTCCGGACACTCGTAAACGCCTGGGTGATGACGCTGTCCCACAGCAAACTTTCTCTTGTCTATGTTTCCCACATTTTTGGCACAAGTAATTTCAAAATCTACAAACTTGCGCAGAATGACATTCTGCGCAATTCCAACAGACTCTCAGTGGCTATGTATTATGTTGACTGGATGCTTTCTGCCTCACTGACAACACATAAATTGACGTTTTCTTCAATGTTGCGCGTGTCTTCGATCAAACTATTATCGTTCTTAAGATTTATTGGTCGTTGCATTTCATCCGTCACAGTCCGTATAGTCATATCTGCGTTCTTCACTACCTATCATAAGATGCCCGCACGGATATCCGCGTTGGATGCTGGTTTAAGTCCACACTTAAGAATGGTCGTTTGTGAGATCTGACAGTTTGAACGTCGCACATTCACGGTTGACCACACCGGCAAATGCTAGAATATCCTCCGAGTATTGCCTACTGAGTTGAAAGCAGTTAGATCGATTATTGAACAATGACATACGTTCGTTGAACATGCGAGTCGAACACTGCAGAGTGTCTGTGAATCAACATTCACGTGGGTTCTTTGGCAGAATATAGTTACAATACTGGGCGTGTTCCACTGAGCCAAGCTTGCGAAGAAGCAGTCAGATTTGGGCAATATCGTCTAATTTTACCGTGTTCTCCTTGAGTAAGTCCTCCTAACGTCTAAACCAAGCCTCGAACATGATCCCGCTGTCCGGTTGATAGTTGAACTCCGTTATGCTGTTGTGGACACTGCAGCCGAAACTGTTGAACTCTGCTGAACTGTCATGTTCGGCGCCACGGTTTTAACCAGTTCTAACTGAGTGGCTTCGTAATGTCCGTGTTGTTGCATGAGAAGCTTTTGAGCTCCCTCAGATGATAATGACATGATCAAAATGATCTACCACTGGCAGTAGCCAAATGTTATAACCCCACCAGCAGCGTGGATTCAGAACACGTGACTTGAGTGTATACATTGGATTTCTGCCACTCAACATGTAACCAAAACGAATGTCGTTAACCCTAAATATCACCGGTCTGACAATCAACCAATCAGAACACAGAGACCTGTTGATCCAAGTAGTTCGTTCGAAAATACCCATTGAAGTCATGAAAACGACAGGGTGACGAACAATACTTGTTTTCAGTGTTGGATCATCAGGCTAATTACAACAAAATAAATATGAAAACAGTGACTAGGGTGATTTCATTTATTTGTCAACCAGTGTTTTTAACTACTGACACTTCGCCCGGGTGTTCGATCGGCACTGATTGTGCTTCTGTCATAATTCATCACAACACATGACAGTCACATCGGATCCTAACCACTTAACACTGACTGTGCCCGAGTTTCGATTTTGTCAGAGCCAATGGGCAGTGTGTCCATGCCACAAAAGAGAGTTGAAATTGGGCTTAAGTGCCCACAGGAAAATCACGTTGACCGTTATGTAACTAACGTCAGTTTGAACAAAAGCGTTTTACTGCAGTTAAACTTTCCTTATTCTTTCATGGATTATGCGGCTGTTTCATAACGGATGCTGTAATCTCGCAAAACCTGTTCAAAATGAAATCACCTACAGTCTTCTCAGTGCTTTGGTTCGCTCTGAGAAATTTCACCAAACGATGTAACGAAAAAGAGTTACAACGGACATGCCTTGGTCTGATGCGGTTAATTATTGGTGAACATGTGCATACGTGTGATGTGCTGTGTGTGAAACTTGCACCAAAAGAAAATCATCATTGCTGCTGACTTTGTGAGTCCGTATGTCACAATGTGAAGTCCAGGTGCAAAATGGACTGAAGTGTTAGTGTATATGTACCTTGCGTATGCGCTGTGTGGGACATGTTCGACATGAGACGAACGATGTGACGATTACCATTTCTGTCATGGCTTCAATGCTATCTACTCGTAGACCACATCAACCTACTGACAGTTCAGACGTTCTCTTGTTCGCCGAACACGAATCTTCGATTGTTAAGAATGTTCACCAAATTTGACATCATCAGCGTGTACGTTTTGCCGTTCTAAAACGTATGTAACCGTGACGTCAATGCAAGAGTTCTGTAATCAGTACTAAACTTGAGGAACATCTGAGCACCTAAAGTACCAGCTTGAACTGGCAGATACACCTTCGTTATAAGCACTCATACGTCTACACTTTTGACTTGTCCGATTTGCTGGTTGCTTGTGGTGTACATGCCAACAACGCATATTCCATCAGTGTAAGTTCGTTAAAGTTACACGGACGCTTTTTCAACAAAGGTGGATATTAAAATACAAACTAGAGTAGGTGGGCCTTTTTGTCAATGACCAAGACATGCCCTGGCTCACAAGTTTATCGGAACTGGTTCGGATGTTTCTTACTACTTTGAAATTTGGCGCCATCTGCAAAATACCTACATTACAAGTTATTTTTTCTAAACTCATACTGGGCGGGCTGTCTGTCCATTTCAATCCACTGTGTACCCGAGCATCACGGTCTGACAATCGTTGACGTATGATCCTAGAAACAGTTGTGTTACTACTGCTAACCCTTGTACACATGTGCACGCCAGATTTGTCAACTTTTACTGACAACCTTTTAAAATGATTTCGAACTAAACTATCTTTAATCAGATTAATCACTTTAAACACCCATCAGTTTCGGAGTAATTAGTATTTTAGAGAGTTCTAGTCCTAATATGAATGTACCACTGACAACATCCATATAATTGGACTGAATATTTGATATTTACGAAGGTGATATCCGAGAGACTGAGCGTTTCAAAATAAAACACTTGGAGAGCGATCGTGACCAATATTATAACTGGGTTCTTCTTTGTCGTGCAAATACCTCAATATTGAAGGCAGTTACTGCATCCTTTGTAGTATGTTTGTCTCGTTTGTTTTCACATGAATTATGCAATAATTTGCTGTAGAAGTCAAAAGATATCTACCCGTATGTTAAGTGAGGACTTATGAGATAAGACTGACAACTGACTTAACATAAATTCACGGAATAGACTTACTTTCAGAAAATGTTGTGTAGAGCCACTCATTTGAAAATAATTCATTGTCAGAGAACAGGCTATATATTTTATGGAAATGTCTTTGCTTCTGACGCTGTCACGTGAACTTATATTCATGAAAGCTTATTGGTTATACAGTCCAATTGGTTATGAACTCCACCTTCGTTCCTATTCATTCGTTAACATGTCCTTGAGTCTTTTTCAACGATATTCATCTTTTTAATGAACGTGATTCTACGGTAGGCAGTAATGAAATTTACGCAATGTACTGAACAGTACTGTGCTGTACTGAACAGTAAAATTAGCCTTTCTAATTTTAGAATATGTTATCCTCATGTAGAATAACTTCAGGCGGATTTCCATGTAACCACTTGCAGGCGATCGTGGTGGCGATATTAGTAACGACTTGGAACAAAATACGTCCGTTTCCACCTTCCGAACAACGTTGTCTGCTAGCAGCGTTTTCCCAGTTCACAAATGCTCAAACACAAGGTTGGATAGACTTTAAGAAAAGTGATTAAATTTCCTTCATCCACTCCCGAATGAACTCAGCGTGAATATTCCTGCTTAAGTATACTTGAATGTTGAATGACTCATTGAGTCGAGCAATCCGGTAGTGGCAGAATGCACGCTCTCTCGCTTTCACCTAACTCCGAGTGCTGATCGTCCGGTTACGCTTTGGTAATCATGGATGAATGCAATCTGTGCGTTACACAATGCAACTCCGAAACATCCTCATCCAATCTTTACCTGCACCCAGTGGGAAATGTGGCAATTTTGCAACATTATCCAGTGGGATATCGTCTTCAATAAAGGCATTATTTTCTTTCGAAATCCCACATCTAAACTTTGCATGGAGGACAAACATTGAACATCTTGCATACGTGATTAAAACGTTGTCCAAATTATCTTAAAAGATTCAGCGGAATAGTTGGCACACAGCTACAATATTTTGCTCATTACTCTAGGCAAGCCAACTTCGGAACCATTGGCTTTCTTTCAAACCAGTTTCTGAGGCACTCCATCATCGTCAGGATTTAAATTAATTCATCGCAACAGACTTTGCTAAGGTTTTACGTTTCAGAATCAGATCGTGTGTCGATATCCCGTAGAGACGACTTCCAAGTAGGTGTGTTTTGTATATATCCTAATATAGCACATACTGCTGATACAATAACATGTAAAACAGAAATTGATTTGTCTTACTTTCACGGACGTTTTGTTAAAAGAAACAGAGAAAGACGATAGTTCGAAAATGGCGTACACTGAAAGAACATATAGTTTGACCGACATACTATATCCTGAAATGTGCTTCTACGAACCAATGTTAACCTGAATATGAGTTCTGTTATCCAAACCGGGAGGTTCAGTATGAAAGGCTGCCTGGCTCACAAGCCAGAGGCAAGAACAACATAGAAAGGATTCTAACACGTCAACTAACAGATATCACACGAAGGAGCGTACAAAACAAGATGTTGACGGAGTGAAGCAACTTGCAAAGCAGTTCTTCATTGAAGATGTGACAGCTGGACGCACCGCTCAAAAGTTGAGTAAGTCGTTATGAAACCCGTGGAATACAGTATAACATATGATAGTCTCGTGAAGTAAAGAACTGACGCCTCATTTTGCCCTATCAGGATAAGTGTACGCATCCTTTCAAACGCACCTCTAGAGCTGTTAATTGCAAACAAATAACAAAGCTCTTTGTAGATCGAAAAGCATCCTTCACCTTGGGTTAGCAAGGGAATGCTCAAAGGTGTCTGCCACTCTAACTAGGCAACTTCGCTGACATAGTCTGTCACTCATTCATTCTCAAACGTTCTGCTGCATAACTTGTACAAGCTCAGCAGGGGAGTAACTCCGTCTACTGCAGACAACTGAGACCTGCGCTTTTCGCTTACAGTGACCTGGGCTAGACAAGCAAAACCAGTCGCTATGGGAGCTTACACTACCAGTATGATTGTTGTTCTTCGAGCTCGCTCTATCACTGACAGACCAAACCTCCACAAACCGCCTGGTTTCAAATGAATTAGTTCCATCTAAATAACTTAAAAATTTTCCGACTTTCATCTGGTTCATTTCGATTGGGAATTACGTTGGGTGCACATATTTGTTTTTCGTTTTTTTATCTATCTTAGAACCGTACGGTTGCGAACAAAACTATCGAAGACTACCCCGATTTATCAACCTTCGCTCGATAACGCAAAATTCCACTTGAGACTGAACATCGCGTAGCGTACTCACGTATTCTTCATGCTCCTTTTAATGCAATTTGTTTGCCTCGCTTGCTTGATTTATGAACGCGTACTTTTCTTAGGCTTATGAAATCGAAGACAGGTATGTCTGTGGAATAATGGACGAAATTATAGCTGAACAGCGAACACCATTTTTTGGTGGTATGACTATGATAAGGGCGAAATTATCCACTGAGCGTTAGAGTAACCATGAGAAACCTTTGGTGTGATCATAGTTCGACCATCATGTACAGCTTTTATCAAGCGATCCGAAGCAGGACGGACGCAATATATCATCGTCAGTTGGCAGCTGTCATTGAGTTGCATATACTGAACAGTTAGCTGTCAGTATGTTTCTGTTGAACTTGTATGTCATGGTTAGAACAAGTGAAACTTGTTTGTACTGTCGCCTGTACGGTAAATGAGCCTAACGCATTGAATATCGAGTCAAAAGCATGCAGGAAAACAGAGCAGTGAGCGGGAACCGTAAAACTTCAATTATGAGAGTAACAACAAGAAAGAGATGTAAAAACAACACATTTGTTGTCAAATTTAACTTCAGATATCTGGCATTTTTGCTGTTCAATTTTATTCACTATAGTCTAAACAATCCAGCATGAAAAGTTTGTGAAATGTTCGATGTTGCAGACCATCAAAACAAGCGTGGTAATTTAACGCCTTCTGACATCGGCTGATGTCATACCTTTCAGTACACCCAGCGGGCGAATTTGTGTCTTCAAAACTTGGTCAGAAACCAGGATAGAACCGATAGAGATGAAACCCTATCGACAGTCAACTGGCATTGCCTGTACATGCAGTGGTAATCAAAGAGGATAGTCACAGAGAATCAGCGACAGCCAAGCTTCTCAACAGATCAGTACTGCTTGTCGACTCCGATTGTAAATGCAGTTTCTTAAAAAGAGACGGATGTCACTTGGGCAGCACAGAAGGCTTTAATCGAGCCGAGTCAAGAAATGACAAGAATGCCATTTATTTACTCCAATGGTCACGTTTGAGTTATTTATGATGACCCTTGGAGAGAATGGCGGATGATCATTTAAATGGTCATATCGATGTTTACCATCAACCTAATGGGAAGGGCGGCTGGTGATCACAGCTGGAAAATCCTTCCGATTCAATTTTATGATTGATCCGAGGAATAGCGCGCCTAATTTCTGCAAAAAGTAAACCAGTTAACGAATAGAAGGAGAATGAGATCGGATAAACGCAGGTAACTGTCATCATGGGAATCCAGTGGGAGACGTGAAAATGCATTTGGAGAGACCTGTGAAATAGGACGGATTGCCTAGGAGGAGTTTTTTTTGAGTAATTTCACGCCCATTGTGAAATGATAAGAAACTACAAAATCAGAATATTGCTTCCAAGGACAGACGTTTTAATACTATATCAAACATCGTTTTGACAACGAAATAAGGAAGCAGCTGTCGTACATTGCATTCAAAGGGCGTATACTGACTTTTAAATTGACTCTTCGAGTTGTTCGAAGTGGGAAGAATTTTTAAATGCCTGAATTAAAAAGAGTATTTTCTGAAGTTTGAAAAAACCAGTAACAGGAATTGATCGAATCGTGTTAGTTAAGGTGATGCATAGATACTTAGCAATCTGGAACTATGTTTCTCAACTTAAGTTTTTTCTTTTTCAGCTGTAATTTCAAGTGGATTTTAATAAGTTACTTTTTCGTCACGTTTTTTAAATGGGATAAGTGAATTCTTTCTTACAGTGTTTCTGCAAACCGGAAGAAAATTCACTTGACAAAGACTCAGCAAAATCCCGTATTAGCTGTTCCAGGAAATATTTCACAATAATATCAGTTTCGTTGCGGCTGCACTGATGCACACAAATAGGCCAGCAACAACACTCCAGCACATCTTTATGTCAAATCCAATTGATAGTCCAAGAAGTCTACGGAGAGTGACATTTTCCAGAGCTAGTAATGTCTTTTAGATGGTTGAAATCGATTTCTCCGTTTGGTGAGTGAATCAATTATTTTTCTGAGCCAGAACAACAATTATGGGAACATACTGGTGCACACCGAGACAAATCAATGAATTCTGAATCAACTTTTTCAGTAAGACACCAAGATGGTTAAGTTTGTGAGAGAAAATACGGTTTTCCGCCAGACAAGCAAGTTACTAGCCATAAGTTACCCATAAGCTTTGCACACAGCTTGAGCAGTAAAGAATCGAAAGTACTAATAACTGCCAAACTTCACAAGATCTCAAAATTTGCTCAGCTATATCTTCGTTTCCACCAGATAGATTACCTTCTATTCGTTATTATGTCTTGCAGTTTTGAGTGCTCCATGTTATATTCTGACGGTCCACTGCCACTTTAAAGAAACCCTCTATCTGGGCTGTACTGTGATGCATTTCATTACCATCCGGAAAGGTGGTCATTGTAGGGAAAAAGAGAGTCTACATAGAGGTACCCTTCAGGTGTGATTATGTCACGCAGCAAACAGCACAGCGATTGGGAAATTTAATTAAACGAACGTTCAATGCAGCTGAACTCCGTATAATCGCTCGAACTCAGAAGCAACCAGTGTCTTCAATCAAAGAAGATCAGCCTATCGGTGCCACTTCACATTGTGTTTACCATTTTATATGTAACTGCGGAGAAAGTTACATAGGCATAACCGAGAGATGCTTGATCTTCGGAATGAAGGAACATTTACCTAAATGGGTACAGAAGTCCGTGTTGCCGGAGAATGGTGATGTTTCTGAAACGCGTAAACTGCCAGTTCCCTAAGTCGTTAGACACGTCTTGACCACCGGTCATGCTACCGATCCATCTTGTGCATTCGAATCTTCGTTGCGTCATTCCAACACGAGATTCTTACGGTTTTCTGAAACATTTGCAATTAATCGGCTCAAACGAGCTCTCTTTTTTCAGAAACAACTATTCTTGAACTTGACCCTTCCCTGGTCATTATGTCTTATCCTTGCTCGCTTTCTGATTATCCACTCCTCAAATAGATTGTTTTAAAAAGTCCTCACATGCTATTGTATGTTTGGTTCTGATGAGTCAATAGGAAATGCTTGCATCTACCAGTTTTCATGTTCTACCTGCTTTGTTCACACATTCCATTATTGTCACTGTAGACCGTTGAGTTCTGTGGGTTACATTGTGTCATATAAGTCCATTACAGTGTGTCACTAAGACGGTACAATTGGAAAGAGGTTGTTTTTTCCACAAGTCGCCTGATTCTATTGCTTTCTGCGATGTAATTTCAACTAGCAACAGTATTTGGTGACAGGTTTATAAGATTGAGCGACGCTTCTTTATCCGATCAAAACTCCTTCTCAAACTCAGTAGTTCAGTCCGGAAAAATCGATAGTGATTGGTGACTGTCAAACTCAGCATACGTTATATAATGGGCTTCATATCTCGCTGGGATTGTAGTTTCGTGTTTTTTTAAATAAAAATCAGTGTGTTTGAGAAAATATTCAGGTCGTATGGTTTCACTTATCTGTGAACATCCTGCTTCTGGTAAGTTGAAAAAACCGTGTGTTTGAACAATATTACAAAGTGGATGCAAATTACCTTCCATCCGAGTTGTAACGTTGTTGGAGTATATAACCCAAGGTTTTCTCCTAAGCGGAACAATTACTGGCTTTCATTTCTTTTGAAAAACCTAAGAAAATTCATCAAACACCTTTCATTATTCTGTTCGCATCTCAAGAGTGATGTCCCCAGTTGGTAGCACGTCACTACATGCACTGATTAAGGCGAAGTAAAAAACCGCAGCCTGCATGAGCTCCCAGACACAAAGAAGGGAGCACAGTTCGAGTAAGCCAAACTGCGAAGTAAATCCGAGACAGTGCCCGAGATTGGGCCAACAAGGTGCTTCTTGTCAATCAGGAAATTGCCATTGGTCCGCTGTTGGGTTGGCTGAGTATTTAGGCGGAAAAAGTATAGGCAGAAGATGGAAGGAGTGTGTGCGAACTCAACATGCTGACACAGCAGTGGCTCAACAGAGAAGTCAAACCGGGGACAAATGAAAGTGCCGAGTTTGGACCAAGTTTAAGACTTTTCGTCAGATCTTCCATTTTGGCAACGGAGAAGTAAAAAGTAATCAGTTGCCCGCCGTTCACCGAACTTTCCGTTTCACTGTTTCATACTCAGTAATCATATACACGTACGAATTAGTCACCGCACACAGTTAACTACGCCTTTTGCGTTCAAGAGAAGTTTCAAACTGGCTGTTATGAAATGAGATGTTGCGCTCTAACTTTGCTCTTATTATACCTCATCAACCACAATTAGCCTTGACAAAGGGGGGTTTTGAACTTTGACCCGTGCTTTGTGAAGTACCTGTTTTGATCAATAGATTTTTGGACCACACAACATATGACAAAATTTTCGTACCTCACAGTTCAGGTGCATTTGTGTGTATGTGCAGTATGTCTACACATGTATGTGTATTTATACGTATACGTACTTGTGGATCAGTGCGTGTATATTTAGCATTCACGAATCCTGACGGCATATTACAGCATTTCAAACAGATCTCGTCAGCAGTCATCGAAACATTCCGTTTCTAGTGCCGGAAACGCCTGGACTGGTTCGACGACAACGATGCAGTTAAATCTTTCCTGAAGTGCTTTGCCATAGTAAATCCTGGCACTAAAGAGAGTCCGTAACGCTCTTGGTTAGCCCACCGAACGGCATGGCTGTAATGACTGTAGGTAACATGACGTGTGTATCAAACAATTAGCAGTCCGCCCATCCAGTCCACTAAGGCGCGAGTAGACAGAGATTCCGGAATATCGCACACATCACTGGAAGGAACTTTGAGAATACGGCTGACGGTTATTCAACAGAATTCTTGAAACATGATGACTCATATTTTGAACGTGTTCTATATTTGACCAAATCAGTCCTGGGAAGAGAAACATCCACGCAAAAGCTCATATATACCCACAATATAAGTACTATAAGAGCAAATAGAGCTAGCGGAGCACAGATAGTTAGTGAGATAGTCGTCTGCTTAGGTACGGTACTCGGAAAGCTCAACTCACAGATGCTTGTTAAAAATAACTTGTAAAGAGCAGTGCAGATCCCATATAAGCTGCAGAAAGATTGCCAAGATGGTTACTACATCCGATTTCCAGGAAACGCACTGTGAACTCAGCCAATCGTTCTTTGCTGTCTACGTGGATTTCACCAAAGCGTTTGTTTTTATGAACCGTGAAGCATTGTGGGCAGTGCTGAATAAATGCGGACATTCAGGTATGTTCTAGAATTTCAGTGAATTGTATGTGTGCATGAAGGTGTGGTTGCAGTCGTGCATGTCAAACTCTGATGTATTTGACATCGACACCCTTATGTTGAAGTACTGTTTCATAGTTCTAACCTTGTTTAGATTATATATGACTGGGGTAAAAAAAATCTGCTCTTCTGATTTCAGAGGGCAATATCGGAGTGAAACACTGGACGGACGGTCGTTGGTTAACTGTTCAATGCTTCGGCAGTCCACATTTGCTACGTGATTTCCTTGAAGTCTACTTCGTGGCAGAGAGCAAACAGGTGACCATGAACTTACTAGTGTCTAAACAAAGCTAAGACCTATGGAAGTATACAGAGAGTGCCGCGCAGTCTACCAATAAGTCTATAGTTTCGGCGACTTGCAACTCCAGAGTGAAGAAACGTTTGCTTAAATGGGTGCAGGGCTCTGTATTACAGAAGAACGACAATGTGGTTGGAACACGCAAGCAACCAGCGTCCGCAGTCGCAAGGCATGTCATGACCACTGGTCACGTTATCGACCCAATTTTGCATTCAGAATCCTATTACGTCACTGAAACCCAGGATTCCTGCGGTTGGCTGAGGCGGTCGCAATCAGTCGACTGAAGCCGACCTTGTGTGTTCAGAATCAATGACTCGTAAAGTTGACCCTTCTCTGGACTTAGTTACCCTTTCTAAACCACCGATTGACTATCCAACCTGCCCCCCCAACTGCTCTGTATAAAAAACCCGTTTCATGTTATCGTAAATTTGGTACTGACGAGTCAACAAGAAATGCTTTCATCTGCCAGTTTTCGCGTTTTGTTCAAAATTCTGAAGGGAACGAACTGTTTCAGATTAATTTATTGACCACCAGCTAGACGCTGTCAACAGTGGTTGGGTCCTTCTTCAGGCCAGTATACCTCACATGATAGTCACATTCAAACAATGACCTAGCAGATACCAGACGGGTTTTGAAGTAATTTCTCTCTGTGAGAGGTTGGTACCCATTACAGTATTTAATGAGTTCCATACTCCTTTTCAGCTGCAACCTCGTGGCGGTAGAATAAAGGTATGTTATGTCGGATATATGGACCACATCTGAGTTCAGTTTTCAAGCGATGTAATTTAGATTACAGAGTGCGCACCAATAAAAGACAACGTGAGTCTCCACCACGTGGAAATTAAGTGCGCTGGCTGCCGTTGAAGTTAAACTATGAACAGCTAAACAGCACTCAATGTTTTTATGACTGATCTGTAGTGCGCTTGAGTCATTGTTCTCCAGATTTTTGAATCGTTAGCAGGAATGAACGTTCTACTGAAAGCACGGTCAGCGACGTGCACTGGGGCTGGTAGAAGATCATGCACGAATCTCTGGAAAACTCTGACGGAGAGCAAGGAAAGGAGGAATGATCCCGTCCGGTTTCCACTAAGAAAATAAACGTGGTTCATTGCAAAATCTCTCTGGATGTTACATATTTTTCGTTCAGATAGATCTCAATGGAGGACCTCGGAGAAATCAAAATAGGTAGCGCATGAGATAAAACAATTTTCTTTGGCTTATATGCAACTTTCCCTGGAGATTGTCACATTGATTATGCACGACTGGTCTGGAAGGAAATTATGCTGGGTGGTTGGAAAATCGTTATTGGAGAGGATGCGTTTATGAGTGGTGCGATTTGATGAATGCTTCATCTTATTGCATGGGATGTCAGTGAAGTTGATCAGCAAATAACTAGCAAGAGGGTGCCGAATGCCTGGTTCAAATACAGTGGCCTCATTTCATACCCCAGTTAGAGTGACATTCAGAAGTGTCTGTGTAAACGGGTTAGGGAAGACTGTTTTTTTGAAAACTTCGGAGTGGAACACTCCTGATCTTATTATACTGCATGGGTTGATCTAAGTATAAGATCCAAAATATTTGGAACCGCGAAGTCGGCTGTCAGGATTTACTGTTAACGGTTTTGGTTCAACGGTGAGATACTAATTCGACAATATAACGTTGTAGACCACGACAAGCACCCATGGGTTGACGTTCATTTGTCTGGCTGGACAACCGCAGTAAACTTGTAGTGGACTTTCTTGTGGTCGTACGTATAGTGGTGTGGAAACGTTCTGTGGAAACTTTTGTGAGCCACCAACAACATTTTTGTCAATACCTGGTGGGTGCGTTGATTGATTACGTTTTTGCAACCAAATGGTGCAGTGTAAAAAGCTTCTAGATCCTCCAGTATGTCGTTTACGTCCACTTAGAGAACAAACGATATCATAAGGCAAAAAGAAGTTGTGTTTTTCGGGGGCGATGTGCGTGTGAGAAAATTGCATATATTGAGACGGCCAAATGCCTCATCAATTTTCTGAATTCACTCTGAAAGATTGGTAATCCGTTGAGACAGACGTGAGGCGAGCTGTACTTAGGAAGCCTCATGGTACATGAATGTCTGATTCCGGGAAGTTCCGGAGTGGAGTGTTCGTTAAAGCTGCTTGGAGCCAGTTGCATTTATGAAGTTAATATGGCAGTTTGTAAAAATCTTTCGCAAGTTACATGATGGTGTGCGAAATCGGACGACTGTTTTGAGACGCTACAGCAAATGAGGTGGTGCGAGAGGTTATCAAATGAATTTGGTCCATTCCGACACACACCGACTTCAGCAATATAAAGAGAAAATGTGGTTACGGCCCAAATTATTGCAAACGTTTTGTAAACTGTGTTTGGAGGTAACAGCTTTGTCTTGTGTGTACGCAGTTACTACACCGTTGTGCTTTTAGTATCTTTTTCTTCCAACAAAATAATATGAGGAGAAAAATTGCGCTATTTTCCAGAATAGGTTTATGTGCACTTCTGAGCAAGCGCGTGACTATGAATAACCGAACTCTGCGTACTCGGATTAATGAACACCCTTAAATATGTCCGAAAATCGGAACGACGCATTTTACTGTAGTATCTGCCCCAAAGGATAAGACTATCCTCCTTAACTGTAAAGTCGGTAATCGAGTTAAACAACAAGGTGGACGTCACCAACGCGTTCAGGGCATTAAGGTGTACATGGAAGAATAAGAATCGATTCAAAGTGTTGTCCACCGAATGGATGAGTGAGCTGGCCGACAGACACTTGCTAACATTCACTTCCCAGACGGCATGTTGGAAGGAAATGATGCCCGCAGTATTTGACTGAGTGAGGAGGATTTATGTTGGTTGCACTTCCGAGAGTAAAATGCTTCATTTAGGACATACATTCCTCGGTGGCGTTTATCCACGACGATTCTTATGAAAAACTGGTTGCAGTGATGCACGATGACACTGAATTATCACTTGTAACTTCCGAGAAAACAGTAGTTTTATTACTGTCGTTCAAAAATGATGGTATAGGTCGTTTAAAGAAATAGCGGTTGACTTCATCTGCTATGTGCGCGTTGTCTCTGCAAGGCCTGGGATAATGCGTCAAACCGTCGAGATCCCCAAAATACCCTTCCGAAGGCAACCTCGTTTGACTCAACCGAATATAATCCATGAGTATACCTGTGAATGCAAAGCACTCGATGTTAGCAAAACTGAGCATTAGCCCGAAATCAAGTCGCGCACCTGTCATTTTGTGTCCAACAACGAGGGAGCAAGGTGATCGTACTGGCACGCTATCTTACGTGCATAACATAATATTTAATATCACCACCACTTATAAAGAGAACAAATTATACCATTCTTGTTTTGGTTGCATTTTGTTCGGGAATTGTACAGGTTTAAACCGACTGTAGCAAGCACTTGTAGGGGCGCAACAAAATTCGTTCGAGCAAAATTCGTGTGTCGTCAGTCTTTCGTGCCTAGCTTTTTCAGAATCTTAGTGGCTATTTCAAACAATACCTTAGTTACCTGTTTCTGAAGCAGTTCGATTGATCCGCAGGTTGCTGTTAACTGTGCTGAACACTACCGCAATTGTATATCTCATAGTGTATGATCTGTGTGTAAGGTACTCTTCAGCAGTAATTCCGGGTGATTGTCTTTCCGTGGTCACCTAAGGAAATAACGTTAAAAATAATTTACATGACTACGCTGAATTCCAGCAGTTCGTTCTGGCAAAAGTCAGCCACGGTTTCGAGCATTTGACATATTGTAACTTAAACTGATGAAAATAACCTCTGCGAATGCAGCGGATCTCAAAATAAATCGGGAATGGAACTTGGTATAAAAGTCCTCAACATTTACGAGGTGATTTTGAACAGGAGATTGGTGAATGAAAGTCATTCGTCAGCGTTACGTTCCACTGAGGATCACCGTTGGGAATTCACATAGTTTGAGGGCAAGTGAATAAATTTAGTAAATCTACAAAGACATCCCCAGGCAACCCTGTGCGATTTTTACACAACGTAACAGAATACTTTGTTTCTTATTATTGATGTTATCACTGATGTGATGTGAGGTCAATAGCGCAGTGGTTAACACGGTTGCCTCATGATTGGAATGAACGAGGTTCAAATCCCGGTCGTGTCAAGGATAAGCACTACTGATGAGCTCTATTGAGAGCGAAACTCGAGTCTAGTGCTTCTTTACGAAAGAGGCTAGCTGGAAAGTCTATCTGAATGCGAACGCTGCGATCAAATGTGAGTGATGGTCACCTTGAAAATGGTTTCTTATTGTTACGGATCAGCACCGAAACAAAGACAACTCTTGTACTTTCCCTAGGATCAGTGGAATGTTGCGGATTCTATGCGCACGATTTGAGCCGACAACAAATACTATATAATGGTTATTTCCAAAGGAGTTGGGACTCACTCGACTGAGTCTCTTTACTCACCTCATCAAGATACCAAGAAGACATCACACCAGCGGAATGACGAAATCTCGATTACATCTTCTCAGCGACCAGGTGCACAGTCATCCCTACAATGTTTCTCGGTCGACATGGTAGTAATTACCGGCCTAGACTGACAGCACGAAATCTTGCTAGCACAACACTGTTTGCTGTTTGTCTGTAAGTTGTAGCTTCAACGATAGCTAAGAACATACCATTCATGACCACATTCGAAAGTCTAGAGAAGTTGTTCAAGTAAATATCATGACCGGTTGACCCCAAGTGTTTCGTAATCGTTTGACATGAGTTACACTCCGGGCTACCTGCTCTGGTGTTTTGTTCACGCCGTCGAATTAGTCAACCTTTTGGTGTGGGTTTTGCTATCCGTTGACGAATACACTGATCCGTTCTGGCACTGAAAATGTCACTACGATTACAAGTGAATTGGTAGGGTGTGGGATAAAAAGGTTGAGCGGTCGGAATCCCACGTTTTTGAAACTTACCATAAGCGCCTAAATTTGGTCTCTTAACTGAACAGAGTGTGAATACGGCTCAACCCAGTGGGAAGCATGTGATGCGCAACATTACTCACACTGCCCCACGTACATCTAGTGATTTTCCTAATTCGGTTCTTGTAGACGCTTATGGACTAGTTGAGGTAACTGTCTGATGGTAATGTTTTGGCCAGGATTGTTTCCTCTTTTGTTAAAACACCCGCTGAAATCAGCCCTCCGATCCCGCCGCAATGTGTTCTAACTAGATCACGTGTACATGCAACGGAATTTCTGATTGCGTCTAATGACTTGGCCGTGGACAAATCGCACCATTTAGTTGAACGTTTGATCATCTAAATTCACAAATTTAAAACACTATCACTCAGCTAAGAAAATGAATTCATAAATCACCTATCAAAAAGTATTTCGTAAACTGATTTCCGAGTACAGTGATATCACTTCTGTGGCTCAACCATCTGTAGCTCATACCAATGTGTTGTATATCTTCGCGATGTCAAAGAATCATGTTTTTTTGCTTGCCGATGGATCTTTGTGGCTACCATTGAGCATTCGATTGGTAAGAATGAGTCGTTCCAGGCAAAATCCGTTAGAACCAACGAATCAGATGGTTTATCGGCAATCACTTCTACAAATCATACATAACTCGAACCTCAGTCTCAGGCTTGCTTATGCATTTAGCATAATACGGAGAACAACGCTATCCACCAAAGATGGCTCATTCAATGTCGTTCCAAAAAGTATAACTACACAATTTTACCCAGAATTGCTCAACTTGACAGTAATTGAGACTTTAAAAATATCGTTCATTTCTTTGGTTCCGCTACCACATTTGACAGATTAATTTTACCAGATCGTCCATCAGGGAATACACGGAAATGTTGATGTCTGTTTCTTAAATAATAACTGCGTATTTACCGGGTTCAACAAATAGACGTTTTCCCGTGGTTTCTCCACCACTCCATGTGGTCCAAACACGGATGTTGTGGATTAGACTTTCCATCTTAAAAATGTAGGAGAGGTGATCGATTATTTGTCAATATGATAAGCACGCTTTTGCTGTTGAAAATAGTGTTCCTTGATTATACAGTCGGATAACAGGCACAGCTTGGATGATTGAATCTAACACCAGATTAGTTCTCTTGCTGTACTTCATGCAACATTATGCTAGTAATACATTTTACGGTTAACCTCGTCTTTGTGTGCTAGTTTCGGCTCGGTTCTTGATAACAAACGTCACATTATATATTGTTCACCCGTCACAGTAAAGAGATCGTGGCCATCCTTTGGTTTTAACCGCCGCATTGTCTGTTTAGAAAACTTTATGACGTAAAAAATTACTTTTTCTAAGTAACGGATTTCCATACATCCTGTTTTAATCCTGTTCTGTCATGTCCCATCTAGCTTAAAATCCAATCACGTCTGGTCTTCTTTTCGGACAGTTAACTACTAACTTGAGCCAGTAATTATCTTACTTACACTAAGTTTGACTGTTCATTGTCTTTCATTTTATTTCCGATTACGTCTCTTGGATTTAAGTTAATAAGCCTGAATCATCTTCATCGAATGAATATGTTGTTTTGCCGGAGGCTGAATATTCAACCATCGCATAATATAATCTGCTGTCGGTTTATCTTGTCTTGGTTGCTGCGCGTTTACTGTTTTGCGATATCTTAGTCAGACAGAAGCCTCGAGAATTCAATATATTTGCGTCGACTTTTCAAATTTCACAAACTACTACAATGGGTGTACTCCATCACTTCGATAGCCCAAGATGTAATCTGAACGGACATAGACCGGAGTGGAACTAATGTGTGTTCATCAGATTAGGTTGCTGACCTCTGTGACAGCCACAGTGCATTAGTATATCCCTTTTTTGAAAACCTGTCTTATTGGACGAACACCTACTTTCTAGTTGCACCATGTATGTTTATCGCAAGACGACTGCCGTATAACAGCAGGTTATACATGCATGCAGAAATAATCGCAAACAGGAAGTGTTCCACTCCCAAATTTGCACGTTTACAAACACATCAATTGTGTAAAAGATTGGGTGGTTCAGTGTACATATTTGACCCAGAGAGTTCCATTGTGGGCTTAACTGAAACTACACGCAACCATTTTTGTTAAGTAGAAAGTGAAACGTTAAGTTTCAAGTTGAGGAGAAGAGATAACGATAGAAACATAGCATTGCTGTGGGGTCACTATTTAGCCTACTGTTCACATAAATATTTTCGAAAAACAGAAAGAATTACGCTTCGTGTGATTAGTGAGAAAAGTGTGATCTTCAAGAGATACGTGTAGGTTACCCTCTGTGTAATCAACCGGAAATTGAATCTAATCATCCCACTTGTGTCGAACATGAAGCATTCTATTCTTGGATCTACAGGTGGAGTTGAAAAGCAGAAAGATATCCTTTCTGAATGTGGCACTGAAGCGTCGATCAGATAGCTCAGCTTGTGGTTGACGTACCCCTTAGTAGCCTGTCAAGTGCCTAAGTCAGTGTTAAATCAAATTTGACTGAGCTACTGCTTCGCGTCATCCCAGCGCAATGATGTCTCTAGCTCTCATATGCGCTTATATTAGCAGTGAACTGACGTCAAGCCCCAAGTCGTCACACATGTACACTACCCCAGCGTACGTTGCTGACTATTCCAGTGAAACAACAGCTTGTTAAATGAAATCGAAGGCTGAAGACTGTGTTTGTAGATAAGTGCTGAATTAGGCCGGCTTGACTTCTTGAAATTCCGGCGGAATTCCTTATTATAATGCATGTGACAATATCTGTCGCTCAGACAGCGCGTGTTAAACGTATTTAATTCGTGAGAAAAAGATACCTGCGAAGTTCGAGACAGTAGAGTTTACTACCAACATAATTATTCTTGCAAATGTAGACTTTCATGTTGAATATTCTTTTCTGGTTTAGACGCTCCTAGGACGCAACTGTAGAAGTCACCTATTACATCCCTCAGTTACTATAAATACTGTCAAAATGTAATATTCGAGAGACAAGCGATGTCGATTTGGTGGTGGGATCTAGCTCACTAGGTTTTAGCAACATCGTTTTTGGCCTCCACGATGTTATTCCACGGTAGCTTCACGCTTTCCAATTTAGAAAGCATGCACAGTTGTTTGGTTACATGAAGCAGGGTGAATCCCGAAATTATCAAAAATAAAAGCCCCTTCAAGTCAATCATACCAGCTGTAGACTGTTTGACTGGCAAGTTTAGGTATCCTGAGCCAACCGTCGCCGTAGTCATATCAGTAAAAATTTACACTTTATCTATAACAGCATCCAAAATTGCCTAATCCAAGGCTTAGATGGTTTGAAGTGAATGGCGTTGAATCTCAGACGACAGACATTGTCATGCAATCTCTTAAGGGTTTAGCAGGAACAGCAGTGCTCACACCAAACCAAGTTTACGGCAAATTTCTACGTATATTTTTCATGTAACCCGTGATACTGATTTTGGATTTTTGCCTGATGAACTCTACAAAAACAGCGCTTTAAGCAAGCTTTTATTCAGAAGGCCTAGCATATTGAAAAAGTTCCTTGGCCTCCTAGAGTAGGTACATCCAACGATCTAGTTTAAGGCGCAGAAAGAAATACTTAACTTAAACTGTGTACGGACCTTCAAACGATGGGATTCTGTGAGCTTAGAGGATGTGATCAACATCTTACTAATGGATAGGTCCTAGTGACATTGTGGAATCCGATATACGCGTTGTACTGAGCTTTCTGTTTCCATTTTGAAGAATTAGGTTGAAAAGCTAAGGGAAACGATCCCATGATACTCGACGAGTATGCAATCAAACCGTCGATCAAAGTAGTTGCTAGTACGGAACGTACAAGAATCCTCTAAAACTGGTAATTTCTGATGATCCACTAAGGGATCGACACTTTTAGCTGAAGATTAGCGACACGTTAAAAAACCGATTACATTCAGCCTTATCATGAAAGTCGATATTAAATCTAGTTGCAGAAAATAAATAATGGCCAGTGGTGTTGGATACTGGTGCCCATCTGTTCATTCGATTTTCCATTCATTCTTCTGATTGAATGAACCTTTCGGAAGAACTGGTTGCGTTGTCTTTCGTATTCTCAAGTTTGTAGTCCAAATACCGGTCGAAGTCCACCAATGTGAACCAAGCACGGAAACGCCAAGTAGACGCTCCGTCAGAAAAGACAGTTTCGTAAATCAGTGGAGCCAGAATGGCTGCTGCGAATGGTCCAACGATATAAACCTGCAAGCGTAAGTACTTAGAAAAGTAGTCAATCAAATTTATACTTGATAGTGGACAGATTAACAGTTGAAGTCTTGATACTTGGTAACTCACCCATAAATTGTCATACTTCCGATGAAAAACGGCCGGAACCAAACTTCGGAAAGGGTTTAGGCTACAACCTGTGTAGCTGCCCTGAAATGACAACCGGAAAGAAGTGAATAGACCTTTTGCTTGTCAGAATAAAATATACGGCGTACACCGGACATCCAGTATGAATTATCAGTCCATGTGGTGCGTAAGTGCTATAAGATACAAAAAATAATCGGACAAATTAACAGTATCCTATTTAAAAATTGTTGTCTGAAAATGTCTAGGGGCCCTCACCAACATTGCTTCCAGCCACAGGCGAGTGAGTAAGAATACGCTATAAAATATTGAAACGTGACCTTGACTCCATGGCACAGCCCGAAATTCGTCTAAGGTCGCCAAAATAACCCAAATCAGCCAAGTGCTGGCTAGAAACTCTAGGCCAAAAGCCTGAGCTGCGGTCACGTGATTGACTGTACTCATTCCAAACTTGGGTGTATTGAGAAATGGATGCGTGTTTGCTGCCAGTCCCAAAGCTAACAGGAATCCAAAGAGAACACCCAGAAACTGGCCGATCATGGACGCAAGCAGGTGAAAAATAGTGATACGCCGGGTAACAAGAAGAGAAACTGTGACGATCGGACTCAATTGAGGGCCACTGATCGGCCCGAATATCCAAATTGCCCATCCGAAAACAATAGAGCATGGTATAGCTTCTGGCAAATTATAAGGCACGGTGGCATCGTAGTGCATATGTGTAAAAATCAATGCACTGACAGCAAACATTTCGGAAAGGCAGACCCGCAACAAAAATCGTGCATGGTACCAATCGCGAGAAGGCCAACTGGACATGGACGCTTTCGGCAACGGATTTGGTCTCATTGATGTGATTTCTCAAGCAGCTGGAATGAAAGAGGGAATTTTCATATAAATTCATATGTTGTAATTAACTATTGCTAGAGAGGAAAGCGAAAGATTGCAGAAGATTTGTGAAGCGTTTATGAGAAGGCCGTGTCTGGTGATATCTGTTACAACCCGCTTGCTCACTTTGGTCGTGTGAGGGAAACTGAGAGGACAGTCAGTATTTGCTTCGAGGTGACGCAAGATTATACGAGGACTCAAAGCGAACTTTGACGATCACTCTGTCAACCAGAGGTTCTTCGGGGTAGTAAACACTGCGCTAACGTAACCATCACAAGTTTAAATGAACTGTTTCTCAAAATACGTCTGCACTAGCACCGTTTAGTAAAGTTGGCAGATTACCACCGTCTGCGCCATACTGACTTGTTTATTTTGAACGGAACGTTGGGCGAGCATAACCAACGGCTTGAACGAATCCGTTAGAACAACCTAAAACGAAAGTAGCATTCATACCTGACCGTAAACCAGTACATGAAAAATCACGACAGGCTTCTCCACATAATAAACACAGCGTCATCAACTTTACAAAACCACGCGTTAATCCAGTCGAACGCGTATTCGACAAATTCATAAAAATCAGTTCGACAGGGTGAACTTAACACTTACTGGTGTAATGGAGATTATTTGGACGACGTTCTTTAAACAACACATTCCGTTAATTCAAGATCCTGATGGCCACATTGCCAAACAAAACAAATAGGAAAAAACTAGTCACTGTGATTCTGTCACCACACAAATTATCTGACTCCGTGTGAGTGAATTATTATGTACATGAAAGTGATACCTGGATTGCTCAATCACCTCAAGAGTAGAAGTCGAAACTGACGTTCTTATTCCATTTGATGACCACATGTAAGTGAGATAACGAGACTTACTAAACTTTTCATGTAACACTCTGAACCCCATAGATTAGAAGACCAAGAAGACCGCTCTGGTTCCCCAGGGTGTTGGGATGCCAGCACAGTCGCATTACACAAACCGAGAGGGGTACAAAATCCATTCGCTATTCGAAAAAGTACCCAGCGATTAACACTGAATCCCTCAAGTAAACATGCCACAAATTATGAAGTGAACAGAATAAACCGCGAAAAAACCAATTATTTCAATAGTAGACCCTATCTAAAGTAACGAATGTGAGCTCACGGTATTCGACGATCACACAAGTGCGCAAGTCAAATTCCACTGGGTAGATCATGGGATGAATTTCAGGCATGATGGCAACGTTGTTACAAGCCGTCAACTATCTCTTAATCGCACCGGCCAACTAAAATTGCGTTAACAGCGATTCACTACGCTAGTATAAAATACCACAGTAGTTCTGCTCCCATGAACTACCACAGAGTACGGCATGGCAAACGAAATCACATGCAGCACTTGCAGGCTCTCGCAGATTGAATAACAATGATCACGCAGTCTTCTCAAAGGAACCTCGCCAACGCATTTGTGTCACTAAGAACAAGCATAGTGAAGGGAACAGTGTTGGTGTTGTTCGTAGCTCGCGTTGATGGTTTTGACATTGGTATATTCGCCAAACTTGGCATTTAGGTTGCAAACTATACCCTGAACCACTTACGCACTGATGAGGTCACCTCGATTTGTGATGAAACGTTTGCAACCTAAATGCCAAGCTCGACAAACATACCAACGCCAAGACATCGTGAAGGATGCAACATGATAGAAGAATATGAACAAATCATTCTGATCGCTCGCAGTTGCCACAACAGAGGGCCGGAATATCACAGGGTCACGTCGAAAACTTCAGGTCTTAATCTGTGGAGGATCGCATGGAATTTGTATGCCACAAATGAAAATCCTACAGAAAATGCGAATTGCATAAGTGGCCAATTGACAAGGAGTGGAGAGTTGGCCATTTCACGAACACCGTGACCGTCCATTGCATGATGGGACTCGTCCATTTACACCGCATGAACTTTCCCCTTGTTCTTCATGATCACATCCTGAATGGGTACCGGGCGGTTACTGTCCCTCATAATCAGTCTAAATAAATCGACTTTGACGACGTTTCGAATAGCTGTACATTGTCCGGATATGAGTTTTTTCTACGGGTGAATTCCGTGAAATGGCAATGGTGGCAGACAAATTCAAAATGTTTAAGTGTCGTGAAAATACCCGATTCAGACGTCAGAGTGATCTTGTTGCAAACAAATTCGTTTTCAATTATACCTCGGTAATCTCACATTTATGGAGTTGATCTTAAGATAATTGCCTAGAAATTCAGCCGTTTATCTAAGCGGGAGGTTAGTGCATAGGGTTGTTACATCAAACGAGAATACTCTTTTTATTGACACATTCAGTCCATCCAAGATTTTAGAGAATCAGGACGAATCCCTCAAACAGTGAATTACTAGCTATTCACTTACCGCCTCTGACATCCCAACTTTCCGTTTTGCAGTTGCATGATCGGCCGCAAGGATATTCCACTTTCGTGAACCTTCGACAAACCGTAATGTCTAGAGGTAACAGTACCCACTGGTCTGAATCTCGAAAACCTACCTGAATCAATAAAACCAATCTGTTTTAAGCATCTCAACGAGTTTGTAAAAGCTTTATCTATAGTCATCGTTTTATCCTTCTCGTTGTCCATCTGTACACATCTTGTTCCACCTTCCAATAACGAGTCCATTTTTCTTAAATGGTCAACCTTATGGAGAATGACAAATCCTGCGCCTATATCGGGTTTAGAGATTATGATCTCTTGGTGTCTCTTTAGAGATACAAGTTAAGATCAATGCTCTCTTGCCAGTAAGTTTATAACCATTGATTTTCGAGTAAAGTATTGATAGCAAGATTGAAATAACTTCGCATCACAAATCTTTCGTTTAAATCTGATGATTGTCGAAGGACACTCAATTGGTCATAAGGGTTCTCGAACTGAATCGCTAAATCTGGCTGTCTAAACCCACGCATAGGACAGTGAAATTTTGGTCTCAATGATCGTACTTCAAGAGTGGGCTTATCCAGTGTTAAAGATGAAAAGTCATACACGTACCATCCGAGTTTTCTCGGCTTAATTGAATTGATTTGATTACGGACTTTTGCTTCTCTCTTATTTCGCATTTTGGTCACGGTTTGTTACACCATTTTTCGAATTCGACGACCTAATTGTGAGTTAATTCTTTCAACATCATCGCCGCATTGTTCTGTTTCGCTTCCAACATAACTGCTCTGCTCCTGCATGTGTCCTATTAGTTTAGATCTTGACGGTGCAACAGAGTGCCGTAATAGAGATGTGACTCTCCGCCGGTGTGATGACTATTGCCTCGGAAATCCTAAATGGTCGACCCACCGCTCCAAATACCAAGTGACTGTGTCCGCTTCTGCCAAGTGCGTACTGAATTTATTAAACTTATCAAGTTCTCTTAGTACGATGAGGTCTTTGACCTGTTTAGGTGGTTTGAAACAACCCGCTTTAGAATCTAGAAGAAACGTTCGTCGATTCCAAAAACAAACTTGTTCGCTACATGTTTCTTCTAAACTCAGGGTGCGCAACCCACCATTCATTTCGAGATATGCACACAGCGTTTTATCATATCATTTAGCAGGTCTGGACACAGCTTACCACAGAGAAATCACAAATTCCATATCTATGGGATCTAATTAACAAGGGTTTTCATTTAGAATGAGGCAACTTCCAGCTGTTGGACATGTCGACGTGGTCTCAACGTTATTAGTTGTTTAGATCCAGTACCATGCAAAGGTTCCGGTGATTGTTGGTTAAAACCGCAATATTCAGAGCGAGCGGTATTCCTAAATATGTCGAAGCTTCAGGGTGATTTACCTAACACAAATTGCCCGAGTCAAACTAACCCAGCTATTCACTAACAACCATCTGAAGCTATATCCTCAAGAGGATTTACCGACAATCATCTTTCGAATGCTGACGTACCCAAACGACTTGAGGATGCTGGATAACATTGTACTCTCCAAAAGGAGCATCAAAATCTTCTTCAAGCGAATCTTGTCATCACCCTAAGCAAATTGGCAGATTGAAAATGCGTTTATCCCGTGGCTTAGCTTTTGTCTCCATAGAGTTTGTTGCTAATCCAGTGCCTTATTAAATATCTGGCATTTCAACCCCTACTTTATTGCACATAGTCCGCTTGAGACAGTGGACAGTTTCACATGCTTGGGTAGCACTATCTCGTCAGGTAGTAATAGCTCTGATGAGATGTCATCGAGGATAACAAGGGCACGGTTTGCTTTTGTCGATATGTTTCATCCATTGTGTCCAAATGATGTTCGGTTCCCACTGAAAAGAAGGGTCTACAACGCTTGTGTGCGTTTTGAAAAGTGGCATGTTGACAACGAAAATGCCAAAGAAATTATCGTATATGACCATTGCTGTCTAACCCAATTAGTCTCATTGCGTGGAATAATCTGGCGATCAATATGAAGGTTCGCCGACGCGTATTACAGAACGCACGGGAAAAGCGAACATTTGTTCAAATAATCGGACTGCAGGACATGCGATGATTGAGTCAGGTGCTCGTTATACCAGCTGAGCGTTTGCCGTACCAGACATTACATACTGCAGCTAACAACATTTGGGTAAGATCTGGTAGCGGTTAGGCAACAACAAGAAGACCGGGGCTGTTCCACTGGAAAAGGTGAGTAGGTATGATCTGTCTGGCTGGGGTCCTGGTGATCACCCAAATCACCGAGGTGGTGGCGTGCAGCGGTAAATGGCAAAATTGCATTCACAATAATTCTAGGTCTTCCGCTTAGTTCCCTTTCATTTATTTTTCTGAACCTTCCCAGTAACGTCTTCTTCCGGGACATTCCACGTCACTGTTGAATTGAACGGTGGCCCGGGCCCCAGTATATTCTGGTCAGGCTGAAAGCCGTTGTTTAGTATGATGACGCCTCCAATAACGTCCTTCATCATCATTTTTTTCAAGACAACTTGATGTCTGCTTGCTGGATACTTAGAATGAGTTCGGTTTATGACCAACAGATTCTTTCCCTAGAATCGACGTCATCATATCGTCTATACGTTCGGTATCACGATACACCAAGTAGGTAACCACTTGTAGATAAAGCCTCCGAATTTTAAGAATAAAGTGGGGTTTGAGCAGATATATTGAAGATGACGTCTCTCATCCGGTCCAAGAAATCATAGACCTGACCTCATAGAAATCCCTCGCTGTGGTAGAGAAGCGAAAAAAATGATCTGATATGAACCACTAGCTTGGACAAAATATGATCCGTAAGAACTAAATTAGCCGAAATACAGCTGGCAATTGGCATTGCCACTTGAAGAAATAGTCACCATAATTCAGCATGCTTACATCAGCATTATAAATTTTACAAACATAAGTAGACCAGATAAAAACAGCGCTAGTAGTAGTAGTAGTAGTAGTAGTAGTAGTAGTAGTAGTAGTAGTAGTGGTTTTAGTAGCCGCAGCAACTCCAGTTAAGAACACCCGGTTTCAGTGAACGGTCTGTTATTAACCATGCGTTTTATTTCGGTATCCATCAAAGTACAGGAAAGAATTTTGTACAAAATGTGTCCAGATGTATAGATCTAATGCTGATTTGTCGGTGCATACTCGTTTGCATTGATGCACGCTCAAAATTTGAAAAAGTATGGGCGTTTCTCTCACAGAGTCTTCGAATGTGCCGACGTTGGACACAAATTTTCTAACTGTAATGACCTGTGCTAACAGAAAGAGACGCTTACTTCTTAGAATGCAACCGTGTTAAACTCAGACGTCTGATTACTAAAGGACCCAACCGGTTTGATTAAGAGCTTGGCTGTTCCTTTAGATTTACGCATGAACCAACTTCATCGTGCTTTACTCAACGTGTACTGAACCGCCGTCCTCGGTTGTTTTCTTAAGAGTATCAAGATAGGTTTACACATAGTGAAGTGGCGGAAAATCTTCACTCCTGCTAACACAGCAATCATTATTTCACGGCCAGAGTGATATTGCACGTGAGAACCCTAGCAGCAGAACACTTCACATGCGTAATCCGTTTGGTCGAAATTGCGATGACCCAACTCGAGTCTGACAGCCACATACAGCAATGAACAGATAACATTTAACTGTAGTCTGTATGTTTGCGTGTTCAGCAAGGTGCTGTCCAGTTTCATAATCGTTCTACACACTTCCGAGTGATTAAAATACCCTACTGTCGTGTGGTAACAGCTGCTTATGAAAGCAAAACAGAAATACAAAAGGCTGCGTTAAAACCTGTCATCAACACAGGTAAAACAAAGATTTCGCGGTTCGCGCTAGAAAACAAAAGATTGTCTACAATGCGAACCGAGACCCGAACACTTCCAACGACTTCCGATCCGAGGCACCATGGGCTCAACTGCCATGGATGAGCAAATATCTTGGTTTCTGATGGGAAATTATATCACACATCAAAACAAAAACAATAATCGCGCAAGGTCTCAATACGCTAGTGCTGAAAAATTTGACGCGCATGAAGAGCTGATGCACTGACGGTGGGTTTTATTCTCATCCGGCCGAGTGTATGTCGCATAGTCCACCTATGATGCCTTCCCATCACGATCGTCCCTAATCGAGTGGATTCAACGCTAGTACGCAACCCCAACAAGATATTTGCCGATCATTGCAGCACATGTAACAGGCCACTCAACAGGCCGTATTATAACTGTGATGTATGATGCAACGGAGTGTCACTGAGCCAAGTCCTGCTCTTAACATTCTGCTCAAAATCATCAATCGTTTATTCAGCTATTGAACAAGACCGTTAGAACATGAAAACTGGCAGATGCAAGCATTTCGTATTGACTCGTCAGTACCAAATTTACAATGACATGAATCAGGTTTTTCATATCAACCATTTAGGGGGGCAGGGTGGATAGTCAATTGGTGGTTTAGGAAAGGTCACTAAGTCCAGGGAAGGGTCAAGTTTACGAGCAATTGTTTCTGAACACACAAAGTTGGCTTCAGTCGATCGATTGCAACCGCCTCAGCAAATCGCAAGAATCTTGGATTTGAGTGACGTAATAGGATTCTGAATGCACAAACGCTCTGAGCAGTTGTTTTAGACAGCGACACATATGTACAGAAGATATTGTCAATACTAGAGGACCGAACGAAGTTTCAGCAAATAGACACCGTAGACAACGTCACTGAAATAGATGGTCGCATAGCACGGCATATTCAACTCCTCTTTCAAATGCGCTTAATCGATGACAGGACATACAGAGCTCTTAAACCGTCTGGATCGTCAACACCTCAGCTCTACGGCCTTCCCAAAACACACAAGTCTGGAATGCCCCTTAGGCCTATTCTGGCGATGACAAATTCTCCCCATCATAAACTGGCACGCTGGTTAGTCGCAATCCTAACTCCATTGAAACAAAAGTTTCAAACACATTCTATCAAAGATTCTTTTGAATTGACCAGTGACTTGGACAACATCAATCTTGCTAATGAGTTGATGTGTTCCATAGACGTTCANCTCGCAAGACTATCCTGTGTACAGATTCGCCTTGCTCGTGTGAATAGTGTATTCACTAGTGCGCGTTTGTGATGGACCGGTGTGAAACTACTGAAGTTCAGGTATTGACCGGACCACGTGGATTTCCTATAGACGGCTCGTTTGATAGAGCCATCCTCCCGGCGACTAATGAGTATGTCTAGAAACGGCAGACAGTTGTCAGTCTCAAATTCACACGTTACTCTCAGGTTGGGATGACAACCATTGAAGCGCTGCACTAGGTTATCTATTGCCTGCTTAGACCGACTGAATACTAATGTATCATCGACGTAACGTTTGTAATATGACAGACTCGCTATGTCTGTAGCTAACTCCTGCTCAATCCTTAACATGAAAAAGTCTGCCAGGATGGGCCCTAGTGGACTTCCCATGGCTACCCCGTCTATTTGGCGGTAGCACCGATCAAGAAAATGGAAGCTGATGTTTTCGGTACATAACAATAAGGCTTCCCTCAGAATATCACTAGGCAGAAGCAAAGTAATATGGCTCATTTCGACGAGCTCACAAATATAATCGATTGTCTCGTGTAGCGGGACATTCGTGAATAATGACTGAACGTCTATGGAACACATCAACTCATTAGCAAGATTGATGTTGTCCAAGTCACTGGTCAATTCAAAAGAATCTTTGATAGAATGTGTTTGAAACTTTTGTTTCAATGGAGTTAGGATTGCGACTAACCAGCGTGCCAGTTTATGATGGGGAGAATTTGTCATCGCCAGAATAGGCCTAAGGGGCATTCCAGACTTGTGTGTTTTGGGAAGGCCGTAGAGCTGAGGTGTTGACGATCCAGACGGTTTAAGAGCTCTGTATGTCCTGTCATCGATTAAGCGCATTTGAAAGAGGAGTTGAATATGCCGTGCTATGCGACCATCTATTTCAGTGACGTTGTCTACGGTGTCTATTTGCTGAAACTTCGTTCGGTCCTCTAGTATTGACAATATCTTCTGTACATATGTGTCGCTGTCTAAAACAACTGCTCAGAGCGTTTGTGCATTCAGAATCCTATTACGTCACTCAAATCCAAGATTCTTGCGATTTGCTGAGGCGGTTGCAATCGATCGACTGAAGCCAACTTTGTGTGTTCAGAAACAATTGCTCGTAAACTTGACCCTTCCCTGGACTTAGTGACCTTTCCTAAACCACCAATTGACTATCCACCCTGCCCCCCTAAATGGTTGATATGAAAAACCTGATTCATGTCATTGTAAATTTGGTACTGACGAGTCAATACGAAATGCTTGCATCTGCCAGTTTTCATGTTCTAACGGTCTTGTTCAAACTTCTGAAGGGAATGAACTGTTTCAAATTTTTATTCAACTCTTGTTGACGTGTGTACAGATTTTAATTCCATTCATCAGAATCCAATCATTAGGAAGATTAACCTCCATAACTCACGTATTAATGTGCCAATTCTTTTTGCAATGTCTTCTTGACGCTGGAAGACATTGACCTCCTGTATTTTTGCGGCGTTCGCCAAGATGATTCTTTATCGCCTCAGCTGTTTTCCTTGACAGTGGGTGAGTTTTTTGTCCCGTCGCAACCGGGCATGGCTCTCTGCTCCACGCTGTTGTATTTGGTAGTTTTTTACACACGGATGATCTGATACATTCGGCAAAGAATCAGGGGGTCTTTCGCAAAGATTTTCAGCCGTTTCCGTTACTGTGGATCTGGCCGGACCGAAGGTGAAGCTTATGAATACCAAACTCATGAAAGTTTGTGTCGATCCTTGACGAGACTTGATAGTGACCGCGGGCCACCCGGCTACAACATTTATTAGGTGGTCATCTATCAACCAAGGTCTCCCGTTCAGCTAAAAATACGAAATACCAATAGCCACCAAGTGCAGGTTACTGCAACTTTGGACAAAATTATCCGAACCTATTTGAAACACCGCCATTACTCACACCCATTGATTATTTATAGTACATAACCAAGCCTGTCAAACTAACCTTGAATAAGTGGAATACACAGTTTTTCAGCATCTGATACAGTGACTCCATCTTAAGAAGAACAGGTCTACCAGTCTCACCCACGCGCAAATTCGCCTCGGTTCTTAGGAATTCTGAATTTGTCTGGCACCATTGCCATTTCACGGAATTCACCCGTAGAAAAAACTCATATCCGGACAATGTACAGCTATTCGAAACGTCGTCAAAGTCGATTTATTTAGACTGATTATGAGGGACAGTAACCGCCCGGTACCCATTCAGGATGTGATCATGAAGAACAAGGGGAAAGTTCATGCGGTGTAAATGGACGAGTCCCATCATGCAATGGACGGTCACGGTGTTCGTGAAATGGCCAACTCTCCACTCCTTGTCAATTGGCCACTTATGCAATTCGCATTTTCTGTAGGATTTTCATTTGTGGCATACAAATTCCATGCGATCCTCCACAGATTAAGACCTGAAGTTTTCGACGTGACCCTGTGATATTCCGGCCCTCTGTTGTGGCAACTGCGAGCGATCAGAATGATTTGTTCATATTCTTCTATCATGTTGCATCCTTCACGATGTCTTGGCGTTGGTATGTTTGTCGAGCTTGGCATTTAGGTTGCAAACGTTTCATC
>QNGE01000802.1:174337-206888 GCA_008508345.1 Paragonimus westermani | reverse complement strand
TCTCTTTCTATATAGGGTTTGCTGTTTCTTCATGGTTGTGTGGCAGTTAAGCATTGGTGTGAACCGCTGATATGTTGGTGTCTATGTTGTTGATGATGTTTATGGTGCGTTTGAACAGCATATTGGGTTACCAGTGTGAATTTCCTCAATCGCATCATTCATTGAGAGGTGAACTCAAATTTGTTGGTGACCAACATATGGAAACTTATGGGTGAAGCGGCGAACGTTCCTTAATCGGAATATACAGTTTTCCGGAGCTCGATAACGACCGCAGTTCGCTACTTGATGAAATGGTGTCATGTTTAACTCGGTATGAACCCGGGTTACTCTTTTGTGAGGTTGCATGGCATTCATCGACAAAGGGTTTTGCTCCATCATTAACAACCTGTTCACACCGATTGTTTCCAGAATGTGAGCTATAGTGTCGTAAGTGTTTAAAAAGCATGACCAGTTAGCAAGTTCGTTGAGTCCATTTTGCATCACGAAGTTAGCTAGACCTCTCACTTGCTTGGTACCGAATACAGCTTCCTCGGAAAGTTTGTAAGAATGTTTTAGGCGATCAGGGATTACTAAATTGTAACTGAAAAGAAATTGCTACAGGCTGGTGCCTTGAAGTACCCCCGGTTCTGTGAAGATCAAGGATGATATGCGTCCATCGCAGCGAATTCAGCTGGTGGAATATTTACCGTCGATTGTACACTTGTTCCTGGAAACCTCTTGCAACTGTTATCGCTATCTCAACTGTGATTGTCCCTCTCACATCTGAATTTTCCTGTGTGTGTGTGTGTGTGTGTGTGCGTGTGTGTGTGTGTGTGTATGTATGATGAATGGTCTGCCTGGCTTTTCATAGTCCAATGAGAACTTTGCTTTTCATCCTTATCTTCTCTGGGATGCACTAACCTGCACTCATACTGCAACGCTTCTTGTATTACACTTCAAAAATCTTTCTTCTCAGTGTAGATCTCGTCATTGCAGCCTCTCTCTGATTAGTTTCCAAGAGATAGGGGTTTCCTTTCCTTATTAGCCAATCAAGTGGCTAACCAGCATTGGCCGGCTGGACAGAAAGGCCCCACTGGCACACCTCCCGGTCTTATTCCTTCGGGTTTACACTGGATATGTGGTGTGTTGGTGGAACTGCAATTGGTGCAGCGCAAGCCAGTTGCAGTGATATATAAGCGCAGGCGTCCTTTGGCTTCGGTCACTGTGACAGGCTAATCCGAATCGGATGCCGCCAACCGTGTGTGTGTGTGTTTGGACCGTTTAATAGAAACATTCGTGGCACTGATTTTTACATTGTTACCTATCGACAACCACTTTGCATATTATGACCCATTATTGGACCAAATTATGTACCCTTTTCGGTGCCTGATTAAAATTCAGCCTTTTTTTGAGTTCTTCAGAAACGGTGTGCTATTATTATGTCCCTTACTTCACAAACTTCTATTTCGTTTTTCTAATTCAACCGTCAGCCTGTTCTGTATTCAATTTATGCAAATCTATGCGATTTGATTCTTGTCATCGAAGCGGGTCACGCACACGCACACAATCTGAGGGATTGTGTTATTAGTCGGACGTCACCTACGCGACCTGTCATTTTTTGCTTCGATCTTTATGTGTCCGTCTTGGGGCTTTTTCTGTTGCTTCTCACTTTTGTCACTATTTGCCTACTTTACTCATCTCCCGGACATTTTTTAGTTGTCCGAGTGATGCTGTTAGTTGACTTGCGATAGGGAAACAAGTTGAAGATGCAATTGATCCGAAATCCAGGTTTGTGTTTCACGACAGCCTTGTTGGGTGATTAGAGCCCAAGATCAATGGACTGCGAATACAATCTCTCTGATGAGTTGTTACTAAGACAACTGTGCCCAGTGGAGGAGCATTGACAGATAAAGACCGACGGTAAAAGTGCGAATTCGGACAGAAGTACATCTCTGATTTACGTGAAAGCCATGCTGCGTTGTTTGTTGCATTTCCGGTCTTAAAATGCAGGCGGTGACCGGCGACACTTACGCGCAAATTGGTCAGTAAAGATCCTGCTTTGGTGGATGACTTTTCGCTGCAAACTTATGGATTTTGAAATCATCTTGAATACCTCCTACATAGAGTGGTGTCGATGCCGACTACACATTGCATTGTCGCGTACATCAGTGTTTTAGCTATCCATTTGGTGTTTGGACAGCCTGACGGTAACTGATGGTATATCGCTTGATAAAAATGTCTTATGGTGTAAAAGCGGGAAACAAGATTAGATTGTACGTAACGTATACGAAGAGTCAGTCCAGAATAATTGTCGAATGAAATTAAGAGAAAGGATGGTCTGTCTCAGGATTTTTGTAATCACCCTGACATGAGCGTTTGCTATCGTTTTATGTATGCATGTCTCGTTTTGGGAATAGTGGCGTTTGACCCAACACCCACCTGGCTGGCCTCCGTCGTAGTTTTCATTGAGTGGTTTCTGGTTGCTCATTAGCAACATCTCAACTTCATCCTGGTAGTTGGAATGACCTCATTACATCCAGTCTAACTCAATTGGGTAGATTTTCGTTTATGATGTTCTAAGTCTTGTCTAGTCACCTAGTTGATCTAGGCAGAGGTGTTCAGGGTTGATAGGATTGTAACCCGAAACCACCAATTTTAAAGTCTGTTTCATTTTAACCACTGTATTTCCATTTCGAGCTAGCCATGAAGGATGTCTTACTTTCTCATCAGTTTTCTGCGTTTTTTTATGAGGGTCACTCAAAAAAGAATGGTGTACGTAACGAGCGTCTATCTGTTGACGTGTTGCAATTATACTAACCTGCAGAATCGCCTGTATGCCGCGGTCTTTCGACGCGTAACTGCTGCTATCACTGCGCACATCATACGTCACTACCTAGTTTAGGGCAGTTTGTCGACGCACACATTCAGCACGTTGTTCTTCAGCTGGCCTGATAGTTGCTTCTTCCTAAATTATTTCTTTCAACTATCACGATGGCTGACTGGGTTTCTTCTGATCATTTCGTCTAACTCTCACTGCTGTTTCACACCCGTATATACATTAAAGGAAAATCTTGCAGAACGTAGCAACACCCTCTTCGATTAGGAATCCTATCCTGTATGGTTGACACTGATTTCTAAAATCAAGACTGTGGATTTATACCCTCACTAATTTTCCTTGTAGCACAGCATTATAATTGCCGTTCGGCTGGGCAACTTGTGCCTACATGTGTGTTAAATTAATCTTCTCCGATAAGCTACAATATTGGTTTATTTGCTTCATATGAGAGGTTCGCGTGCTTTATCGTCCTTCCTCTTCGCATACACGCATATTTGTCTAAATTTTCCAAAGTTGCCCCGTATTTTTTGTCCAGGTGCAAGGAATGACCTCGTTTTTTTTTACTATCTACAATGCATAGTAATAAATAGTCACTTGCCAACTAGTGTTGTACGTTTGTTGTTTTTGATTTGCTTTCGTGTCGGACTGTTTGTACAGTCCTCCTATCTCACTTTCTCTATGCATGGCATGATTAAAGAAATAGACACCTGCCTAGTGATTTCTGCTTCGTATGACCCTCGTCTTCTTAGGTGATCCAATCGATTGGCAAACCCACTGGCATATGAAATGCCTACACGAACATGCAGTTTTGATTATTGTTTCCTCGTTTAGTGCTACATTTCTGGTATTGACTGCTGGCCGAGTTGAATCGCACCTGCTGATAATTTGAAGGTTCTTACGCTCTATGTCCCTTTGTCTACGGTTCTCTTGCCTCCTGGTGGACTTTAGACTACTAAGTGCTTTTTCTACTGAATTACGGGTCGGGCTTTCTAAGTTGAATTCAGAACCACTTGTAATTTTTCTGTTGTTTTTTTGTCGCATAGATTAGTTCAGTGAACTTTTATTCCAAGAAGCATAACAACGAACAGAAGTCTGCATCGCAGATCAGAAACCAGAACGAGTACAGCCTTTTGGTTCACGCATATGTTGCGCAGTATATGCGATTAATGGAACTGGTTTCAACTGTTTGGCTGTTGGTGACCTTTCTGTCTTACTTGTTGTGCACCTTGTATTGTAGCAAACTCGATGTGGAGTTACGTTCCCCTCAGCTTCACTACCTACGCCACATCCTTCCACGACGACCGAGTCTGCGGCGTTGAATCTCAGCGCACGCCATTCCCAACAACAGTCCCCTGGACGTATTGGAAATGTGAATAGCTCTACTCTTACCGGTCACCGACCGACGGCTCCAGGTAGTTTGTCGTTTGCGGTAAGCAACCTGCATCAGCCTTCGACATCGCGAAGTTGCTCATCGCATGGGACCAATTTCCGAACTGGATCCGGTCCACCTGCTCAGTCCTATGATCCATCCTACACACAACAACAAATCCAAGCAGCCTACGAACAGGCAATGCTGCTCGCAGCTGCTAGCTCGCATCCGTCTTACCCATTGTCACAGACTACTTCTGGTCTACCACTTTCCAGAGATTTACACGTACCACATGGAGTCAGGTCAGCCGCAACTACACACTCATCTCGTACTACCCAGGTAACGTGTTCAAGCTCAGTTACTAAACAGATCCAGCAGGTCGGCTCAAGTTCTCTTTCTGCCCGACTCGGAGCCGCGGCGGGAACCTTTTACCCTCCTCCTTTAGTGACTTCCACGAACGGTATAGTCTCTTCCCCCGGTCGTTCTAACTCCTCGACCCATCCACCGCATCCGCTCTCCAATATGTTGCATACACAAGCACTGTTGAATGCGATGAGCTGCGGTGGTGCTGGCAATCTTGATCCGACGAACATCGGTGCGAATTTTGTTCCTCATCACTCTTTGCCACCAAATTCTGGTCATCTTTCGTTTCCAACCTCTGGTAAGTCTTCAAAGGGCCGTATAACTACCAACCTTTTTCATCGATTCGATGCTACTCCTAGGGCGTTCCTACCGTGGCTCGTGGATTATCTGGGTTTTGTGCGGAACCTTGTTTATAAGAAGTTGACCGGGTGTTCCATACGTTATAAGTTGTGTTTTGAGTATACATGTTAACGATCCCCCGAATAAGTCCGTCGACCGTAGATATCTGAGTTTTCATTGCTTTTGACATACAGTAGAGCTGCTCGCCACCGTTCTTACCTGATTATTGTGCGTTTTGTCGTGGTTTAATAGGTTTTATATTCAAAAAACGAACCAAAAACTCATGCTTAGGCTACTGGCCTCTGTCTTACCTTTGCAGCGGAGAAAACAGATAATAGCGGGGAGCAAGCGGGGTTTTGTACGAAGCGCAAATTTGTAAAAAAGATTTTCATTTCTCTTCTTTCACAGTAGTGATGTGTTTTCGCAATTTCCCTCTGCTACAAAGTTGTGTCGGGTTCAATGGATTGGTTTGCACTTTCAAGCTAATCTGAGCAAGGAGACTGCCTGATTAGTTGTGTGAACGTATTGTCAGCACACCAGCTCAGGTTTAGGGTCTACTGTGAACTGTTTGCCAGATTCAGCACGAAGGGTGCATTTTTCATCGTTGCCACCAGCTTTAACCGCTTGACTCAGTCTTGTCACAAACGAAACAGTGGCTAACGGTTTTCTTCATTTACAGAACTTGGTGGTAGATTTTCTATCTAATTGAAGGTTGACGATGTGCTGTTGCTGTTAGCAAGATATACAAGCCACGTTTAGCTTTTCGGTGGGAGTTTTGAAGTCCCATTCAGCAGTGTTTTTGTAAGAATGTAATTAGTATGGTTTAATGTTCGAATTTTAACTTATTACGATCGGCGAGTGATGCTTACTCAGTAGCGACGTGAATGTCGGTTTTAAAGTAGATACTGGATTCTTCAAACTTACGGTGGTCTAGTTCAAATCTGGTAGCATCTCTCTGAAGGTTAACATTCGTTTTAATAAGACGACCGTGTGATCAGTCCTACCATCCTGCATTGAATTGTGACTCATGGGAACACTTACTGCATCTAGATGTGTTGTTTATGAATGTGTGTTAAGTAGAGCCATCAAAAGCGTTGTAGCAATTTAACGACTATTGATACTGATCCGATAATGTCTTTGCTTTTCATACGTCATGCTAATCACTAGTTTATCTTTTCAGCTCTATCCATGTCCACCGGTGTACCCGTAGATTCACTATGGAAAAACCCAGAGTTCCTACAACGACAGCTTACGCTCATGGGTCTTATTCCACGTAAGTTCGGACGATCTAGGTCAGTTCACATTCTTCTTAATTAACACAAACGTTGTGTTGACCGTCGATTTTCACAATCTGAAGATGCTGTATTACCGTGTCCATTACCCTACCTGATAGCTTGAAATGTGCCTTTGATCCCTGGTTGGTTAATCCAGTCATTTGAAGGTGTGTCGTTTGCTGGCAGCCAACCTTTGTCAAACACGATTTTTTTTCAGTCGAAATTGTGCATCCATAATCATAGTCTGTTTTGATTTTATTAATGATTTCTCCGACGTATTGTTGCCGCTGATGATGCTAATCTCCGTGGCTATGTTCACTTGCCAATCACGTCAATTATGAGATTGTTGATTATCAAAACCTGATTCAGTCGTTCTACTTCTTGTCATCTGCCGTTTGGATAGCTTAACATTACGTAGCCCTCTTGTGACCGTTCGTCACCGGATAGCCTCACAAACACTGTGATTTATGCAACAATAACCAGTGACTTTCATTTATGCTGGAGGCGAAATTCCTGTGGAAGCACCTACGGACAATCGTGGTTGAGCGTTGACCTAGTTAATGGTTCCTCAGACAACAAAATGTTGTACCTCACTGATTTTTCGCAGTTCATACCAGCTGAGGACGTAGTGACGACCAGTTATTCTGTGCTGTACAGATGTGTTGTTTAACGTTCTAACCATACGCGTCACTCATTTTATAGAGGTCAGCCAGTATAATATCGATCGATGCATGTAAAATCGATATTTAACTGCTGGCAACGTGACAGAAGCATGTGTACGCGTTCGTACGTGTATTATTATCGGCATAATTCGTCCCAACATGCAGCAATCCATTTCTGACTAATGCGCAATAATTATGGTTGCTGGTGATTAAGTTTGCAAGATTTTTCCTCCATACTTGTCTGGAGACGATTCTGGCAGTTTGCTAGAACCCTTGCGACGCTCCTTGTGGTTGGCCTGCAAAAGGAAGGGTGCGCAACAGCTAAGGCAACAAGTTCGCATACCTTCCTCTCACCATGGTGACCGTGATTCAGCAGCAAGCTATTGGATAAAGGTTTGGGCTACAATCTGCCACTTATTCACGGGTCGTGGGTTCGATTCTCCAGCATGCTTGGTGCTGATGATATCCAACTAGGTTGAAACAGCTGTCCATCACCTCGCTGGTGATTAGTGGGACTAACTGTTTGCAAAAACCCTTACTCAACTTCTTCTGGGGCTATGGTGATTGAGTACACGTTAGCAGGCCAACCACAAAGCGGCTGATCGATTCCAGCGTATGAGTGAAAGGAAGCACAATGGCTAAGGAAGCTAATGAGCTGCTGACTAATTGTTTCTGCCTGATTAATCGTGTTGCTTCCGATTGAGTTGTGACTAGCGCGGCCAGCATTCCCGTTCTGACAGTCGTACTATCGCTTATCAATTCGTGTTGTCTGTTTGAACCGGGTAGTAAGAGCCTTTCTTCGAAGTAGTGGTTTTAGTCTGCATCCGCGTCTTTTATCTGGCTGTGTATAGTTATGGGACGTACTTTATACGAGTTGAAGTTATTTACTGTTTCTTTGTCTCCAACATTCCATATGTATGTATAAATAGCAGCACCAAATTGCACGATGTATCTGTTGACGTTTCGCCGTTTTTTTCACGTGCATATTCATATTTGTTTTTGGGCCCGATGAATTAGTGCACTTCCATGATCAGCACCTGTCAAATCTGGATGCCGGTTGTACAATGTTCATCTCAATCAGCTGTGGGCTTCTCATTGGAAACGGTTCTTACAACACCGGTTTTAAAAGTGCCGCGGCAAACCATTTGCATAGGTCATGTCCATCGTACGGAAATATATTCACTACGTTCTCAAAGTTAAATCAGCTTTATTCTTGTAATAAGGGTGTATCAATGTCATCTTTATGTCTAACTGGGTTATTGCACTTCTGTCTTTTTTAGTCAGTTCTCGTTTATGTTTCTTGATCGTGTGAGCGAAGAACTTGTTTTCAACCCTTGTTGTTAAGTGCCATAATGTTTATATACTGAATGAGATCAGCCTACCTAGTTTCAGCAATCAGGAACATTTGATGTGACTGGACACAACTGCGTACTTGTGCTGTTCACATTCATTTTCATTAAGCTGTTTGTTTCACTCCTTTGGTATGCATGTCCCAGCACTATTTTTTTTTATAGATGAGTGTTTGCGATGTACGCATTTATTCCCGAATTGACCTCTCTTCACCGTTTTAACTGGGCTCTACTATCTGGAACGAGATACATGCTTGTGTATGGTACTGCAGTCTATGTGTGATCACGTGCACATGTTGAACCGCAATGTGGTTGCTGTGTCCACGTTATTTTATACAGTATTTCAATCGTAAGTACCTTCCTACCCCTTTCACTTTCAGACAAGTTTGTTTTCATAGTCAGTGCTGATCTTGGATTTTTGCGAGCCTCTGTTGACTCAGTGCTCATAATGTCCGATTGCGAATTACGCGGTCGGGGTTCGAACCCCGGCAATCTCAAACACACCTGTTCGCTCCGGGTCTGCTTGACAGTATCTAATCCTTGACGGTTATCACTTCATATATGAATTGCTGTGTTTCGTTGTCCGCTTTTCCTGTCGCATACAAATTCGATTGACCCACCTTGAGCACATGAATAGGAAGTAATGGACTCAAACTTCTCTTCTGATAGACCTTGTTGGTGGCGATCGTAATTTGCGACATTCAATGCGAACAGGAGGTGCCTGTACGCCATTCGTCACCTTCGTTAATCTGCGTTTTTCTCGTTCCAACCCATGCGAATGTCATATGTTGGTGTTCCCGGCAGTTCTGAAATTAGACGGGGGACTGATGAGTTTCTCCGTCCCACCATTAGTGCATGCTCGGATTGTTTAGAGCACACACTACTGGTTAGCGTAGTTACACTGACCAGAACCATTTTGTGAATATTTCGTCTTAATGTGATTTTTAAGTACTTTAGCTTGTGGGACGCAGTCTGATTGCAGCTGGTCGCTTGATTTGTAACTTCTCCTTGATTTACACTTGTTATTGTTTGCCAGTGCAACTGATACTGTACCTAACTCCGGATCAAACGTGAACCGGCTAACTGTTGAAGTTGTTTTTGTTCATCGTTTATGCAAGTTGCATTCCCTTTCGCAAATGGCCACATGCTTGTGCGTCCATGTTGTCACCTGTTTCTGCCGGTTTGTCCGGCCTTCGTCCTCGAAGCACCGCCTACACTGGTTACTTCGCGCTCAACTCACTTGTGAGCAGTCGAACCCCTCCTCCAACGTTGAATTCTTTATCGAACGCCACTTCAACAACCGTGACGTTCTAGTTGTTGGCCATGGCATTTGTGACCACGCTAGCACGGTCTCTCTCTCAGCACGTGTGTGTGTGTGTGTTTGACTCAACAGCTGGACTTAGTTGCCACTTCCTCGGTGAGCTCAGTGATTCAACTGTTCCGTTTTGTTTACATGAAGGTGTGTGTGAGAGAGAGCGAGACTGGTGGATTGTCATTGTTGGGAAGACGAACAATCGATAAACGGTCTGCTTGTTGCTCACTGTCCTTTATGGGCGGGCTGGTTTAACTCTCCCAAGTCTCTACACCTTTCAGATTGCCCTATTGGGTTACTTGTTAGCCGCGGTCATTTATCGCTGTGGTGCTTAACGTAGTGCCTGGTGAGGTTTAAGCTCTCCTACACTTGGTGCTGGTAACTTTCTCATGTGTTTCGCAGCGTTTTGTCTGACAGTTTTTTGATAAAGACGTCAGCTGCTCGCTGGCTTGAAACTATCCTCTTTCATCAAAATAGAGACCGTGATTAGTTTTCGGAGAATCTGCTTTCTATTTTGGTTATCTGTTAAACTCAGTCTGTCATCCTCAGTATTTATGAGTGACAATGAACCTTGGAAATTATCGCACAAACTACTAACCTACTTTGAATCTGAATCAGTGATTTTCAGGACTCCGCTACAACACAACCTACTTGGGGTTGCCTGAAAAAACACCGGTAGTCCCAGGTTCACTATTCCTTTTTGTTCCCGTACCTCCCTGCTCCCCGTTGGTGTCACTATCTCATCTTTTTCCACATTATTTTAGCGTCCTCACCTGCTGAACAAGCTCTGCTGAATGCAATGGATCCACGAGAAATTGAAACTCTGCGACATCTGATGGCTGAAAAATTGAACAGTCATACACGCATGACCCAGTGCGTTGGTTCTGGTGGTCTACATGAACAGCAGCAGGAACAACAGCAGCAAGAGCTGTTTGCCGCCGCTGCGGCTGCTGATTTGCTCATGCGTGGGCGTTCCGCAGTTGTCGGTGGAGCTTGCTCTACCGTTGGGATGGACATGTCCAATTTTCTTACCAGTGCATTTCCTTACCCGTTGCCTGTCGGAGGCAGTAACTCCGGAGCAATGACTTCTGCGGTGAATAGTATTTCCACTCGTCCAACCGCCTCCGTTCAGTCCCCACACTTTCGTCATCCGTCCCTAGCCCTCACTACACATATGCCTCCATTTTCTAGGCATCCGTACGCTCAACAACAGTTACATCCGGGACCTGATCCACACCTCATATCGTCCAACCCGGCGTGCAATATTTCGCCACCGACTGCCCATGTGACCTCAAACACACCGTCCCCGCGCCCGGCTATGTCGACCGCGAACTACATACCTCTGTTCACCGGAGCTCCGAATGCTTCATTCGGTCGACTAGCGCCCGCCCCACCAACTCAGCAGAGCTCGACAGTTTCCCTGCAGTCATGCAATCCGACGATAGCGATTCGACCGTCTTCGACTTGCACTAATTCGGCTCAACAGTTACAGGAACAAATGGTGCACGCTGCCAAGCTTGCCGTCCTGGCTGGTAAGTAATGTGTAGTCGGATGTTTGTTCTAATCTCACGGGTGATTGTCTATTCTGTTGTTTTTCGCACACCACAAATTACCATACAACAATAATTGGTACCGTTTAGCTATGTGCTAACCGACCTATTCGGATGCATCATTGAGATGTATATAAACTGATAGTTTGCTCTCAGCTTTAGAGCTGTAACTAACTGTCGAGTGCAAAGATGGGAGAATAAGTTATGGGAAGTCACGAGAAACGTGCTCTGCAATAACGTCGCTTGAATAGAAAAAATAACTGTGTCATAACGGTAAGAAAGTGGTGTGATATGGGGAATTATCAGTTATGGGATCGTTTAAAGAATATATCTGCCGTCCGATTAAACAGCAGTGCAGGTGATAAACTTGTATTAACTGTAACAGTAGAACGTAAATATTGATCGCGGAATGGTTGTCGTCGGTAAGGTTGACGCAAAACCAGCCCCTAATTGACCATTTAAACTCTCACACGCCTTCATCATTACACAGCAGTTGTGTCATGATCGATAAAAGGTGAGTCGCCCTAATTGGCTAGCAGGCTCCTGTGTAGTTGGTTCCTTTTTCTCCCATTCATATGACCATGCTCTCTCTTGATTTTGTGCATTGTTTCCTTGTTGGTCGTTGGTGAGATGCTTGACTTCAGAATCCACAGACCATCGAAAGCGTTATGTTTCAGTATGCACAATCAACACATTGTTTGGCACACGGTTAGTTGACGTTATGCGGCACAATGTAGCACACATAGGAGATGTTAACTGGTTACATTGGTTGTTTATCCACGTTCCGGATTTCACAGCGTACTCACTAGATAAAACCGCTCATTTCGAAGCTGACCGATTAGTCCGTGATTTACAATCTAAACTGTGATGCCCTTGATAACGCTGGTCTGACCGTCTCATGGCAAATTATCACTTAGCCGTTCTGATCGTCTGATGGTATATAGGTCGTACTATGCAGCTGTGTTGCGGTGCTGCATCTAGTTGCTTCTCTGCTGGATTATGATATACGACTAGCCGAACGTCGTGAACAGAAGACGTAATTTCCAGAGGGGCCGAATCCCGTGAATCCATCATTTCTTGATTCTGTCCAATCAACAGCACCTGTTTCGTTGAGATGGTGATTCGCACACGCAGCCTTTTTGGATTCACAGGCCACCTTTCACGAGGTCTGTTGTCTCTCTCTCTCTCTCAATCCGCGGTCTGTGTACCCACACACGTTTGGCGGTATCCAGTGCGGATTAGCCTGTCAAAATGACCGAAACCATCACCGCAAGTGGCTTGCGCTGAACCACTTGCGGTTCCAATCACATATCATGTATCCAATGTAAACCCGAAGGAATAAAACCGAGATGTGTGGGAGTGAGGCTTTTGTGTTCAGCCGATCAATGCTGGTTAGCCAATTGATAGGCTAGCTCGAAATTGGAACCCCCTATCCCTCAAGATGTAAACAGAAACAGACTACAGTGAAGAGATCTACACTGGGATGAACACTATTGAAAATACAACGCAGGAAGCATTCCATTATAGGAGTGTGTGTGTTAGTGAACTCTATTAGAGATATGAGGATGCAAGGTTGGGCTGGAACGAAACACAAAACATTCACCATGCAGTACACCAACAATGCCAAGGCGAAGGAAAGGTAGAATGCCATAGACAACCAGATTTCTGAGAACGGGTGCGGGTAAGTTCCAAACGATGGTAGTCGTTGGTTGAGGTGAACAAGAAAACATGGATCTAACTGATATAACCTAATTGACCCAGACGTACTTGTTGTTGTTACTTGTACGACAGTGTACTGTGAGTGCATTGGTGTCCTGCTAATCTGAAACGGCCGGCGCATTCGCGACCGTACACTGTGCAACACCATATAGTGGTCACCGCGACCTTGGACATCTGTGGTTCTCGTGCGTACGGCGCGCTTCTGTGCACGGTCTCACAATCGCTGCTAACTGGAGTTGCGAGCGCCCGTCTGGACCGTATTTCTCTAGACTACCAGAGTCAATGCCAAGTGTTCCCAACACCAACAATCGATGTTACTACGTGAACTACTTACCTAGATAACATTCTGCTATCTCCCGCTCTTGATCACGAGAATTTCGTTTACTTAGTTTCACTTCTCTGCGTAGCGACTGTTTTGGAATCCGATCATCGCCCATCCGATGGACGTGACCTAGCCAACGAAGCTGATTCAGCATCATCATGGCTCCCGTACGAGGAGGGGAGTCTCCAGTACGGAAGTAGTACCCTAAATTTAATTCACCAAGAGTGAGAATCGATGCGGTGATGTCGGATGTTCTGTTAATCAGACAATCAGATGGTCCCACGCAGACAACCGTTTACTGCGATCCAGAAAGCATGAACACTATACTGTCCGCATCGACTATCCAGTCACGTAAAAAGTAAGTTATGAGCGAATCCCATTTTGCAGAGTAACCACTCACTGCAGCTCGCCCAATGTACAAATAATGGAAAAAGCACATCTCTGTAGGGTATTTAGTTCAAACGGCTACCCTAGACCATTCATAAACGCTTGCCTCAGGACCCGACAGGGTGCTGTTTCCAACCACATGAGAGATAAAATCATCACCTTGCTCCACATCAACGGAATCTTGAAGGTAATCAAGTACAGTACGGGGAAATCTGTAGTTGAAGGCGCCCACAAGCCAGTAAACAGCCTTCGAAGTGAACTCTTCAAGACCAGAGTTCCGGTCGAAGCACACGAAAGAGCCAGTGATTTATTTCTTGTCAACCCTGCGACCAAGTCCACATAGGCGAAATTGGTAAACGAATGAAGTGTCCACATGAACGTCACTGAACACTGACACGCGTAGACCAGAAATCACACCTTTGGCGGTGCGCAGCCGTGGGCCACTAGTTCCAATCGCGAGGCCCCTCACTGTTTGAATTGGTCAAAGGAAAACAGAAACAGCCATTCCTTGAATCACCCACAATGCGTTCAGCAGACACCGATCTCGATTCTCATTACACCCCATTGGCCACACAATTACGACAAAGACGATTGACAGATATGCAAACATACTTCCAGTTCGGTTTTTCACTGTCATTTGGATTGGCGACAGACCCTAGTATGGGTTTGGAACTTCATTCGTCGTCTACCTTTCATACTTGCCCGCATATATTTACTTGTGTGTATAACATGGTAATTGTCACACAATGTCACAATATGTGAGAACAAGAAAAAAGGGGTTGTGCAGAGTTGGAGAGGAGAAGGATGTAGAGGGAGCTTCTTCAATGCGCCGCATTCAACAGTCGCAAACCACTCAATAATTCAAGTGACTGCGAAATTGTCCAGCGTGCAATTCCGCTCCCTCTAGTTTACCACACCTTTGGGACGTCATCAAGTACACAGAGGTTTGCATGTTTAATACACTGGACACTAAATAATCATAGGAAGTCGCGTATTGAAACAATCTATGCAACAGAAATGTAAGGACATCGTGAAAGTAAAACGACAGAAAAAGTGTGAACGGAGAAAAAATGTATGGGTGTCCACAGAGGTTCTCAGCATCAGCCCAACTGTCACCCATCCTTCACCAGACCAGACAGCGTCTTCAATCAAGTGTTCAGTGCCCTTTGGATTGGAGGCAAGAAGCCGGGAACACCTTACTGAAGCAAGCATCAGTGTTATTGCCTTCACAACTCGAACACATATCATGCGGACAAGATAGCTGTCACTTCCAGCTTAACCCACCCCTCGCAAACAACACGTGATGCGGTAAGCGGTGAATTTGTATTCGTAAGATGTGGTCAAGCCAATGAAGCCTGTGAAACTTGATGTACAACGATCGACGGAGTCTATCCGTCCTAATGACACGTCACCAAACCTCGTCATTGTTGACGCTCTAATCGTGTCACATATGACTAGTGCTTCGGAGACAACGATGGTTGAAAACAGACACCCTGTGAACATCTGCGAAGCAGAAGGAAGGGGGTTCGCAGCTGTACGGCCGGATGGGGCTTGCAGTGGTATTCCGCACCCAGCCTATAACAAAAAGATTGAGATCGAGCAGACGCCACAGGTGACGGAAGTTTGCTAACATCATCCGAGCCTTGGATATACGATTTCTGATCATATCAGACGTTGCACCGACGCTAACAAAGCACCCAAATTACATGGACCACATCTAATCGCTCATCAGCAAGATTGAGGGCATGCCCATATTCCTTCCAATTGTGTATCAACACTTCGCAATTAGAAGATGAGAAAACACCAAACTGGCAAACTGAAGCTTCCAACCAGTCTAAGATGTTCTGGGGCTCAGTGTCAGCTCTCATAGATTGCAGGTGTAACGTCTGCATTGTTCAGTCCTCAGAGTCGGGTGCTCGGGAGACGTTCCACACCATCATATTAGTAGTCTGTCAGGGTGCCCTCTAGAATCTCGTCTACCCGGTAGCTGGATAGGAAAGAGGAGGCCGGATCGCGTTATCGCATCCCACTTGAAATGCTGAAGGTCAGCGAAACGTTGATGTAAATCTTAATCTGAATAGAGGTCTTACGGCAAACTGTTCCATGATGTTGGCCTACTGCCCAGTTACACTCTCCCTCGATTGACAATCCCAAAAGATGTAGTCCCATTGCTGTCTGAAAGGTCGGCTGTTGCGGCCTTCTTTATGAATGACAAAGTTCAGTCACCTGGCGGACTGTGATGATTTGATCTGTTCGACCACGGTCAAAGTAGAGTCCAACTCGTTGCTCGTGATTATGTTGTACGCGCGTTGTGCTAAGCGTTGTGTCTGTGGGGTGCAGTGGCAAAAAACACGGCTTCGGTGCAACAAGTACCAAGCTGATTCCCCAGTAATTCGCACTTGAATTACGTGAGGTCTTTGCATCTGAAGGGATATCATCCGAACCAATCATTGGGAACGGTTTTATTGACCCTGAGTTTGCGACACAGGGCCACGTGCACTTTGACTGAGGCTGAGCCCCAATCCATACGGAGAGCAAGAGTGAGTTCGATTGGTCCGAGTGCCTTGTGATGTTTCACGGCGTTGATGTGGAGCGATGCTTCTGTTTCCTAGTTCGGAAAAGGATCAGTAGACTAATGAGTACGTAAAGTGTCTGAAAGCACAGTAATCAGTGAGAACGGAAATTGGGCTGTCGCCGAGAGTAGTCAAGTTCAGTGTCTCAAGCATCGTTACAATTTATGAATAAGTTCCCTAATAGCCTCGTTGACTACCTCATTCACACCTAGCTCGAGTGAGATGGAAGTGCTTCCGAAAGCCTTCGGTAGCAGCGATTTGTTGCATTTTGATTGCACGTTGCATCCATCAGGTCTCACGGTCTCTTTTTAGCCGCCTTCGTAATTCAATGCGAGTCTTCTTGCGAACTGAATTATCGTAGTAGTTGCCGAATGGAATATTCCGACGAGTGATTGATTGGAAATCCGACAGTTGGCAACTGACCAAATGGTAGTATCATACGAAGTTGTAGCGCACTTCCCCATTGCGTACTGTATGCATACATCAAAATCGTCTGGTTGTGGAGTCCCAGACTAGAGGCACACGCGCCCTCGTATAGGTAGAGCGTTTGTCCCTGATTGTGCAGTTACGTCGATTTGGACTGACAACAAAGTGGCCTCTGACCAAGGTGCAAAACGGACTTGGCACATACTAGTGCATAATCGAAATCCACACAGGTGTCCCAGATTAAATTACAGCCCTTGAAGTAGCCAAGCTATCGATAGGTGGAAACTGTGCGGCTAACCCATGTCTACACTACAACACTTAGTTTCATAGGTTGCCAGGTGACTTGTTGACTTCTCGACCTCCGATAGTGTCTTGGTCACTATAGACCAATCGATATCAGCACAAATCTGCAACAGACGCCCACCGTTGTTCGTTCTCAGAGTACCATGAGGTTGCTGACCACCTAAATCATCGTCAACAAAACCTAGCTTGACTACCTCAGTGTCTCTGTCTCTCAATATCTTGTCAGGACTGCAATATCCGTGTACCGCGCATTGTGTGTGTAAGTTTAATCGGTTGACGCTATATTTATTTACTAATGGCTGCATCTCAACTACAGCCCGTGAAACCAAACACCACAACGACGAACCGACATAGTTTGTGATGGGCGTCATTCCTGGTGCTACAACCGTACCTTCAGCGCAACAACTGCATTGATATGTATCCAGTCCGACAGTACCTTTTCTGCAAATGCACTGAGACCAATTTGATCAGCTGTTTGATCAGCCTATTGAGCTACAGAGTCTCCTGCTGATAAGCGCACATTGTATGCACACAATGAATTGGTGGGCAGTGATTGAAGACGTAGGTGGTGTTGCACTTGTATCCCGAATCCGTGCTCAGCAAGACCGCTGGTATCGATGGTATGATTGTGCAATGTACATGCGCACAAGTTGTTGTTGCCTGCTCTGGTGCTCGAACGTTGAAAGTGAGAAGCTTGAATGGTATCCGGTTAGGCTAGTACATCACCTTAACATACTATTATTTTGATAACGAATTCCGTCGCGAGCGGCAGACGAAGCGCGTTCCAGATGAGTTACTAGGTAATGAATCGGTTTGCAAATTGGGTTAGTGGGTAAGTTGTTGGTTGTGGCATGATGTTTCATGAGAGGAATACCGGCTGCCGACATACCAACCAAATGGTTACACAATTCATATTTGGCATAAATTGGTAATTGTGGGAAGGTACACTTCCCGTATGCTCAGGCTGAATAAAAGAGCTCTGCTCGGAGCTTTGGTTTAGAGGGATCTTGACGCTTCAGACATCTGGGGAATAACGCAGATTACGGTCAGTTGAAGGCCCGTGACTAGTAGTAGTTCAGTTCGTGCATGCTTCGTATGGAGTCCATTCATCCAGCACGTCAAGTGAATCGTGAATGGGGTTGCGGTAGAAGCAGCCCAGTAATTCAAGATTCACTGTAGATGGTGAGTCTGATGTATTAGTTCTGCTTACCCGAATTGTCTATGACAGGCGAGTCCGCTGTATCACCTTTCATTTCGTCGCTCTCGGCGATCCACGTGGTTCTTATGTCGTTCAAATTACCCGGTACACCTTCTTGTAGCCGTTGTTTACGGAAATTGTGGAAGTCTTGCGGTTGGCACACCATTTCTTTGTGCGAGTCCCAGCTGTCAACCCTGGTTCGATTACGTTCTCATCGGACTGCTGCCTTCTGTTCTTCACCGCGTATTTACCAATAGAACCTCGTCTAATTGATGAATGTTCTGGACAGGCCTTACCTGATCATTAGGTGTAGAACATTCCCAAATGCTCTGAGGTAGCCCACTCGATACCCCGAGTTGACCTACTTGTCAGGTGCTTCCGTTATCGTTTCGAACTCTTCATTATTGTCACTGTAAACGTGTGAACCGGTACACCAGTCGCAGGTAACCTGCCAGAACTGATGTAAGTTTTGTTAAATTCAATCTATCCTTCAAATTCACCTCGAAAAAATATTAGACTGGACTGTATTTTTAATTTTCACCCCACTTTATTCCCAGAGTTCCTACCATCTGTTTCTTCTTAAGTGAGGTCGTTACACTTAATGGCAAAAGGAAATTATTCGTTACCTGTTTATCCCTAACGAGCTAATGAATTGACTAAATGATGTTTCACTCTACCCTTAGTTATATTGAGGCCTTTTATACAAGTGCCGTTCATCACTGTCAGAATTATGAGAAAATTCTGCAGGACCTTGCCAATTTAAGTTACGTATTTCTTCGACTGGTTTCGGTCACTGGCTATTCAGGATGTTTACACACTAGGGTTAGGGTGAGTCGAAACAACACTGCAGTTTCTGGCTTCGACCTGATAAAATATGTATAAAAATTGTGGGACACTCAAAACCGTTCAGTGGCTCACAGTTTTGTCTATCATAAGTCTATGACTATTGTTTATAAAAATCGAACGAATCACTAATTGTTGTTTACGTTGTAAGTTTGTGGGTGCGTGTGTGAGAAACGGTGTTGCTCATTCATTCATCGCTAGAACGTGACGTGAACACTGTTACATATTTCGGGCACACAAATAAACCGCGTGATATTGTGTGAATATCCTTTTTTTAAACTGTATTATACGGAACATACCAAAACAGCTCACAACAGCTCACTGGACTACAGCTGTATGTTCTAATCAGACCACATTATTTGCACATGCCGATCGAGGTATCATGGGAATAATCCCGACTAGACGCGTTACGTAAGTTGATGCAGACAACATTGAATGTATGTGTTACAGCACCCCGAAACGCATGAAAAATTTCCTCCGCGAGAGTAATACATGCGACTTTTCGAGATTCAGAACACCAAGCGATTACATTTGATAGTTGATATTTTTTCTCATTCTCTGTTTTTCCCGCATGCTCACAATTCTCATCACTGATTTTACACATCAGTGACTAAGAACCGTAGTTTCCAAATAAAAAAGTTAGAGAGATGGGACTTATGCCTAGAACCCACTTGTTTAAAATCGTACAATCAGTGGGGCCAAGACTGGTGAACATCCAAGTTCTAAACGGTTAGAGATAACGATCCTAAACAGTTTCTGACAGTTTCCACCGCTCCTTTCGTTAATTTTTCTGGTCACGGATGACCGGATCACATACCAACAACTTTCTCACTACTGAACCTAGCAGACCACCATCTCCGTATTATCAGTCTTGTGCTGTATGAGTCACGACGGTAAACATTGTCTGCGGTGGCTGTCTTCATTTCCTTGTAGTTATTAGTCACTTATCATCAGATAGGCTAGCTTAGCTTCTTACGGGCATGCCTTCTCAACTTGTATGAACTGCCGTAAAGAAAATTTCATGTAATATCTGACGGATTCAGTGATTTTTCTATCGTTATATTCCCGAATTGGCCACAGTGTTTGTTGTCTGAATTGCCCATGAGATTTTTGACGAATAATAGTTCGGCCTGCAATCTTCGATTCGTTTAGCCTGTATTCTAGACTAATTTGCTGCAAAACCGCCTGTTGCTGCCGGTGAGTTCATGTTGTCCAGTAAACTTGTGTCTAGAGGTCGGTATACCACTGCATAGTGTGTCTGAACGCGCCCATATTAGGTGGGCTGATCACGTGAGGAACACGGCCGTTCTCCGGCACGCTTGGGATGCAAGATCAATTGATCAACTACTCACATTGCACAGACTGCGATGGTTGGATCACTTATTCCCTATGCCAGCTGAGCGTTCACCGTATCCGACATTATATACGGAGACCACCAACAGTTGGGTGGAACCGTGTGGTGATCAAGCAACAACGTGATCACGAAATATAAAGACCCTGTCTGCTCGATTGAACAAAGTAGGCAGGTGTCGCACGTCTGACTGGGGTCCTCTTAATTGCTCATATCGTTGGTTAGAAATGCTATGTGAGATGGCGATGTACTGCAGTCAATGGCGCACCTGTATCCATACTAATTCCATTTGTTCCGCCTAGTCTTCTTGAATTGATTTTCCATCGTCTTAGTGACGTTTTCCTTTAGAATATTCTACGTCACTGTTGGGATGAGCGACTTCCCGAGCCACGATACCTTTTGGTTAGGCTCTTGGCTACCTTGTTGATGACGTGATGCGGTCTCTGAAGTCAGGCCGAATCTAGACGAGAAAGCTGCCAGAATAGGAATGATATGCATGACGTGCAAACGAGCGCTGGCTGAAGCATAATGTTTTCGATGTGTGATTGCATCTATCTCAATGTCAGACTAATTTTTTTGGCGTACAGGCCTTTTATCTGAAGAGCGTGACGGTCCTAGCAAAATTGGTCAAGCTCCCATTGGTAATCCCTTCAAGCATTTTGTGTTTCCCCTTCTTGATCCAATATTGAAAGTTTGGTAGGTGACGCATAATGGATGCCGTCGTCTGTCATCGAAGTCTCATTCATAACATATTCAGCTCATGCTTGAATTTAGTCGGCTATTTGATTACATCACTGCCTCTCTGTTTTGTTCACGTAAGTGAACGAGAAACCACACTGGACCTGATAAATACAGATCGAAATGACGTACAGAATGAGGTTCTCTTACACCTTCTTAAATAAAGTGACTGCGTAGTACGTGAAGTTGACTGCCGATGTGAATCTCTGCCCGATCAAAAGCATAATGTCGTCGTCTGAGAAAGAGAACTAATCTTGTGGTTGTTAGTTTCTGTAAAGGCTTCTTGATGGGTTTTATATGCCTTTGTAAACCTCCATCGTATCCGTCTGTATAGGATGTTGGCCGTATGGGTTGCAGCTTATCTGGCTGAGCGCTTGCAAAGCATGTCTTTCCGGTGCGTTGAAGTGGTGTCCAAACAAGTCCACCTCATGCCACGTTGTAATAGGGTTGTTGCAGTGCGTGCTGTATACTCTATGTATCCTTTCTATCCTGAAGTCTTCCATATGACCTTTCGATCACACTATTCAGGAGTTGTTCTTGTTAGCAGTGAAACTTCAACAACTGAAATTTGGTAATCAACCCAACAAGGTTAACAGGTCTAATCGATGCACTCACCTAATGAACTGACAAAAGAGCAAAAACGTTTCAAATCCTTCACGGAGTCAGCGCTGTCACAGTCCACAGTTGGGAGACCTGTCTGCGTCCACAAGGGGATTGGCATTCCGACTTAAGACTACTTTGGCTACTCATGACTGTGTGAGGCTGTTGTGTGCGCGTGTGTTTTGCATTTCCCCTCTGCTCATCTTGAACTGCGTATTTTAAATCGACAACTCTGCAGCATGCAACTGATGAGGTAGTGCAACATATGTCAAACAGTATTCTGTCCTGAAGTCGAATTGTTTTCACAATCTCCTAATAGAATCATCATTGGCTTTTAAACGATTAGAAATACTATCATGGTTTGTTGATAGCATGAACAACGCTGTCGTTCGACAACGATACGTGCTCGAACGGTGAAATTATAGTGTAGGACGGCTCCTTTTCTCTGTTTCCTTATACTTGTCATCTACGTCAATTAGTTGAACTGTTCTAACAAATGCTACTCACTATCTGAGCGAGATTTGTTTGCATAGTTGAAAATCCACACAATCAGTGTGAAATTCTACTTGTACTTATTTAGATTAATCACTTTTTATATTTAATTTCTAAAGTGTTTGTCGTTGGTTTAGGTGATACGGTTGTTTGTGTGAGATTCATTTTGCTATCTGCCTTTCCTGTGGTAATTAGGTCGCACGTGATTCTTGATAGATCGATTTCGGGGACACGTGACTGAGTTATAGAGAATACCTTTGATCGTCACGGGGATCCTAATTAAGCACAAATTTCTTCTACACATAGTATGCATTCTGTTCCGTTTGTCTTTTCTATTCGAGGCTTTCCATTAGTTTCGGTTATCTTTTGATTGATCATTTTATACAACCAGTTTCTGTGCAGCTGCCGTTTCTTTTGGATAGAGTCAGATAGTTTCAGAAGATAAGACGCTATCAAACCTCCTATGGGACATCAGAAATTTAGATAATTGAACCAGTGGTCGCCGTCATCGAGCAAATTTATCATAACTGAAAAAACCGAGTCAGCAAATTCCATCGTATCTCACAGTCGAGTTGTTTTCTTAGTTCCACTTGTTGTTTGATACATCGATCGTAGCGAACAAAACCGGTTTGATCTAGATGTATAAGACAGGAAGTGATAGTTTATTTGCATGACGAACTACTGGTTAAGTTGTCAGAGCGTGTCTGTATACATTGTTAAAAGAGACGGATGATTAATGAACAAGTATGTTAGTCAAATGAACACATTTGTTCTAGACTGGACGGAACATTGACGTTGTTTTTGCTCAAATCGTCAGCAACCATGCTTCGTTGAATGAAACAGTGAACTCCAATTCGACGTGTTACTCCATGATATGACTAGTACTGTGCTATTGATTGTACACTTCGTGTTGTCTATTGATAAATGATCGTCTATTTTTATAGCCGAGTTTTGTAGCCTTTTTTCTTATCGAATGCGGTGTGCGTGCTTACTGTTTGGTTCCAGGGTCTGCTCGGAAATGTCATGAAAGATTTTAGATAATCAAGGTTTATCATTGAATATCCATCCAGTTCAGTCAATTCTTACCAGTTGATCGGGAGTAGATAAGTTTGTTTGTTTGTTTGACTTTCTCCCGCCAAAACAGCAAAAGGTGGTGAGGATTTATCTGGCCAAGTAGGTGAGGTTGCTCACTGCATGCGCATGATAGAATGAGTTAACTGAGCAACCTAACGGCCAGAACTGTTCACGATATCAAGATCAAACGGTTCACTCCAATGGCAAGATGTGTACCGACAGAGTGTGATGGTTCAAGTCGTACTGTCGTTTCATTCACTCGAATTGTGACAAATCACATTTGCCGTATGCATGGCTTAGGTAAACAGCGTTGTTTGCATCAGCTGAATAAACAAATATGTGGATGAGAGGACACGTCTTATCGTTTTACATTATTCAAGTAAGACACGAAATAGCCGAAAGTCCTTACGTTGACGCATGGCCCTAAGCCTTGTTAGAACAAAGTAGCGAAGGGATTTGTTGTACAGTAGAATAAACATGCGTGCAAGGGATTCCCTTTAAGGTGCTTAAAAAAAGTAGTGTGTGTTTAATGATCAAAATCCACCTGAAACGTACAACCGACTTCATGATTATTGCCATTTATCAGGTATGCGTATCAGACGGACGGGAACGATAATTGCTCAATGTTGTAGGCATTAACTCATTCGCAAGTTAGTTGTGTAGTTCATCTCCGACTCAATGGAGTCCGTAGATCAGTGTCAGTGTTAACAACACTAATTGGAACTGTGCAAAATCGCAGTCTGCTTCATGCTTTTAGACCTCATTATACTTAGTGATCTTGATATCGGTACCAATCTACGGAATCCACTGATTCTGAAGTAAATGACACAACTAACTCGTAACTGAGTTGGTATCTACAACAGTCAGTGGTTTGTTTGCAAATCTCTCGTAATCACTCAGACGTTTTGATCAAAGCGCACCAGCGTAAATATGAGCGTTGAGTACTACAAACCACAAAGAACGCAAAGTGCTGTCACTTTCCGTTCTTTTACAACGGGGATAGATAAACATGAGCAATTGACCTATTCCACAGTTTTGCGGTCTCAATAATTCCGACGTTTATTTGCTGACCGTACTTTTGACGGAACAGTGTCTCAGAAACTTCTGAAATACGTATACGAAAATCTGGAATAAACTACTTGTTGTTCACATCCCCATTTCGTTTAAATGGTAACTGTAAACGGTGGTACATTCTCTTCGCATGCGTTTTGTGTCCCCACATGAACCTGCATTACCTTAAACCGCAACGATGTCGACCTACACTCTCGCTGCTCCTTAGTAGGTTTAGTTAGCCTAGCATTAATCAGTTCACATATGATCTGGTGTTTCATGTAACAGTGAGCATTTTGTGATATCAACCTCACTTTTGCTCTACGCGAGCGGGTAAACGCGTTTTCCATTTGGTGACAAAAAAATGACCCGACAACCGCGTTATTCGTAGATTAAATCCCTGGCCGCTGGTGGTCATTGAATTAGTCACAAGGCCGTATCGACCACTGGAAGAGGTTGAATTGGGACACATGTTCACATTCGGGGAACTCGACTCGTGCGGTTTTTAGTAACTACGTAGTCAACTTAGTATGCCCTACAATGATGTAGACTGACGTTTTCGAACTTATATCTTTGGGTGAATTTGTCCCCAACGGTCACATATGCAGAACTCTCCATCGACCACTCTATTATTTTTTTTTCACAGCAAATATGCACTCGGATCCAAATAAGGCGTTAAATTTTGCCGCTGTTTTGGCAGATCTAGCAGCACATGAGAAGGCCTTCTCCCAATCTAACACCTTGCATTCTTCTCAACATCATCTCGGACCGCCTTTTCAATCGCTACCGAAAACAAACGCCTCTTCTATTCCGCCGTTTGACTTCCGAGGACCTGGAGGCGGTTTGCATGCTGAATCACTTGGGTCTCTTCCGTCTTTCTCCACTGATAGACGACGTTCGGGTCCGTTAAGCAATCAGCCAGTCTCACCGTCTGTGCTACTTTCTCAGCCACAACACACTCCTATAATGCCAACCACTAGTCGTCGAACTCCCACACTTCCGAATTCTGTCGGTCATACTCGCCACATGGCTAACCAACAGACCTCACTTCCAACTACCGTGTCCGGATCAAGTCGACTTTTGTCTGGTACCGGTCTCAGTCTCGGGTCGCAGTTCACTCCGTTCAATCTCAGTAACGTCCCGTCCCCGGCCCAGTTGGCACAGCTGAACCAACTGGCTCAATCAGCTGGTCTGGCACCTGGTTTAGCGTTGCATGTAAGTCGCTGGTTTGTTTAGTCACGTTTTGGTTTCTGCTACATTTGCTATGTCGTGTGTGCATGTGTGCCATAGGTCGCGGTGACGTGACTATCTGGTGTTGGGATGTGTGCGGCCGCGAATGCGCTGACCAATTGGGTTTAGTAGGCCACCAACGTACTCAGTACACCGTCGGCGAAGAGGTGGCGAGTACGTTAGGCTCAGGTAGGTCATATCAGTATATTTATTCTACTTATGTTAATGACTACATCGGCCAACATCGTNTCGGTCACTGTGACAGGCTGATCCGAATCGGATGCCGCCAACCGTAGATTTGTCTGCAATTCACTCTCCTGTTTTACTCTGCAAATTGGTGACTAAACAAAAAGACAATGTCTATCCGTGTTGTTTCTTCTAAGTTGAATGCCTTTGTTATCATTTGGTCAGCATATTAACAAATTTTCCGCCATCACTTTATTGACCCAATTGTTTTCTGATTCTCTGTGGACCTCAGATAGTCGCTAATATATTCATTTATATCTAAGCAGCCAAACTTTATGTTACAAATGAAGGTTGTATTTTCTTATTAATTCAGCCATCATGGCTGCTATTCCTGTGTTTACCGAATTTTTGTGTGCTTCAATTGTTTGTCAGAATTGATGACATTACACTAAATAGTTGTGAATTCCAATTTTCCGTCTGTGAGACATTGTGTTTTGCCGGCTTGTTTTTGCCATCACTGAACACGGAGAAGCATAACTGAGTGCGGATAAGTAACCACTTAAAAAGGATGGACGTGGTAGTTGGTTAGAGCCACACAACGACATTACTCATAATTGACTACATTCCCTCTCGTAATTGTGCAGGCATCATATTTTTTTATTTCGCTTATTTATACACGTAGCGCAACGGATTGTGGCTTTCACTTTTCACTGACATACTACCGTACACTCACCCTGCACATCTCCTGAACACCGATCATTTATCGATCTGAGATGATCATCATCTTGCATACTCATGATCTGTGGGATATAGCTCATGGCGTTTGAATGTAGCAACTATTCGACATTCACTGAAAAATGGCAAAACAGATGGAACGATATAAAGCAGTTATGCGTCAATTTTCTACTGTTTCTAATGTGTATGGTACAGGACAGCGAAGTGATCGGAGAAAAGTTTGATCCACTAAAACACAAATGGCTTATTGAAAAAAAGACATCTGGTCATAGGTTGCTTGTGAACAAGCTTTCACAGTATGTTGAAGGCTAACAGACGACATGTTTCGTGAATGGAAGCGTGGAAGGTAGTAATCCTCGGTGATGAAAAGAATCAATGAGTGGTTGTACTTTTGGCACGGTTTGAGAGGGAATTACGATTGGGTAGTCGGTGTGCGTTTGAAGATGGCGCACTGATGATCTGAGGTGCTTTCAACATTAACGGTGACTGCGAATTAGCCTTACCTCAAGGTGAACAATGTACATAATCTTATCTACTGACGCTTCCACATGATTTACCGCCATTCTTGGATCTAATACCCACTGGGTGTTGGACATGCTAACAGGACGACTGTTTGGTACATACTGCTTACTAATGAATAGTTTGGCAGATTTATGATTTAGGATGAGACCTAACTGTTAAAAGTAAGAGCTTCGGCTGGATTCGAACCAGTGACGTAAATAGTCTGACTCAACGTGGCAAGCACTGCATTTTCCTTTGGGAATAATCATACTCTGACGGTAAGCAACAAGCCATCTAGAAGCGTCGTTTATAATTTCCCATCTCATTCGGATGGCGCAACGTTGTGTAATCCCTCAGGCAGATTCATGGTTTGGGATGAGACCTAACTGTGAAAAGTCAGGGCTCCGGCTGGATTCGAACCAGCAACAGAAATAGCATGACGTACCACAGCAAGTGCTCCACCAACTGAGCTAGGAAATTCCACATTTGGACCCTGTTACCCCCCCCCCTCCGTTCACTGTTTCATATGGAATCCGCCAAGTGATCCGGGGAATCGACTGCCCCGCAAGATTTCTCAACAGTGGCGTTCGTGGATTCCAGCGTGAACAGTGTGAGAAATCCTGCCATTTCTGTCGCTAGTTCGAATTCAGCCGAAGCCCTGACTTTTCACAGTTAGGTCTCGTCTCAAATCATAAATCTGCGTGAGGGATTACGCAACGTTGCGCCATTCCAAATGAGACGGGAATTCACAAACGACGCTTCTAGATGGCTTGTTTCTTACCGTCAGAATATGATTATTCCGTAAGACAAATGCACTGTTCTCGTGAGAGACCGATTGATGCCCAAACTGCTAGAAGCAGTAACAACTACAACGAGCCACAATCACCCCCCAAGAATCGGATGAAGTTGAGCCCGAACTTTGGACAGATAGGTGTTGCAGCTCATTTCACAGTCTGAGTGGATCCATAACCTTCGCAGTCACCGATTGACAAATGACGAGATAGCGACCTTCTTAAAAAGCCTTCATTTTAATATCAAGGACACTCCGATTGGTGACTTCGTCGCATAATTTGAAACCGGATTACAAAGACAACCACTAGATGGCAATAACCGCCAGCATGCTAGGGCAGCAGTGATCAAGGTTCAGTCAAAACCTTAAGGAATAAACTTGACAGAAAACTATTGATCCTCAAAAAAAATGAGTGATAGCGTATTGTGGGAATTCAAACCTACCGATAATCCCACCCCGAGGTTTTACGGGCTGTCTAAAGTTCACAAAGACAATACGCCGTTGAGGCCAATCTCTTCAATCGTGGGAGCTCCAACTTGTAAGCTAACAAGATTCTCCTGCGGGCTAATTCAACTGATATTAAGAAATAGGCTCTCATCTATACGCAGTGTCCTCGAATTTTTCAAGAAGGTACGCAGCCGGCATTTGGAGGAGGAAGTCGTGATATCGTTCGATGTCCGCTCGCTGTTCATTTGTATCACGAACAAACTGGCGTTAAACACACCTCCCGGTATGTTGCGGGATGATGTGCAACGGCGAAAACACATTAGGCCTTTTGTAATTGATGTCGTGGATCTAGCCTAACTATGCACAGAAACCTACTTGCAGTTTGAAAAAACAGTATAACAACAGCAACAAGGAGCGCTCATGATCACCGCTCTTAGGGCCGCTTTGTGAATTCGTTATGCAGTTTTTTGAAAGAACTGCGTTCCAGAATTACCGTCTAACATTGTGGTTGCGATGCGCAGTTAGTATATTTGATATCATTAAGTGTTCCGAGATGGACAGTTTTCATGTGGCCATCAATGAAGTACTACCGGAACTTCAATTCGCCAAAGAAATGAAAACCAACCTACCAATGTCATTCCTGATTGTATTATTGTTGAGACTATCTGATGGAACCATACAGATGACCTTATGTCGCAAGCCAACCACCACCGACATTACACTATCCTCCAATAGCAAACATCCGATCACATACAAAAAGTTGTATGCGAATCTTATTTCGTCGAGTACCCACCCACTGCAGTATCTCTGAACTACAAAGAAGAGGAAGAGAACACTTGTGTCAAGGGGCTACCCCAGGCTATTCATAAACACGTGCACCAGGACCCGATCGAGCGCTATTTCTAAGTACACGAGAGATAACGTTTGTCACCTTGCCTTACATAAACGGAATCTTGGAGGCAACTGAGTAATGCATCATGAGAGAATCTTGAGTCGAAATCTCCCACAGGCCAACAAAACAGCCCCCGAAATAGGTTTTGAAGAATCACAGGTCCAGTCGAAGCGGATGTACGAACGGGTATGATACACTCTATTCCCTTGTAAGGCTGGCTAAGTCTATGTAAGTGAATCTGGTAAACGGTTAAAAACATGTTCACACGAACATCACTTAGCACTGAGACGGGCAGATAAGAAGTCACATCTTTGGCCGCAGGTCACGAGGTCAAACTGGCGCACGCTAATCTGATCAGATCAGCAGAAGAGAGCAGGATAGACTAGTTCTTGAATCGATCTTCTCTCACAATGCTTTGAACACCTCAAACTCGGCTCAGACACTCAATACACCCCAGTGGTCACACAAATACGGCAAAGACGAGCGTTAGGTAGACAAACATGCTGATGAGCTGGTAACCAATGTGTAATTTTCTCATCATCATTTCTTTTGACAACGAGTCGTAGTGTGGATTTGAAACGCCACATTAAATACCCATCATTCGGTGTTCGCCCTTTATAAAGAAGAAAGTTATATGCATGTCCATACTGAAATCAAACATGGTTCTACGGTTACAATGAACAACAAGTGAAATAAGCAGACACGATCACATGCACAAACACAGTACAGGGGAAACACGTGACAATAAGTCCAATTAGTTCGGGCGATAAGTGATGTAACGCGTTGCTGTGGTCCATGTACATAAGCATCATACACTGCAATGGACAAAGGAGCATAGATAATAAAGTTGTATGCAGTTTAGTTGTTTGCGACAAATTTGGAATTTTTGGAAGTCATAAATTTACAATAGCAAATAGTGAACGAGGCAAACTGACGGTTCGAGTGAAATTAAAATGTACTGCTGTAAGTGTATAGGTAGAGTTAAATTGAAGTTAGAATCCACACACCATGTGCGATCTGCCTACAGTCATTAACATGAGTTTGTTTTCGTTCCCCATAGACTGTGTTTGTGGTAGCTCCAAAGGATGAAACTAGTTGGAATAGTATCCGACGTACGTGGGACCCTTAGTTCACCATGACCGATCCGTTACCCTCATATTTCATCTTGCTACTCCGTACACACGTGCATGGTGCGGCGCTGCACCATCCTGTTGAAACCAGTCGTATTCAAGTACTCCCATTTCACACTGTGTGGCATTCCTACATCAAACTGCTGTAGCAGAATTTTATGTCCTGTTGCTTTCATTTTCTATACGATTAGTCATTTATGCTCCCAGTGGTCAGGTTTTTCGCGTAAAACGTCCCTTCCATAAGTATTAAGTGTAAAGCACTTACCTATTCCTACCATCGAATTGTTCCATTCCCTAGTGTACGTGTTTTTGTATGCTAGAAACACGTACCCGAATCCTTTAGCCCCTCAAAGCTCTTGCTGTTTTTCTCATCGAGTTCCACCAATTGATTTTGCCTGTCATTCTGCTGAAGAATTTTTCTCCATCCTATTTTTCTTTTTGAAGAATTCTAACGTGACGTCATTTTTCACTTCACGATTGTCTTTCGTAGTGGTTTTTAGATCTTCACTTTTTAAACATTTCTCGTGTACCTCGACAATTTGTTTTAGGATCCGGCAGTCTTGAATGCGTTGACTCTTGCCGCTGCTGCAGCTTATGCTGCTACGCCGCAGCAGCAACAACAGCCAGGGGATCCTCTGTCTTTTGCTCAGTTGCATGCAGCCGAAGGGTCGAACCTGTTTGATCGGCATCGATTTCAGAACCAAACGGGCACAGGCACACCCAGTCACCGTCAGACCGGCAACCCATCGTCTCACCAACAACAGCAACAGGCTGCTGCTGCGGCTGTTGCTGCGGCGGCAGCATTTGCTTCTTTGCCTCATCTCAATTTAGGCCCTCGGCTCCCGTCGTCCTCCCATTGTTGATCGTCTGTACCCGTGCACTGTTTTTTATCCTTTTCACCACACTACTAATATTGTTATTTCGGTAGTATATGGTACCTTGCGGACATCCTCACTTCGCCTTTTGGACCACAATTTCCATCCACTATCCCTGTTTTCTCACTCAAGTCTAAAACCATTGCATGTAGTCACTTCATGGTACATACATACTGCATTTATCATTCATGACAGGTGATCGGGTTATATATACATATGCATATATACATATATATATATATATATCGACTCCTCATTCACATATGTCGGCTAATTCTCAAGGTGATTTGTTGACCGTTATTCATCTGTTTTTGGTCGTATTCGTCTTCTCCATATATTGAGCTTCCGGATTTGGTGCCAGAAGTCTTCTTTGAGCTACTTGAGTTGTTTTCCCCATTCTTTGCATGCAAATGTGTTGTTTCTGTTGTTGGGTTGGTTTTTTTGGTTACAACTCTGAAACCGCATCGTAGAAATTGATCGTCCGGTCTTCTGTTACACTTTATTTAAGACTGCTCAAAAGCTGAAGCTTGGCGAAGCATAATAAAGTAGTCGTTATCTGCACTATCCTATGATTCACAGTTTTTAATTGTCGATGTGGCTTAAGGTGTGTTCATTCGACGAACCTTGTAATCAGGCTACTTTTATGGAGAATTTAACTTCGATTCGACCACCCCTCAACATTTATGTACATACGATACGCACAGTCACCTTGATGGTCACTAGAATGGTGATATACCTTCAGATATACTAAAGGTTGTTTAGCAGCTTGGTCTTTGCCCCCTGTTGAAAATCGCTACTTTCCGGAACGAAAGCAAAAGTCGGTCTTCGTGGCCTACAGCAAATCTCAGTTTGTTGAGCTTCTGTTGGTTATTTTATAGAAAAGACGCATCAACACAATGAAGAATTACAATCGGTGCTGACGCTTTAGCTTTCACGTTGGTCGGCTCGACTCCGCTTGTAGCTCGTTTGTTTTAACGCGTGACGCGCTTAAACGACTTGTTTTGCTCCGGTGCTTGTTATAACAAAATCCGATGTTGGAGCGGTGTACCATGCTGATTGGTCCCCGCGCTGGCACACGCGTTGTCGACAGTGATTGGCTGTAGCCTTCTGCGAATCACTGGTTGACTTCGTATCGATGCGTTTGTCCAATCCACTCCCAAGCTTTTCAAGCCTGATTGTTAGCTGATGGCATCTTATGTAACGGTTGGCAGAATCACTGGGCGCTGTTGCCATCTTATGAAATGGATTGTGCAAATTTTCTCTGCAATGTATTGGAGAGCTTGTGTAGTTTAAAATACGATTTGTATACACCGTTTTATATTAAATCTAGTGATACGTGGTTCAGTCTGTAGAAATTGGGTGTGTTTATGGTGGCACTGTGCGGTTAGTTCATGTTTGAATTAGTGCATAATCGTTCTTAAGAACGATCATTTACAATTCTGTAATGTGACCGCTTATTCGCATTGTGGTTCGTTTCCCGGCCGACGCACCTCCGTCACGGTGAGACTGGACCTTGACGTGGTGTGACGGCTTGCGCATCTCTATGACCTTTTGGGCTAAACTGGACAGAGTTACTCATACCAGGCAAGCCAACAGGTAGAGGTCTGACAAACCACAGTCTCCTGGTCCTCCAGGTTGGGGGTTGGAAGATGGTTG
>QNGE01000802.1:102251-170686 GCA_008508345.1 Paragonimus westermani | reverse complement strand
ATGATGATGATGATGATGATGTGGTTCGCTGATTAGCCGTAAACAACCAAAAACAGCTCTGTCGCCCAGAACGTCCATCAAGCTTCCCAATCGGTCATTACTATGCTGCGCGCGGGGCCGCATTTCCAGGTCTTTCGAACACCTGCCTTGTTCCTTACTTCATTCAATTCATTTGGTTCATTACATAGAAAGAAATATCTGGCGATGCGTCTCAGAACCGTTGTATGTAGGTGGAAAGTCAGTGTACACACCTTACGTTGCTGGTCTTGTGAAGCAACCCGTAATGATATTAACTGTCGAAAGTTACGTCGGTGTTCGGATTTTTTCAGCGTGGCTGTTTGTTTTTCTTCATCTGACAAATTCCATGCCTTTATTTTGATACGTTACATCCATAGGTTGCACGCCCTTCGTTAGATTTAGTTCTAACCTGCCTTTGTTAACTATCGTGGATACCAAGTACGTACTGTTCGTAGTAGAAAATTTGTTTTTCGATACCTCTACTCAAATTCACCGCGCTTTCTGCATATCTTGATTGATCTGGAAAGCGGCCGGGGACTCCGCATCTGGCTTAGCGTTTGCGGAAGTACCCAGTTAATCACAGAACGAGTTACTTCTACGAGTAAGCCCACCATGAACTTGCTGTGATGCGGGAAGCAACAAGGAATTCTCCCTACAGACGATTGCTCGGTATAGCGATCCACTTACATGTGCCTCGCGTTTGCAATCGTGATTTCACCATCCCTATCGAAGACAGGCCAATTAACTCCGAGATGTGTCCTAAAGTATCTAAATCCGGAGACCTGTGTGGGCTTGGTAAATCTCAGGTTTCGCGACGTAACTCATCACCGTTTGAAGCTACTGGATAAACCCACTGGGAGCGTGGCGTGACGATTGAACAACAGCGAAAATCAGCTTCCTGGTATCTCTGGCAACCCCGGCTGCTCTGGGAGTGAGAAGCCGCGGGCGAGGTAATTCAGACCTCGTCAGCTGTTCGCGCAGCGCAAATGATATAGTGGTGACTCCAACAAAGTTGAAAACAGAGACTAAGCCAGGATTCTTAAGGTGCTATGGTCGTTCACATAGAGTCTGTGGTGATTATGATGGGTTGGGGAAGAATTGTAAAGTCACTACTGTCAGCTTGTCCGTGCAGACTACACCGAACGTAACTATGACGAAAGGTCATGGGGAGGCCCCGTGGATCTGCAGCGTTCACCACGGGGTCAAACCCAAGACTGTGATAGTCGTAGCAGAGCCGGAGGACTTTTCGAGTCCGCTGCACAGCTGTCTTTTTTCTACAATCGATTTCCACTGCCTTTTTACAAATTCTTGTGGCACTTTAAACAGCAACCAGTGGGGTATGGGGGTTCTTTCAGTAAAATTTCCTTTCGTTCGGATCGAACGCATCGCCAGTGGGATTGCGAGTTACTGTTGATGGATTCTCCCCCAAACTGTTGGAGGCGCATACATACCGGGACGACGTACTTATCTTTGCCATCATAGACAACCACTGAGAGTGCTTCGGCGCCTTCGTAGAACAAGTGTGCCCACTGAACTGACAGGGTGCATTTTCCAGAAGAAGGGCTGATTTTCATTGGCGAACAGTAGAAAATTCTTAGCTGCTACGAATGGGACATCATACAGTTGATCGCAACCCTCAAATTCCCATCTCACTCAGCTACTTTCGAGGAGAAGTACTGCACTCAGGTCTCGCCTTGGTTGTAACTCGTCATTAGTGCTTATCTTTGCGGCGAAGATAATAATTCCTCAGATTCATAAGCGGGCTTAGCGACTGTTGTTGGGAACCAGCTGCACACCGATTTCTGGTCTGTAGAAGCGCGAAAATCAAAGACCGTCTACGGTTGGTTGTAGTTTGCGTGCACTACTCTTTGTCTCCCACTCCAAGTTTAACGCCCGTTGAGCTCAACTGCCTTCCGTGGTTCAAGCGGTGAATCATTGGACACGAATTCATGAGGACGGAACGGTTCCGGATATTTTCGAGCGGTATATGGTAAATTATATAATCCTTTTACCGTTCTCGTTATCGAAGCACTCAGTGTGATTTAAAATTATAATTCACGAATTTGTCGATGTCCAGAGTCAGGGGTAGGCAGCAGTATGAAGCCCTACTGGTTGTTTACATCTTCAGATATATAAAGAAGTTCGAGAGGTGTTTTGAGATGCAGGTTAAGGTTAAGGCGACAACTACTAGTTTGGATTCGGGATTTATATTGTTTTTGGGTCAATGAGTTGTACACCTTCTCAATGGAAAAATGTAACTTAAAGTGATTCCACTAACCAGCAGATTGCTAGGGCTCGGGTGGTTGAGGCGTTTGGTACCACTGCCATTATGGCCGAAGAAGCCCTCATGCATCAGGTTTTCCTGTCACACAGTCGGTGATTTACCCATTGGATTTAAGCGGTATTGCATCGTCTGATCGGTGCGCCTGTGACTACCAGGGAAAGATAATCCAAAAGATCGTTGCTTACCTAATTTCAGCACAAACGTTTAGGCGAGACGTCGACGATTATTTGGCCTTCACAGTACTGTTGGTCTTAAAAGGTAGTCACTTAAAAATTCAAGCGGAAGTGACAATCTTGAAGTAGTATTAATGACTCAGCTTTACAGTCTTTAACAGTTTGAATGAGAGATTGCAATACATGTAGAAATAGTGAGCATGAAAGTCGTCCCTTCATTTTGCGTAAGTGAAACATAAACCTTTTGATTCACGGGAAACGTATTTTAACCCACGTGTGTTCATTCAGAATTGACCTCAACGGCTTTCAAAGTTAAGGGCGTGGGTACACTTGTTTTCGTGAGAAATATACCTAAAAACTTACGTTTGCTCACTGCACTCGAGAAATTGACCGTACATGTGAGAGTTTCGAATAAATTATCTCATGCGGTTTCCTCCTCTGGTTACTGACAAGAAAAGACCATCAAGCTGCCTGATTACAGTCTATCTACCACTAATTGACTAGTGTGCTGTGGAATAGGGTGATCTCGTTTGTCCCGGTTGATTGGCCAGCGGTGAGTATGGTCGATTCATGAACGACGAATGGTATGATCAGATGATGTTCTGACTGGACATATCAACATTTGTGTCTGGAGGCTGGCTGAGTAACGGAGGTCAGTTTAGCAACAACAGAAGAGAAAAAACAAGACAACGAGGATATGATTTATGGTGGTTTTGCATTGTAAATACATGCAGCCTCCAAATCCAGTCCGGGTTGGAAATAAGATGGAGATCCGTCTGTGGCTCCTATGCGAGCAAGTATCAATATGAGAGGATGCTTGAAATTTTGGTCAGATCAGCCTTTCTGAAATGATCGGGCTGCTAATCAAAGTGTTCTATTCATCTGTTGCTTGATTTCATCACTGCATCTTCCACGTCCACATCGTTTCCCGTAGCGCATGTGACACACTATATTTATAACCCACTGAGACCAGCCAACCTATGCAGACAAGAGAGTCAATCTCTCAGACATTCATATCATTGAATACATCAAACGACAACCCTTGCCCATCTCTCATATACCCCCAGAGTGAGAAGGGATAGCAGTCGTACATTTCAGAGAAAACGAAGGGAGAACAGCCAAACTTCAAACAACACAGACATTCCTGGAGTAGAGTAAGGTGAACTATACAAACGGCGTTGCCATATGTTGAGTTCCTATGCACTAAATTTAGGGAATTCATCTTTCGGCACTGACCTGATTTCCTCCTGAACAATTCCAGCGTTGGCGAGTTTACCACATCCGTGGGCGCTATCTCAAATGTTTTTCACTACTTGGAAGAAAAACGCTTTCGCAACTACCGCAAGCGGTCAAACTTCATAGTCCGACTGCCATTTCCTTTTACAACCCTACCCTCCTCCCATTGGACTGAGTGGTGAGCACATTCCTTTATGAAGGATTGATGTGTGTGTATGTGAACATATACTTCCATAAACATGGGTATTCAAGGCTGTTCGATTTAAAATTAACCATTATTTCTCTTTCCGCATCACCCCTATGAACCATGCATGTGAAACAGCTGACTACGTAGACTGAGAATTTAAGCCAGACACATTTGTGACTGTTGAGCTGTTTCAGGGCAGGCATAGGGAATCAGCTCCTGTCTAAAAACCGAGAGTGAGCGGCTGATTTGTAAAATCACAATAAACTGACAGTGCCGTCTTTTTGGATGCGAATAGTGAAATGAATAAGGCCCATCTGGTCTTCGCGAAAGGTGGTGCTGCGTCTCAACATAGTTACTCGTTACTTTGGGGTTTAGGCTACACTTTAAGCTAGCTGGATTTGTTTAAGTTTGCTTAACAATGTCGTCATTTGGTTTGGTACGATGTGGGACGTTGTACTCTCTTAGTGCGCCTGGTTTGTTGGTTCTAACTTTGCTTTCACTGTGCCTTTTGCGACCGACATTGGGCGATCATTATGGAATTTGCACCATGACTGCAGGCACACAACTTATATGCTGTTTTTTAAATAATTATCATTGTGTACTCACTAAAACTTTCCTGCTCGATGTTGAACGACACCCTTTCACCTCTATATTTATATATATATACATATATGATTGTTCACGTTGAATGGCGTTTGTTTTCCGGAATCGTTCTTGGTTACCTCATTTTGATAATTTGAATATCCGGTTAACTCACGTTCAGGATGAGAGGGCGTTTTTATTGTAATTTTGATAATAGTGCCGTACATCTCTGATCATTTGGATCGCTTTTCATGGCGTTTCATCGGACTTGGAAGGTAGTCTCATTTACCCCGCCGCCTGAATCAACATTAGTAGAATTATCGACTGATCCACTGAAAGGAATATCACTAATCCTCGGGAGCTATTAAACAGAGGTAGTCCGTTGATTTAACTTTTTTTCTGAATATTCGGACAAGTGTCATCCCTATGGAAGCTGGAATATTCAGCGATGACGGTTTATATGATCTGTTGCTTGTGCTCCAATGACCCGACAGTGTTTTTCGAGAGATTCCGTAGTTATCGAAGTTGTACCTACACGTTTTCATGTAGTTGTACATGTTTGTTTATAAACCTAGGTTTCTATCTACTCCACTCAACTACAATGACTTTAACATAGCGGATTATATGAATTTCTTAGCACTTCGTTTGGCCATCGTTTTTATCTTGGCAGAATCGACTGTTTGGTACGGTCGAGACGCTCTTTTCAGTGCAGCATTTCTTTTTCTCAAGAGACGCATTACAGTAGTCCGTTTTGATTAACTGTTGTACTAGAGTACCGGTTGTCGCCATCGATGTCAAAGTTGGCTAGAATAGTTCATACTTCTTTCAACTCATTTTGACATCGCCCTTTTAGTCATGCTGCTAATCGTGAGCTTCGCATTCGTTTCTGCTGTGATCACGTACAAAGCCTAACAGTCAGCAGGCTTTCTTGTGGCCGATGTAAATAAAAATGAGCGTGTCTCACTTCAGAGCGAGTCGGTGAGCAATTGCATTAGATCAGCGCAATTCGGAATGCAAGGGCGACAAAAAATTGTTAAACCATCGGAACTGCGGATTTGTTTGAGCAGTGAGGACTCCGTGTAGTCCAGTATTGACTGCACTTTTTCGGGGGAGGTTCGATCTTGCTGTGATTTAGAAAGGTTACGTGGGGCCTCCCAAACGAGCATTCAGCTAGATGTATGATCACTCCATGATACGCCAAACGGGCGAATAATGAACGCAAGTGCTTATAGTGTTCTTTTTGTAATGAGCTGACCATTAAAATATCACTCAAGTGTTGATAAACATGGTCCGTTCGACGACACATGTCGTGAACAAAACGTTGGAAAGTCTGAGCAGCGCACTAGGACGATTATGGTGAACATCTGCTTTCCCGATAGCACTGGCTGCCACTCTGCTCTTCGCAAAACTCAGTAGGCCGCCAAATGCCTGTTCCCTTTCGCACTCAGCAGCCTCTGCCCTCCTCTGTCGTAAGTGGTTAAGCAATCGCTCAACTGCTTCAGTGAATTTGATGATGTTTAATGAAGTTTGATTCTGCACTGTAATCTAGATGCATCAGCATCTCTTGACAGCCCTTCATCCGACTGGCTAGTCAGTGCAAACTAATGGCATCGCCAGCGACTAGTTTATGACCCATGAAAACCGCCTCACTAACCATTTGTATGAAGTCATCCAGTAAGCCAACTTTTTGGTGTGCAATTCTCATACAAAATTCCCTTTTTACCCCACCTATTCATGCAAGAGCGCGCAATGCTTGAGTGTCCCTTTCATCCTACCGAGACAATAATGTAACAAATGCGGAGGCTTCAATCTCTCGTCGCTCGATTTATCTGCAACGTTGCTTTCAAAGTTTCCGACAAATGTAAAGTTGTCCCTCAGGGATCTGTCAAAGTTGTCCACCTTAATTTTCGAAGGATTGACTCCAAGAACCAACGGTCTGAGAGCCCGTTCTAACGATACAACAGGGTGTAAATGAAGGTGTTTGTTTCTGAGACTGTTTATTTATTTATTGTTTTTATTTATGTATTGACTGTTAATTAAAGGGGTTATTATCCCTAGGTGCAGCAAGGACTCTAGTCCGGGTTATTGGAAAGAGTTCGGATTCCACGGATCTGCGACGTCTTTTCTGAAGCGCGAGTAGCCCACGTCTCAAACCTAGCTCCTATATCTTTAAGGTCAGCTGTTTCACAAATAGATCACCAGGAAACTCCATTATGAACATTCAGCAGAGCATGAATAAGCCAGAATGGAAAGACGGCGGTGGATTTGGATAAACTCCATCTTCGCCGGCGAGGCCACCACCGTCCCTATCGCTGTCACTCGTCCGGATCTCTGCTCAGCTCTGGGGGCCCCGAACGAGCAGCAACAACGTATGACATCACTCGATTCAAACGGAACTCTATCATCAAGAAGGATCGTAGGAACACTTAAAACATTGGGCATAAACCAGCCATTTCTACAATTCAAGGAAGTGGGATTAATAGGAGGGGGAACGTCACCATAGACATTAACGTCCAGTCAGTCCTCATTCTAAAGAGGGAATGGTTTGTGAGACATCGCCTCAGGCTTGAATGGCAGATGTAGCGACCCTATTTGTTTACGGCTAACTGCGTTGAAGTTACAGTTAGCATTTGTGCTCTTTCTCCTCTCCACATTTCGTATGCAATTAAACGTTTGTTTGAACGAGTATGGTTACCCGCAGGCCACCCGCGCACTCGAACGTTTCTGCTCCGGTGCCTGTTCGCGTGACGTTTTGTTGTACTAACGTTTCATCTCGCTCTTTGCTCGCTCTCGTCGATTTTACGTGTCGACAGTATATTTCTCGTCTACTTATTGCGTTGATCGTAATTGGTCGGCCATAGCCCGTCTGATCTCCAGACAGAGAAGTAGTTGATCTCTCAGCGCAAAACTGTTGGTTCTGAAAGCAGGACCAACCCCGACAGCGCCATAGTCAGCAGAACCGGTGGCAATTTCCACAGCGTCAAACTTCGTCGTTATCGGAAAATGTCGGAATTCCATGACAGGAAAGTTCTGTTACCCGTTCTTCTGGAATAATGAGTTTCCCGAGGGAAATATTGAGAGATTCAGGTGCTACTTAAACGCTTGCCAACTAATCAGGTTCACACCAATTCACGAGCAATCTGATGATTCGATAAATGCCTTTGTCAATGTAAACGGCTGAGACAACTTTACTTTGCAACGGTTAATGAGAACGCGCCCATAAAACAGGATTCAACACACTACTGATTTGATGCATGTAAGAGAATATCCAGTTCCTCACCCTAGCCACAGTCTCGCATTGAGTTAATCAACATAAAACAACCAGTATTATCAACACCTGGTTGGCGGCATCCGATTCAGATTAACCTGTCACAGTGACCGAAGCCAAAGGACGCTTGTGCCTAACCATCACCGCAATTGGCTTGCTCCGAGCCACATGGGGTCCCACGGTTGGCGGCATCCGATTCGGATTAGCCTGTCACAGTGACCGAAGCCAAAGGACGTCTGCGCTTATATATCACTGCAACTGGCTTGCGCTGCACCAATTGCAGTTCCACCAACACACCACATATCCAGTGTAAACCCGAAGGAATAAGACTGGGAGGTGTGNGAAGCGTTGCAGTATAAGAGTGCAGGTTAGTGCATCCCAGGGAAGATAAGGATGAAAAGCAAAGTTCTCATTGGACTATGAAAAGCCAGGCAGACCATTCATCATACATTACATCAACAAAGCCGGAGAAAAGAATGGGTAGAAGACCACAGACACTCAGGTTTCTGAAAAGAAGAGCGGATTAATTGTCAATGACCACGATGTTGGCCGATGCAGTCATTAACAGAAGTAGAATAGGGGTCCAACACACACACACACATCACATGTCCGGTGTTAACACAAAGGAATAAGACTGGTAGGTGAGCGAGTAAAGACGTTGTGTCCAACCGGCCAAAGCTGGGTAGACAATTGATTGGCTGGCAGAGAAGGGAAACCCGTATCTCTCATAAAGTAAACAGAGAGACGGCAATGACGAGATCTAAACTGAGAAGAAGGATTTGTGGGGTGTAACGCAAGAAGCGCTACAGTGTTGAAGTGCATAATAGTGGACCATAGAGAAAATAAGGCTGAAAAACACAATTCCAACTGGACTGCGAAAAGTCAGACAGACCATTCATCACACAGTACACCAACGAATTTGAAGAAGTGAATGGGTAGAAGATTGTGAACACCCAAACCCCTGAAAAGGGGATCGGATTAGTTGCCAGACGCTCGGGGTCATGAACGATACAGTCATTAACAGAATTAAAGTGGATATACTGATATGACCAGTCTGAGCCTAGGGTACTCGTCGTCTCTTCGCCGACCTTGTACTGTGAGAAGGTTGATGACCTACTAATCCCAAACGGCCAGCGCATTCGCGGCCACACACGTCGCGACGCCATACAGTCACGTCTTTGCGACCTGTGGCACCGATGGTTCTTTGCGTACCGCGCGTTTCCGTTCCCGGCCGCGCGACAACTGCTCTTTGAACTTTCGGGTGCCCGTCCGGATCGTGTTCCTCCGGGCCGTCCGGTTCAGCGCTAGGTTTTGGAACAAACACATAGGCGGCATAAGGGAGGCATAAAGACTCAGTGATCTCGCGCCTCTGAAAAGTCTGTTATCTACTCACTTGTTGTGTCGTGTCATAACAAATGTCCGCTTGCATCAATTATTTTGCCAACTGACAAAACATAAACGGTATCGCACGAACCGTTCTATCAAAACCTACTGCACTTCTGAGCATAGCTCACATAACCACTTTGCACTCTCTCTAGTAGCACACCGGAATACTCGACCGTCTCCTGCGTGATTTTTGGGTGGTCCTTCCGGATTACTCGCCGAAATGTGGTGGGTATCCTTTAAGTGATCACATGGCAAGCATGACCGTTAATGAAGGCAACACTGTTCCCCTGGTTAAAAACATGCATGTGTCACCCTTGTTTAATCGAACCACTTTGCGATAATTGTGACGGTGCCAACGGAATAATCCCAGTCATCTTGCTTCCCTGACTGCTTGGAAAACGAGTGGTGAGGTGTTGAAAACGTCGCGGAGATGGTCGCGTGCTCACTTTTAACGCTTGGCTAAACTAGCTGGTCAGGGATGTTTTGGAGGCAAGTCTAAGACATCGACGGCTAGCATTGTGAAGGAGGTATCAACAATTCCTCACTTCCTGCGACGCCGACTAAAACATGGCATTGATCCACCTTGGTTACGAAGACTAAGGTTAAGCCTCACGCTTCTGCATAAACTTATACATTTGGATGCCACCACCACAGCGTTTACCGCTCACCTATAACACGGCTCCCCACATTTTCTAAGGAATAAGGGTTCCACATTGCCAACCCTGCCATATCGTTAGATGTGAAATTTTCCTATATTTGGAATAAACTACACAATGAAATCAAGGTCAGTAACAACATCCAGCGTTTTAAAAAGGATTTGGACAGCTGTCTTACGCTATCAAACTTTGCGTATTCCCTGATGAAATTGCTGATAATGGCCCAGGAAACTTGTTCCTGCTATCGCGCTCTATTCGAAAACAACTTGCTTGAAGTGGTTCGTCGTATCCTTATCACTCACTTATACTCTCATCGAGAATTTGATTTGTTTCGTGCCCACGAAACTGTTGAAAAACCAACGGCACTATTCATGTGCGTTGTGCACACATTACCCAGATTTCTGGGAAGTGTAAAATTGGCGCCTATTGGTAAATCCAGTGGAATGACCCTATTGTAGTGACTTGGAGATCTCACTTGTCTACCTGCGGTATGAGTTGCAAAATAGTTCCAAAACTCATAGTTGCATATTGTAGCTAGACTATCAAGAAAGTTCGCGCGAGGCAGGCTGTCCGATTGTAGCGTCTACAATAATTACTATTCCAATAGTCGCATTCATCTGTACCTTTTCGATGATTTCGGTTTTTTACCTACTTTTGTCTTAGTCAAACTACCCATTTTATAACATCCGACCCGGGGCCAAAAACACAACTCGCTCCGTGCCGCGCCAGATTGACGTGTGTCTCTGTACTCTCTATTTTCCAAGTTCGGTAATAATACACGAAGTCAAGGCGCTAAGACTTGGCTTTTCATTGTCGATCGATCGTCGATAGTGATAACTGACAGGGTTTAATTTTGTTGGATCACTTTCAGCAATTGGTGAGCCCGAAATTAATTTGAACACGTGGTTACACTGCCGTTTTTCGGTGATCCGTTCCGCGTCGTTATTTTGCCTTGTACATTCAGAAGGATATTTCTGCTTGTTATATATTCTGTTTATTTTATTGTTATATCGCCGATTCAATTATATATCACTGCGTAACCGTTATTTGTCATACCCATGTCAGCTAACGATTCTAAGCCGCTTGAGCACCCCACGGTAGCCATATTACTGGTAGTCTCACCATTCTTAGAGATGGACCCGATCTTATGGTTCTTACACCTAGAGGCAGAATTCTACAATAATCGAGTCTCTTCCAACCGGGCTAAGTTCACCCATTTAGTAGCTCGTTTGCCGAAGGAGCTCACAACACAGCTCAGAGATGTTAGCGAGCCAACTCACAGAGAATAGCTACGAACCCCTTAAGGAAGCTGTAATAAAGCGAGTCACCCCATCGGAAAAGACTCGTCTGCAACAGCTATTTAGCGAGCTGAAGCTGGGCGACAAACGCCCCACAACACTACTTCGGGAGATGCAACAATTACTAGGCACATCGCACATGGACGAGTCTCTCCTGCGCGAACTATGGATACAGAAACTAACGGAGACGGCGCAGGCAATCGCATCTATCGCGAGATCACAGCTTTTAACTGAGGCAGCAGAGATAGCCGTCCGGTTAGTGAAACGTTTTCAACCCCTCCTCAACCAGGTTAGCACCCTAACCCAGGCACCAAGTCAGATGAGAGATGTACCGTCACACAATAAAAGCGGCCCATCTACGTCGGCACCTGACGTAGAAGCATTGTGGGCTGAGGTCGCAGCTTTGCGCTGCGATTTTAGTAGAATCTCTTCAGATCCTCCAACACGCCGGCGACCTAGCAGAGCGCCCAGGCGCAAAACGTCGAAATCAAACGACGGCTACTCTTGGTACCACCAACACTTCGGCACGCGATCCACTAGGTGTGTTAAACGGTGCACTTGTCTAGCGACCAAGCAGGGAAACTTCCACGCTGTCCCGTAATGGCGACTAACGTCGTCGGCGTTGCACCTTGTCGCCTCATATTCGTGAAGGATGTAGATACGGGAAACACGTTCTTGGTTGACACAGGAGCGCAGGTTAGTGTATTCCCGTCTACAAAAGACGAGGTGTCACACCCTTGCAGCCCACAACTCCGTGCGGCAAATGGCACTGCTATACCTACTTATGGACAGCGTTCCTTAACTCTTAATCTTGGCCTCAGGCGGACATTCCGCTGGGTGTTCACAGTTGCCGCGGTACCTTTCGCTATAATCGGCATCGATTTTCTCCGGCATTTCGACCTTCTGGTTGATACGAGACGCCGTCTGTTAATCGATTCTAGCACTAAACTAAGCATACCCGGCACGCATGCAACAGTCGCAGCAATAACACCCATATATGCCCAACCCGCCGCCCCCAAACAATTTGTGGATCTTTTCACTGAGTTCCCACAGCTCGTTCGCACATCGAACGACATCCCGCCTGTGACCTCAAATGTCACACACCATATCCGCACTAAGGGACCCCCCGTCTCTGCACGACCTCGCCGGTTGGCTCCCGACAAACTGAAACTCGCCAGGGCAGAGTTCGAGCACATGCTCGAACTTGGAATAATACGCCCTTCCGAGAGTCCATGGGCCTCACCGTTGCACATGGTCCTAAAGAAGTCAGGTGACTGGCGCCCATGCGGTGATTACCGCAGGTTAAACAAAGCAACCACCCATGACAAGTATCCAATCCCACACATGCAGGATTTAACGACTTGCTTACATGGAAAAACCATATTCAGGAAGATTGATTTAGTACTTGCATATCACCAGATCCCGGTAGTCAAAGAAGACATACTCAAAACCGCAGTTATAACCCACTTTGATCTCTTCGAACTTCTTCGAATGCGATTTGGCTTGAGCAACGCAGCTCAAACTTTCCAACGCTTTATACATGAAGTGACACGTGGTGTGGACTTCGTCTACCCTTATCTGGATGATATTTTGGTAGCCAGTTCTTCACAGGAAGAACACGTAACTCATCTCCGCACCTTACTGGAACGCCTGACTCAACATGGTGTCACGGTTAATCCCATTAAATGCGAATTAGGTAAGACCACGATAGAATTTCTGGGTCATAAGATCTCAGAACAGGGAATCGCCGCACTCACGGATAAAGTTAGAGCTATTTATGAATACCCTGAGCCAAATTCCTTTAAGCAACTTCGTCGTTTTAGTGGTCTGGTCAACCACTACAGACGCTTCATACCTCATTGTGTGCACATAATGCAGCCAATGACTGATATCCTCCGCGGAGTTGAACGCGAATTTCAGTTCACCGAGGCCGCACGCACGGCGTTCGTTGAACTCAAGGATGCGGTAGCAGAACTAGCTCTCCTTGCCCATCCTAATCCGAACGCACCATCGTCCATTGTGACCGATGCTTCGGACACAGCCGTTGGTGCTGTTTTACGACAGCTCGTTGAAAAACAGTGGCAACCTTTAGCTTTTTTCTCCAAACGCTCACTACCCGCGGAATCCCGCTACAGTAGAGAATTGTTAGCTATCAATTTGGGCATCTGCCATTCCCGCCACTCAGTGGAAGGCAGGACCCTTGCTGTTTACACCGACCACAAACCGTTAATCTACTCCTTAAACACTTCATCCGACAGGTATTCCCCAAGGGAAGTTAGGCACCCGGACTATATATCTCAGTTCACGACTGATATACGACATGTCTCAGGTGCCGACAACACTGTCGCGGACGCTCTCTCATGCATCCATAACCTCAGCGCAGCTGCTGACCACGGTATCGATTTGGCAGCAATGACTGCCGCACAAGCCACTGACCCTGAGATTGGGCATCTTCGCCAGAAGAGCTCTCTTACCATTCAGCCAGTACCTCTGACATCTTCAGAGGGAAAAATCCTCTGCGACACTTCACAGGGCACACCTCTCCCCGTAGTGCCTGCATCTTTTCGCCGCGCAGTGTTTGAGACATTGCACAATTCGTCACACCCTGAACGATTAGTATGACCCAAGATAAACCATGACATCCGCAACTGGAGCGGTTCTTGCCTACGATGCCAGCATTCCAAAGTCCACCGTCACACAAAGAGCCCCATGGTACCTTCCCTTTGCCAGACGCACGTTTTCATCACGTGCACGTTGATGTGGTAGGCCCCTTACCACCTTCAAATGGCTCTATTTACCTGTTGACGTGTGTCGACCGCTTCACAAGATGGCCTGAAGCCATACCGCTACCCAACTGCTCATCAGAAACAGTAGCCAGCGCCTTTCTGGAACGTTGGGTGGCACAAGTCGGTTGTCCAGCAGTGGTGACCGCAGATCGTGGATCACACTTTGATGGACATTTTGCAGCCCTCTCAAATACGTTAGGAAGCAAGCACATCCGAACTACGGCTCACCACCCGGCAGAAAAAAAGCATGGCCAGGCGTTTCCATTGCCAGCTAAAAGCGGCCCTTAGCGCTCATGTCCATCCTTCGTGGAAAGAGGCACTGCCGTTAGTTCTTTTAGGGTTGCGGAACACAGTAAAAAAAACGCTACTGCAGCCGAACTTGTTCTTGGTTGCACGCCTAGATTACCAGGTGAACTCGTCTCAACTGCACCTTCAGCACCGTACGATTACGGCAGTTATACAGCTTGTTTGGCCATCATATGCGAAAGCTGCGTCCGGTGCAGCCTAGAGAGCACTCTTCAGCCGTGCATATTCACGCTAAGCTATCCCCTTGTACGCCTGTCTTTCTGCGTACGGCCGAATTACGGCGACCACTGCCATCCCATTCACCGGCCCCTATCGTGTCCTCGCAAGAGACACGAAAGCCTTCACCGTTAGCCGAAACGGCTAAAACCACCATTTACAAAAGAACCATCGGCCATCCCTGCGTCGACAAATAGCGTTCACGCCCAAAACCCCCGGTGGCAGCACAAAGCGTTCCGACCCCGTAACCTCCTGCACTTGTCAGTACTTCCGCAACTCCGAACCCTGCTCCCACTACCTCTGGGCATAATCGTCTTGGTAGGGAGCTGCGCAAGCCCGTACGATTTGCAGAGTATGTGAACATTTCTTATTTTTGAAAATGAAGTTTGTCTAACGCAAACATGCCAACATTCGTATACATCGTTTGGCCCTTCTGCTCTTCTGAGCTGTGGTATATGTGGACTTAGCGGTATTATTTTTACACAAAAAAGGAAAAAAGTTTTCATTTGAAAGCTAAATGACTATCTGCTCATTTGTGAAATTTTGGATATTTTCGCACGCAAAAGAAACGACAAACTCTTTTGATTTCTACGCTTTTGCAATTTTCAGGTGCATTGTCAGGTCCACAAACAAATGGCATTGTGTGAGATTAGGCTGATCCGCATACTAATTCTTTTTCTTTCTTCAGTCTATCAACTGTAGACAGGATAAGAAAAAGGAGAGGAAACCAAAAGCAACGACACGCAAAGTTGTAGTGTCCATGAAACGCCGACTGTAAAATTATTTAGTCCCTACCGGACACGTTGACATGGTGGGTTATCCTTTTCCACCTGTTCTACGGGTACTTCACCTTGTTTTCTATCTCTTCCAGACGATCCGGACATGGTGCGTGGAGAGACAACTCCCATCTACCTATCGTACAGCACTGGACAAACCTACCCCCTTTTCTCTCAAGAGGTTTTAAATTGGGCAGCCTGCTGTGATAGACAAGAAACGCACCGAAGACTAAATAACATAAATAAATGAACCATACCAGCGCAGCAACTATTCTGGACCGACACCTTCCACCCCCGAACTTTGACATTCCCTATCACGTGCAACCATTCTTTGTGCGCATCATCCAAAAGACGTGATATGTGATTTTTCCTCCCTCGCTGCAGTGACGAAGGCATGTGTATTACTTACTAGCCTTCCGGGAGAGAGCTATGTAGCGACCACAATAATTAATATTCCAATAGTCGCATTCATCTGTACATTTCCGATTATTTAGGTTTTGTACCTAATTTTGTCTTACTCAAACTACCCATTTTGTAACACCCGACCCGGGGCCAAAAACACAACTCGCCCCGTGCCTCGCAAGACTGACGTGTGTCTCTGTACTCACTATCTTCCAAGGTCGGTAATAATACACGAAGTCAACGCGCTAAGACTTGGCTTTTCATTGTCGATTGATTGTCGATAGTGATAACTGACATGGTTTTATTTTGTTGTATCAATTCCAACACGATTGTTTATCCGCAAGTCATGTGACTGTGGCGCAAACCCGAAGCACACGCGTGTCACACTCTTCCGGTTTATACGCTCGTCGACGGCCGGTCTCTAACCTCTCTGGCAAATTCGCCTGTCGGTGCCGTTTATGGCGCTATCAGAGACCACTTGTGCATTTCGTCGAAAAGGATTTGGCCTCTATCCTCAACGACCCTTTGGTTTTCGCGTCTAATAATTGTGTACCTGGGGAAAATGCGACTTACTGTGACGAGCACTAAACTATGAGCTTTACTTACAACACACGCAGAAAACAAACAGGTTTGCGATCCACATACACATTTTCCCCATATAGATGACTGTTTGTCATGGCTATCCATCCTCGTAATTACTGGCAAGCAGAACATGACAAATGGTGGCCGATAGTAACGGATAAGTGACTATCAGACAAAACTCGCCTCTCCCGTATAGCGTACACAATCGCCTTGAAACCTTGATTCATCCATTTAGTTCCCCTCCGGCCTCGAACGCTCCCCGTTGAGAACCCGAAAACGTTTGCGTTGGAAAATATGGATTTCAATTTGTACATCGGCTCTGTGAGACAAATTAAGATCAAGGCGCGTATGAAGTTTGGATTACCACGTTACAATAATTGCAGATGCAGCTGGCAGTTACTCAATTATTGCGGAATACCATACTGTAGCGGCCTGGAGATTTCACTGGCCAGCCTGCGGTGTGGTGTGTAAAATAGTTCCAAAACTCATAGTTGCACATTGTACCTAAGCTGTTAAGAAAGCCCGCATGATGCATGCTGTCCGATTGTTTGTCCACATGTCATGTGACCGTGGCGCGAACCCGAAGGAAACACGTGTCACATTCTTCCGGTTTACTCGCTCGTCGACGGCCGGTCTCTAGTCTCTCTGGTTACTTCGCGTGTCAGTGCCTTTTATAGCGCCATCAGAGACCACCTGTACATTTCGTCGAATGAAGATTTGGTCTCGCGTCTGATAATTGCGTACCTGTGGAAAGCGCGACTTAGTGCGACGAGCACTTAATTGATGAGCCCGTTCGAATAATTTTTGTTTTCCACGGATATATCCTTCGTATAGCTGTGAGTTGCTATTTTCAATACGTTTTACATATTCGTTTTAAAAAAATTGATTCATTATCCATCCCGCCTCAATGGAGGCTCAACCGCACGTTTTTTCAGACGATTTGGTCAGTGCATTAACCGTACCGTTTGCAGCCTTTAGACAGAATAATCCTAAATCGTGGTTTGCTCAGTTAGAAGCCACATTTGTGCTACGACAGATTATTTCAGAGATAACGCGTTTTAATCACGCAGTTGCGGCACCGCCATCTCACGTCATTGCCGAGGTGGAGGATGTTCTGGAGTTATCGGAATCCACGAAGCTCTACGAGCAATTTAAAGCGGCCGTAATTAAGCGCGTTGGTTTGTCCGATCGCCAACGTATTTCTCAGTTTCTGAGTGCGACCGAGCTTGGTGAACGTAAACCATCGCAGCTCGTTCGCCACATGCAGCGGTTAGCTGGCACGACACATATAGAAGAGGCTCTACTTGGGGAGATGTGGCCACAGCGTTTACCCAAGGATATGCAAAACATTCTTAGCGCAAACCCATCAGAAACCTTGTCAACCTTGGCTGATGTCACCGAACGGATCGGGGAAACATACGGAACCGCCGTTTCCCAACTCGCTTCGAAAAGTCAGGGCGCAGTTGCCACTCTAACTGCTCAAGTTGCCACCCTAACTGAACAACTTCAGGCCTTAGCGACGCAGCGTTCGAGATCACGTTCGACTACCCCCATTCGACGACACAGTAGCCACGCAGGATCACGTGGTTCTCGTCAGCCGCCACCGAACGCTAATCCGGATCACTGGTGGTATCACCAACAATTTGGCAACAAATCCCGACGACGCCGACAGCCTTGTACCTTTGGTCCAGTCAGCAAAGAGGGCAGCCAAATCCACATGGGTAACGACGTAACTCGCCCGCCTGGTCGTTTCTTCTTTCTAAAAGGTCACAAGTCGGGGATTCGCTATCTTATCGACACAGGTGTCGAGGTCAGCGTGATCCCACCAGAGACCCACGACTTAAACAGGTCATCTATTTCGAATCTTCGCGCGGCCAACGGAAGTACTATAAAAGTGTTTCGTCAGCGCTCTCGCACACTTCATTTAGGTCTCCATAGGCGTTTGCGCTGGATCTTCACGGTCACCGACGTCCAAATGGCGAGTATCGGCATCGACTTTCTCCAACACGTCGGCCTTTTGGTAGATTCCAGACGACACCGTCTGGTCGACCAAACAACAAAGCTTACGGTTACAGGGATTTTGATCGACGAGGTATCAATCAGTCCCGTGTACGAAAGCTCTTTGAAACAAAACTCCTTTAGCCTTCTAATCAATAAGTATCCGGCTGTTTTTCGACAGTATTCATCTCTGCCTGCCGTCAGGTGTTCCACGAGGCACCACCTAGTCACGACAGGCCTGCCGGTGTTCACCAAAGCTTGTAGGATGACACCAGACAAGCTTAAGATAGCTCGCGCTGAGTTTAAGCACACGCTCGAGCTCGGAATCATTCACCCGTCCGGTAGCCCTTGGGTCTCTCCACTCCACATGGTCCCTTAAGAATCTGGCAATTGGCGCAAGCGTGCTCCTCACATATGCGTTAGGAACTATTTATTATTATTATTATTATTATTATTATTATTATTATTATTATTATTATTATTAGTATTAGTATTGTTCGCTCAACAACGCCACGTTACTCTTTCTCATATATATAAACGATATATGTCAAGTTATCAAGCATGGCAAACTATTCCTATTTGCTGATGATATCAAACTTGTTTACATTTTCCCCCGGCAATCTAAATCCATGTTTAAAAAATATACGGAAGGACCTCATTTCATTAGAAATTTGGTGGCAAATTTGGCTGATGAAATTTTCGGCCAATAAATCCACTATCGCTGTGCATGGTTGTCAAGTATCAGATGGCTCTATAAAGCTGGACGGTCACAGCATATCAACCGCGAACTCAGTACGTGACCTGGGTTTGCGCTACTCAAATTCATTTAACTTCGCAGAACATATATCTTTCGAAGTCGCTAAAACCAGACGGACGATAGGTTATATTAAACACTCATTCTTCCTACCCGCTGCACGGTTACACCTTTATAAACTGTGCGTACGACCCTAGTTCGAGTACTGCGCGTTCATACATGGCCACCTGCGGAAGTCTGATAGGTTAACTTTGAAAAGCCTCTAACGTGCATTCACGAAAAGCCTACTGGGTCATCCATCTTCTCCGAGCTACAGAGAACGCTGCCGGACGCTTACACTCGATCCTCTCTGGTTACGGAGACTCAAGCTTAACCTTTCACTTATGTATAATTTGGTCCATGACAATAAATGCACCATCAGCTTCGTGACTAGCTTACAACACAGGCCGAAGTATAAACTCAAAAACAAGGACTTCACCTTGGCATCTTTTAAATCCCCGAAAAAATGCGTTCAAATGTTTTCCTAGCAAAATATTCCTACATTTGGAACAAACTCCCGTATGCAATTAGGTCCAGTAAGAATATACACCAATTCAAACGAAACTTAGAAACTTTTCTAACAATGACGAACGTCATGTGCATTTTCAAGCTCCACTTATCTGAGGACGTTATCTTTGGAAACGGACCAAATAAAATCTGACGAAAAACCCTCTGTGTTGCGTGATATTATGTCAAGCACCCCTCGAACCGACAAAAACTACGGCTTTCAGGATAGATGTTTTACTTTTAGATCTACCAGCGAACAAGAAAACAAGTCTATATTCAACACGTATAGGTGTCAATATACATGCTTGTTAGTAACAACCCAATCATCCTGGTACACCCTTACCCCATAATTATTGACAGCTTGTGTGTCTGAGTTGTAAGCCACCATGAAAAAAGCTGTGCACGCTAAAATCGTTCAATAAACTCAAAATGTTCGTCTTATGACCGCATAATAACCTCGAGTCGCAACTCTCCCTTTTGCTTCCCTGATAGACCACCCGGCAACCTCTCGGCATTGTTGAACATTCTTCTCATTCTATACACTGTCTATACAAAGATAACTGACATCAGAATTCTGCAATAATCGTATACTAGGAATAGCTTATAATCGATCTCTTTTCGCGTTATTCAATAGCAGGCGTTCGCATGTGGATTATATTTTATCAATCAACAATGCTATTAACATCACATAGGAGGTTATGCCAGAATATCACTTGTTCCATTGTTCGTCATGGCTCACATAGTCAGTTTCACGTTACCCCTTTTATCGCATGATTCCGCTATCCATTCTTGGTTTCACTGATATATCCCGTGCGAGAAGACATCCCACCCCGCCCGGACAATTAAAATACCGCAATGGTTAGGCATATAACGAGCTCCTCGAAATGTTTAGGAATTTGAGCGAAGAATGACGTCCGGTCGAGAGGTCCATGCGATCCCCGCGAAAGTATATGCATCCCCACCTCGCCCACACCATGAAAAATTTCCTGCACACTTTCCCAGGATTATCTACATGGAATAATGGTCAAATTCTTCGCCAATGCACATTCTCCATCCTCCAACTACTGTTTTTGGCACGAACTTGAGCATGAGGCCAGCGATCACCTTGTGGGGTCCAAATTGATGTAACAAATCGAGTCGTTCGATAGAATTGAGGACACATTAGCCACCGCCGTTATGTTGCACCACTTCAACTCAGCCGCGGAAATAAATGTAGCTGTTGACGCGTCAAAAACCGGGGTCAACGCCGCACTTCAACAGTTCGTTGATGGACTCTGGAAGCCGTTCGTTTTCTTTTCCATACGTTTACTTCCGGCTGAAACTAGGTATAGCACGTTCGGTCGTGAGTTGTTAACAATTTACTCGGCCCTTCGGCACCTCCTATATGCCCTCGAGGGAAACCAGTTTGTGACTTTTACCGACCAGAAACCGTTGGTTTTCGTCTTTCGCAGTAGGTCTGAGATACATCCGCCCCTCGAGGTTCGCCATCCGGACTTCGTATCCCGGTATACGTCTGATGTACGCCACGTTTCTGGAAGCGATAACGTTGTGGCTGACGCTTTATTCCAAGTGTCGGCACTAGTTGGTCACGACTCAATCGACTTAAACGCTATGGCCAACGCACAACGTTCGGAAAAAGGTTTCCATGCCTCCTGCCAACAATTAGCTCTACGGCTGACTGATCAACCTTTGCCAGCGTCTGCAGACAGTATCCTTTGCGATACCTTTACTGGACATCCACGTTCAGTAGTTCCTACTCCTTTCCGACGACGCGTGTTCGACACGCTACACAACATGGCCCATCCTGGCATCCAGGCCACAACCAAGCTCACTTCTGATAGGTACGTCTGGCATGATATGCGAAAGGATCTTCGCACTTGGGCACGATCTCGCCTAACTTATCAACAGGCTAAGGTTCACCGCCACGTGTAGACTCCGATTGGCCGAGTCCCTTCAAATACATCTCGATTCGCGCATCTTCACATAGGTATTGTAGGTCCTTTGCCGCCTTCCAATGAGATGACATCTTTTGACGATGGTAGATCGTTTTGCGCGGTGGCCAGAGGCCGTCCTCATAACCGACGTTTGTTCAGAGGCTGTAGCACGCGCATTCGTTGAGCGTTGGATAACATCTCATGGTTGCCCGGCCACAGTTACGACCGACCGTGGCCCTCAGTTCGAGAGCGGTTCCTTTACGGAAACACTGAGCGCTCTTGGATTTCATCGCACGCGGACCACGGCATACCACCCGGCTGCAAACGGTATGGTCGAACGCTTCCACCGACAACTAAAGGCAGCCCTCGCCGAGATCGACGCAATCCGTTGAACAGAAGCCCTGCCAATGGTTTTACTCGGCATCCGCGCCGCCCTTACAACTGACCTTCACGTTTTCAGCGCCGACATCCTGTACGGCTAGCCACTGCGTCTTCCTGGCGATCACTTTTCATCCGCCACCGACGCCCTTCGATATGATGCATATTACGCCAAACAGCCCGCATCTCACATGCGCCACCTCCGTGTCACGGTCACACGAGAACAAAGCCGCAAGGTGTTTGTTCCTAAAGACCTCCACGACTGCACACATGTGTTTGTTCGCGTACATGGTTTACGACGCTCGCTCGAGCGACCTTATGAAAGTCCTTTCTGAGTACTTCAACGGAAGGATAGCTTTTACGTGCTCGAGTGTCAGGGTATTCGGGACACGGTTAGCATCAATTGTCTGAAACCGGCCTACTTCGAAAGGCAGGAGGCTTTCAATGCTTCTCCGCAGCCCCTATCCACGCCGGCAGCTGTCTCCGAACAGCCCCGCCCAAGCTCATCGTCCTCAGCAGACATCACGACTTTGCCGATGACGCCAGCACCCGCCGTAACGCGTTCAGGTCGTGTGGTGCACTGACCGAAACGTCTCATAGAGGATTAGCGTTTGTGAAATCTCGTTTTTTCGGTCAAAACACAAAAAATCGCAAAATTTTCGTATCCCGCAAATACAAGATATATCGTTTTCAAAACGAAAACAATTGCGTTTGCCCAAGTTTCTTAAATAAATAAATAATATATATTTCCCAACGCATATGTGAGAAGCACGCTTGGTTACGTGCGATCACTGGGGATATTTGCAAACCATACATAAACGAATAATTTAACAATAGCACAAACGTGAAGTTTCTTGCAAGAATTACGTGGTCAAAGAGGAAACGACTGTAGTTTATGGAACTTTCACGCACGCAACAGAGAAATAGATAGTTCGCTTATTTCACCGATTCAGTCTCAAAAAAGGGATGTTACACTAATTCACTGTTTCAAGGTTGCATGACGAGCGATTTTTCAAATATTTCAAGGTCATTCCGGGAGGGTGTCCAACCTCCCCTTTGGAATTTTTTGTTGTTAGGGAATAAAACTGGCGTCCGGAAATTGTCAAAATAGATCGGCATTGGCGAGGCATGGCGGAAAATTTCAAAATCAAGCAGATTTCAACGCAGGATTTTGCCGATTGCTCGAAAACGTCACAAAGTTGAACAACTCGTGAACCGTTCAGCTTAGACGAAGTTCCGTGCGTCCATTCGTCGCAGAAACATTTCCTCGCTCCATGGATAAGATGGGAATCGGGAGGGAGAACGTAATTCCACACGTTAGCTGAGAAAATATGGGGTTATAAAATTTACTATGACAGGCAATATATATGGGGAATTTTTGACAGAGAACTCGTTCGATATTATTATTTTTGCTATGATTACTGGAATATATAACCCTATCTATCCCTCGAATGTCCCTATTCCCTGTATAATTTGGTTGAGTACATCATTTATTTCTGTACTGATACACAGCCAGTTTCGTTCCATTTTCAGTCGCATGTTTCATCCGACGCCGGCATGACGTGTGTGACATCTCCGATCGCGATCATCCTCGATCTCCTATTGGATGTCGTGCTTGAATGCCCTTGGATGCCTCGTCTCGAACATATTTTCAACGGTTGTTTCGGCATCTTTAAGGGAGGATAATCGAGTGGGAGCTCGCTAGGAACTGTGGGCATTAGTGCCTCTCCACCTGCGGCGTCTGAGGATTTTCGTACCAATCGTAGACTGATTGGATATCGCCTGGTACGCCTTGAACCAGATCAGGCCAGGGGTGGCTGGCCGCAGTTATACTCATCAGGATCGAGGGGTTGTTGACAGAGTACTCTTCTGGGGAGGAGCTGTTTAGCGGCCTGGAGCTTTCACTGGCCAGCCTGCGGTGTGGTGTGTAAAATAGTTCCAAAACTCATAGTTGCACATTGTACCTAAGCTGTTAAGAAAGCCCGCATGATGCATGCTGTCCGATTGTTTGTCCACATGTCATGTGACCGTGGCGCGAACCCGAAGGACACACGTGTCACATTCTTCCGGTTTACTCGCTCGTCGACGGCCGGTCTCTAGTCTCTCTGGCTACTTCGCGTGTCAGTGCCTTTTATAGCGCCATCAGAGACCACCTGTACATTTCGTCGAATGAAGATTTGGTCTCTCCCCTCAACGGCCTTTTGTTTTTCGCGTCTGATAATTGCGTACCTATGGAAAGCGCGACTCAGTGTGACGAGCACTAAAATACCAACTAGTTGACAGCTTCATGTGCTTTATTAACGAACGCAATTTATTAATACCGCGTCGTTTTGTCGGAAATAATTACATACGCACTATTCGCCATTGTAAATGTGATCACTCCGCACTCTCCCAAATGACACTTAAGATTGCATTTTCCCTCAAAACTGCACAAAACTTGTTATAGGAAGAAAACTGCGGCGAGTGAACGCATAAATCCCCGTCTTGTCGGAACGCCACGCAGGAATTTCAGGTGTTTGACGGTTACCAACGATCGATGAGGTCCAGCGTTTGAGTCCGTCCGACCGGTTGCCGGACTTCGAAAGTTCTCTTTCTTTCTCTCCAACTCCTACTTACTTCAGCACTTTTTTGAGGTTATTTATGTCAGATAATGACGAAACACCCTGACGATGCATTCAGACCCATTCCGAAACTGCGCTGGTGGTTGTAGTGTGTTTATGTGCAGATTTGATGTGGCTACTCTTACTATGCTAATGCGTGGTGTAAATTCGAGCGTTAGTGCGTTGGTCGGCAGATTATCGGTTTTTGTGGAGGATTTCAGGACTGGGGTTTTCAGCAATGTGTTTCGAGCCCACTTTCTTGGTGGTTTCCTCTAGGACGCGTTCGCGGTAATCCATAATAGGCCGCAAATATTTTAGCTGAAAACTGGAACGAGCTGCATTCTGAGAAACTGTGCAACGCGTGCTCAGTATTACCGGAATTTGTGAGGGGGATTCTCAAACGTACAATGTACCAGCAGCGCTAACTTTTCATGTGCACTGCACTGAGATTCACAAGTATGTTGTTTTTTCCCGTCTGATGTTATGGTGGCGGACGTTTGGGGATTTTTAGTGCCCCTCCGTTATTCATGTACAAGGACAGAGCTCTGTGTATCTCACAGTTGCTTGGTCCACCGCCGCTGGACAATGTTGGTCGACCCGGGATTATATCTAGCAAACCATGGGCGAAGTTAGCCGTTTGTGTGCTGCCCAATAGTCTCCGTAAGATCTACGAATTCAGTGATTACGTTAGGCGTGAGTGTGACATAGTGATGAGTCGTAGTGATGCAGAGACGTTAAGGCGGAAAAAGCGATTGCAAGAACATCCTGGCTTCCATATGGACTGCGACGTGTGATAAACACGTTCAAAAGATTGTGTTCAGAGTGCGCATGGTAGAGCCATATATATAAGTGAACACCACGGTTGTTAATTTTACAATAAGTCACTTATGTGAATATAGCAACAACACAAACGTAATAAAACAGAATTCCCGCTTGAAAATAGAAAACTTGAGATACGTGCTGCTGAGACTGTAGCACTTGGAATCCCCGAAATCCGAAAAAGCGCTGAATATTTGCATCAACTGGCACTCCACAAGTCAGGCCAAGAAGAGGAGGTTTGAGAATGGGGGAAATCGAATATCGACAGATTTCACTGTTATTCTATACAGAAAGTTCCAGGAAAATACATAGAAAAATTTTGTCGGGACGTGGGTAGATACGAAATTACATACTTTTGCAATGGAGTAGACGGACTTCCCAATTAGACTTCGTTATTTGCTCAGAAGCGAAGAAATTTAGCAGATTTCGTGAAGTGCTCAACCCTTACGTAATCTCGATTGTCCGGACGTGGTGGAATATTTTCTTGCGTGACATGTATAGTTTATGAAAGTGTAATCGCCCGGTCGAGAGGTCCATGCGTTTCACGCCAAAATATATGCGTCCCCACCTCGCTCACATCACGACACAATTTTTTGCACATTTTCCCGGGACTATCTACATGGAATAATGATCAAATTCTCCGCCATTACATCCTTTCCATCCTCCCACCACCCTTTCTTGGCACGACCTTGAGCACTAGGCCAGTGATCACGTTGTGGAGTCTCAATGTATGTAACAAATGAGTTATTTTATCGAATTGTGCAGATCCCAAGTGCTGTCGTCTCAGAACTATGTAGCGCAAAGATTTCTGCCTAAACATTAATTTTCCCTTCATATAATGTATGTTTTGTTGCTCTATTCACATGGCTGACTCACTGTGCAATTGTCAGATTTGGTGTTCAAATGTGTATATGCTTAAAACTCTGTACATTGATCACGCTCTCCTGAGTGCGTTTCTCACAAATGCATCGAGAAATATACCATTATCATTATCATTATAACCGAGCAGCAAGAAGGAAGACTGAATGGTTATTGTGACCTACCGTCCGTCTAGTTTTAACTACTAGGACGGATGTGTTCTGCAGAACCAAGTGAGTTTTAGTAGCCTATACGTAGGTCGCGCACTAAGTTGGCAGTTGGTATGCTGTGACTGTCCAGCTTTATAGAGTCATTTGTTACGTGGCAACCATGGACAACGGCAGTGGATTTAATGGCTGAAAATTCCAACATCCAAGTTTGACACCAAGTCTCTAATTACATGAAGCCCTTCAATATGTTTTCTAAGTATGAATTGAGATTACCAGGAGGAAAAGTGCGAACGAGCTCGATGTCATTAGCAAATAAGGATAGTTTACCATGTTTGACAACTTCACAATCGCCGTCTATATATATCGGAAAGAATAACAGTCCCGAAACACTTCCTTTCATCATCCCACTGTTGACTGGACTGGGCGTTTAGCTATTGTTTCCTAATGTCACTTTCCGCGTGAAGCCTATTGGGCATGAAGGAAACCAGCAAAGCGATGAATTACGTATAACAAAAGATGCTATTTTGACCAAAAGATGCTTATGGGGCACTCATGTCTAACGATATAATGATAATCGCACCTTCTGCATCAGTAAATCTTGCTACGTGGTTAAGAAATTCTTGCTGGCAGGTCATGCGAGAATGTTTGCTGAGGAACTCGTGCTGGGAGTGGTTTGTAAGGCTTGTAATGATGAAAATTCAACTGTGATATTTTGTCATCCTTCACAACATTCTTGAATGAACTCAAGTATGGTTTTCAGCTATTTCAGTGATTCTTACACGGGTCCACGGCTGGGGGCCCAATCTACTCGGATCCAGTCAGTTTGTTCGTTTCGCTGTCCGGCGGTTTTCTGTTGACCTGAAAGGAAGTCACTGAAAAAGAGTGTAGCACCGCTCTTGTGGGTTAGAGAGAATACCAAGAACAATAAAATAATGATCTAACAGAACAGAATAAATTACTAATCTAACGGTTCATTAAGTACGTGATATCCAATAACACTTTGAGACCGTCCTTAGAATTGCAGCTTACAATCTCTAGTGGAAGGTCGTTCCGGTGGTTGATAACTCTATAAGAGAAGAACTGTCGTCTTACGAAGGTCCGAGGTCAAAGCTCAAAGGGCTTCGACTGTTATCACTTACTAGGATGAAGAATTATTGCAGGAGTCCTGTGCTAAAGAGAATGTGTGTGAGAATTAAGTCACCGCTGAGTCTTCAAAACTCAAGTGGATAAAGATCGAAAATTTCGAGGCGAGACTCGTAAGAGACGCCGCAAGCCAGTGACTCGTTGGACACGTTCAATGGCGAGTATGTCCTTCTTCAAACCGGTGTTGACGACTTGATTGGCATGCTCAAGCAGTGGTCTTATGTAGACTCTGTAAAGCGCGCGAGAGGCCTGCTTGTCTGTGCGGGGGACGGCTCCTTTTATTATAAGGCCTCTTTTGGCGGCAAGCTGACGGTGGTAAGAAAAGGATTGACCAGACGACAACCAAATCCTCAGGACTTTTATGAGGTCAACTTTCGTGATATCTATTACGCTTTGTGCATCGTGTATCACTAATAGGTCCCCGGAGTCTCCTCCGAGTGACATGTGCGCACACTTACTGTCGTTTAGAGGAGACTCCAATCATCTGACCAGCACGTAATAAGATCGAGTTCAACCTGCAATGCATTGGGTTCACAGACATCCCAGATTTTAAAGTCGTCGATATAAAGGAGGGCGTTCCTATAGATCATCTTGGTGAGATCATTGATGCAGATCGGAAACAGAGATGGACCAAGTACCGATCCTTGAGGAACTCCCACAGAGATTGGGGACGGTGACGAAAGGCCCAAACCAGTTTTTGCTCTGAATGTCCTGTTACCATAAAGGAAAGTAACCAAGCGGAGAGCCTCTCCTTATATTCCATACGCTTCTAGTTTATTCAACAGAGGACCGTGTGGGACACGGTTGAAGGCTTTGACAAGGTCGAAGAAAATAGCATCCGAGATATAACCGTTGTTTTGGCCTCTGTTAGGCTATCCATGAAGATTAACACATTGGTTATGCGTGATCGATCGGGAAGAAAGCCACGTTGGGTCAAAGAGAAAAATTATTCGAGGAGAAATACCGAAAGATGGTGCGTTTTAACATTCATTTCATTATCTTGCATGGAATGCTGGTAAGGTTGCTCGGCCGATAACTAGCAGGAGATTGACGATCGCCTGTTTTTAATATAGGTGAGATAGTGGCCTCTTTCCAAGCCTCCGGAAGAGTGCCTGTCCGAAGTGTCTGTTTAAACAGATTGAGGAGAGGCACCGCCAAACCGAGGGCCGCTTTTTGAGGATCCGGGGATAGATTGCTTCTGGTCCCATGGCACTATAAGAATTGATATTAAGCAAGGGGTCCTGGACGTCGGACACAGAGAAGTCAGCTGTCAGGAGGGATAGTGGAAGTGCCTCCGCGAGAGAATTGGATGCCAATTTGGCAGATCTACACTGTAGACTACTGAGTAGTAGTAGTGTGAGTAGTAGATGGACGAGAACGTACTTCAAGAAGGCGGTGTATGTTCCGTGGAAGCAGTGCACGAAAGGAGAACTTCCACAGTTTTCGGAGAACAAATGTCTCATCAGCTTTGTGAATGGCAGCTTTAAAAGAAAGATAGTTCATGTTCACTGAGTCGGATGTGAAGCTGAGTGTGCTTAAAAACGTCCTTAGTGGGTTAAAGTCAGCTTTCTGGAAGTTTCTGAATGAAGTCTTTGTTACAGCATTCTGGAGCCAGTAGCAAATAAAGTCAAGGGTTAGTAGCATGTAGTCGCTATGCCCTGGCGGAGGTTTGGTGGCCATCCTGTCTCTCAATTGAGCCTCGTTCGTAATGACCAGATCAAGCAAGGAGGGTGTCTGTCCTGAACGGTACCTTGTAATTGGATCAACAAGCATTGCCCACGCTTTCTCATGGGTCAACATTGCCAAGGGTTTCGAGAATTCGCAGCCGCAGTCCTCATGAGAAGCCGCGATAGAGTTGAGTTTGTGTGCGTTGAATTCACCCATAATAAGAAGATGGGAGAAACGTTGTGTAGACGTGAATCTGTTCGGGGTAGCAAGATTGGCTTCGTCGTCGGATGCACTGCATGACGGCGAACGGCACATAACACCGGTAAGAAGCTTGTCGCGTCTGCGAAAATGGAGTTTGATCCAGAGCGTGTCGCATTTCTCTGGGAAGGTAAATTCTCTTACGACAACTGGCACTTGGAGCTTCTGGCTTAGAAAAACGGCGCAGCCTCCCCTGCGTCCACGGGAAGAGTTCATCAGGTACAAAGGGTAACCAGGGATATGCAGTTCATTTTCACTGATATCCGCGAAAAGCCAGGTCTCTGTCAGGGCAAGAAGGTGAGGGTTAGTGCCGTGGACTAGCTGGTTGACTTCTGGTAGTTCGTTCAGAAGGATCAGAGAGTTGGTGTTCACGCACTCGAGGGCTACTTCCTTGTTTGGCTGAGTGCATAAAGAGGCAGAAGTGCACAAGAAAGAGCTTGAGGAACAAGCCTCAGTAGCGAGGGGGTTGCGTAACTGGCGGTATAGTTTCGTGAGCCTCCTTGGGGATGGTGGCTGTTTCATCAGAACCTGGGCATATGTGAGCGTTACTGAGGGACGCTTCGTCCGCCTCTGTTGGCCCAAGGTCGATGACCTTCTGACCGGTTAATGGAACGATAACTGTTGACGTCATGTCACGAGCAACTTTTATAACTGGGCTTAGTTGTGGAATTTTCACACTGTATAGGAAAGAAACCTGGTGTTAAAAAAGGTGTGTAGTTATTAAGCAAAAGTAGATGAATATCTTCCCCTCTGTGCCTGAGAGTGACATGGAGAATGTCATCGGGACCAGGTAGGTAAGAATGTTTGATAATGCCTAACTGGGAGCGTACGACCTCTGCACCAACAGGGACATGGCTTGGGACACAGTAAAAGAGGAGGCACCTGCCGTGAACATGAAATCTTAGGTGTGGTTCGGTCCAGTGGGTACTAAAACATGTTGACGCCATACGTCTATTTGGCACATGCAATGAACTCAGTTCAACTCGTAGGGGCTGTGGAAGAGGTACAGATGCTGGACGTGTTGAAATCTCCGCCAATTATTTTGTACTGTGGAGGCGAGTTTGATAAGTAGTTTGGTATATAATAATTTTCTTCATATCGTCATGAGTGGCATTAGGTGGTCTGCAGGTACATCCTGAGAGTAACTCCAGTTGACACTGTCAGCCAAAAGGAACCGTCACTCTTATCAAAACATGGCTTATCAAGTATGGTTGCAGAATATTGCTCCCTTGGATAAATTAACCATCTTCCACCTCATCTTACACCGCCATTTCTGCGGGACTCATGGTAACCTGTAACGTTTTGTTGTGTGGCTTGAGTCACAGTGTAGCGAGAAGGCGTCCAATAAAGCACAATCTTTATTGTCCAAATCGCCAGTCACATGCAACGCGCGCTCTCTCGTTTATGAGTCATAATTCCAACCCGCAACACCCCNCAAGCCTCAGCGGTCGGAATAATGTAAGGATTATGTAAGAAGATGAAAGGTCAGCATCTTATTGAATGGTGGGCGTGCATTAAAAAGCAGTGAACCTAGTACATTTTTCTTATTCGAAATCATTTGCAACCATTTGAAAATGTCTGAAACATGAGGATCTGTGATTCGAAGACTCTGGTGACTTCGCTTGGTCTGATGTCTTTATAGTGAGCTCATTGAAGAACGACTGAGTGCCACCTGCGTCTGAGTCCATGACAAGAAGTGTTGAAAAAGTGCCAGTGAGGTGTGAGGGGATAGTGGAACTATGGAGAGTGGCGTTGGTAGGGGAGGTTTGTACGGTATACGTCCCGTTAAAAAAGAATAGGGCTGGAATAAATTGTTCATGTTCATATGCGTGTTGTTGGCAAATAGCTCGCGGGTTGTATTCAGATGTGTAGTCACAATGTAGGGGGATTTGTATTGAAAGAGGTGCTGAATTTGGGGTTAATAACTTTGGTTGGGGTCTGGTTGAACTCTTCATTGGAAGGCGCGTCGCAAGAGAGATTGCTATTATTAGACAGAGGCTCAGAATTAGGGATTGGTAAGAGATACGTCCTCTGATTCGCTGGACGTGGATCAGCGTTTTCTTGCATGTTTAGTCCTTCGTGATATAAAGGAAAAACCACGAGCGGCTTGGAGGATAGCATTCTGAGCGAGTTTTCTTTTATCTCAAATACCCCGCTGGTGGTCGGTTTGTTAAGCCCTACAGGGTCGGTTTGAAGGTAGAAACACGGGCGTGTTTTTGGCTAGTAGACTGGCGGAGTCTTACCTTATTTGAGTCAGTTTCCACGCAGATAGGTTGAGGACTCTCCAGTTGCTCGCATGCTCCCGTTTGTCGGTTGATTCCTTAATCAAGGTCACCCCTACGCTCTGCACGCTGTTGGAACTGTCAAAATCTACTGTGAAACCAATCGGGTCAGCGGATTTTTTCACTTTGGTGGCATTAGCATTGTCGGTAGGATCGTTGGTGGGCTCAGGTTTGACTCAACAAATTGGAGCTACGGGATCCAGTTCATCATCTTTGGGAATCGTCGTGCCCTGTTTGGACGTGTCTTCGATCAAACGCTTAACGACGGAGGTACTGCTCAATAAGAAATTTCGGCACTCCTTTTCAAGGGTAGTCTTGTCCCTCATAAATCTGGTCAGTTTTAGCGAGGTTTTGGACCTGATAAGATGCTGGCACCGTACGAACTTTTTTGCTAATGATTGGCTCTGGAATCTGAACAAAATCGGGCAGCAGGAATTTCGTTTCTTTTTACAAAGACGTATGCAATTGTATGATGTTGGGTGTACATTTGTAACCCTCGAGAGTATTTTTCAATGCCTTCTAAGTGTAGCTTATCTGACACGTTGGATAAAATGACATTTTTTGAGCAATGCATCCGCTTTTTGATTTCCGTTGTCATGGTGTTGTTGAACATGCCTGCGCTCCGAATATTGATGATGTAAGATAAGGAGACAAGATTTTCTTTTAAGGACTCAAGTGCAGCATAACTTGCCCTGAGTAGAACGAGCTCAGCATCCAGCTTAGACACCTTACCGAATAAATCTGCCAACAAATTGTCTACAGGAACATAACAGCTTTCAGTTTGAGAGATACGAGTGGGAACCACCAGCTTATATTCAAACTCTTTAGAAACGGTCATGTTGGAAGAACCTTTGTGAGTTCTAGACCTAGAACCTTTGCCGGTCTTGCATGCCGACTGATGTTGATCACCATGATCCGTCACTATTGTTTTGATAGGCTGGCCGTAAGCTGATGGTATAGGGTAAGAGTGTCGCCAATAAAAAATAGTATGAGAAATTTCAAACTCAGTGTCCACGCAGCAATTACTTGTGTAGCGGGCGAGTCGGACGTTCTGGCTCAGTTTACCCGGTACACTCGTAACTCCACTTTGTGCAATGTGGAGACACCGGGGGACAGCCTTCCTCGGAAGTAAGAATATCAACGACAGTCCTGTTAAAGGAGACAACAGAAATAAGCGTGAGACAAATGTTCACTAAGACATGCAAACGACTTACACGAACGTAAGCCAAAATAGTGTCGACAGCAAGCTGCGTTAAATTTTTCCTTTTTGAACCGCGCTCCACTTGTACCTCACTCTTGACTCACCAAATACCTGTTGAGAGAGCAAGCACTCTGCATTCGATTGCTCAGAACTTTCACGCTGATTAAACAACTCGAGGGCATTTTTATTTTGGAAACTTTTGATTCAACAACAACGTACTAACTAGCCTTGGATCCAGTAGTCAGCCATTTCCTGGAGTTTTCCGTCGTCTATGGCAGAACTAGTTTCTTGCCCTCTGGTTCGTAGGCTCAAACTTTACACGGCTTTATGCAAACGCCATTTAGAAGTTGTAACGAATGGACGGTGAGTGTGCGAAAGAGCTTTATTCAATGATCCACTCCTCGTCGGACGGGGGGACTTTAGTGTAACAAGTGAAAGCATTAGGGAGATAGACGTGAGAGAAGCCTTAGCACAACTGTATGCTAGCCGCCGATACCGAAGAGTGCACACGGAATTTCCAGTCGACCTTCACATTTCAAACGAGCGTCGGACTGGTTGGCCAGCTTTCCGCCGGTAGGGGTTAGATTTCAGTTATTTCGATGAATGCAGAATACAGCACTGAGGATGTCACTGACCATTATACAACAAAGAGTAAAGATGCGGAGCCCGAGCAATAACATTAAAATTGATGTGATTAGATTGTAGTACATTTGGATTCGCAAGATAACTTAAACAGTTGAGGCGGTACTAGTGAAGCAAACCCTTCGTCGCAAAAGCTAAGGATATGAAGGATATAAAAATAAGTCCCAGTAGACTTGCTTCATTCAACCTCAGGTTCATCTCTATACCTTTATCTATCGCATTTATATTTATTGATGGTCATGTCGTCCGGTGTTTGTGCTTTGTTATTTTGTTAGTAAGTTTGCTAGCATAACCTTTATCACCACTCCAGACATAACCTTGGAAACGGTTAATTGACGTGACATCATTTTTGTTGGCATATTTTGAACAGCATCCGAACTGTTGTCTTACTAAGGCGTGCGCCCAGCTTTATCACGGAATGCAACTTCCTCTTCAATTACACATCTTTTGCCATCGGATTTTCACAGCTACCCTATTCGACCAATGGACTGGTAGCGGAAGTATGTGGCAGTAGTTTCCGAGAGTTCCACAGTACGGAGCCTGGAATTACAGAGCCGAGCGCGATAATGCCGAAATGGAGAAGTAGATGCAATACCTCCAGCTAAGATAGAAAACGGCGATCAGGACGCGTTTTAGATCCTGAAACAGAGTTGGCAGATTACATGACCAAGAGGAGCATTCCCTGCCCCACGGATGCCCAGTGAATAAAAGCTGTGCCTAGATTCTAGTCCTTCATGTTGTACCCAAAGTTTGCGAGGACGATTTCTCAGACTACGCGTTCCGATCACATCAAGCTCGGATTTGAAGGTAGGGTTGTGCGTTCTGGTAACTAGTGGAGCTAGAATCAATCATCTCTAGCCCGAGGGAAATTTGGCGACTATATATCCAGTTCATCGTTGCTTGTTCTCGCTCCAGCACGGGCAAATGGCGATGATCGCTGTCGAAACAATACGAACAAACAAGAATGTGTAAAGTCACACGGGCTGAAGCTCTTCTGGTACTGATTTCCTTACGGGATAAAAATATCGTTCGTTACAAATCTGCGATTATGTTGGTAATTCAAACAAAAATAACCAAGCCAGCTAAAAGAGATGCTATGGAAAGTCAAATTCACGGTGGGAAAATCGTAACACATCCAAGAATAGTATCGTGCGATTTAGATCGCCATCCAGGTAAAACACATGCGTGGAACGTGTGTGCACGTGACAATAACAATAGCAACAAAAACTGTGGGTGTAATTATAATTGTGTACATTTCTATGTCCGCCGGCGTACACTATGCTCGGCTGTGTTCAATGTACACAGTTTTATGCGGTGAGTATGGAAAAGTATGCTATGAAACCCAGGTGTGTGTGATACTGAGAGTTCAAACTCTGGCTTACGAATATTGGTCAGGCTCGATTTAATCCGACTTCGTAGGTTTTCCCTCTGGTTTGCTGTGTGGTATTTGACCACCTGACCATTGCATTCAATCATGGTGAAACGTTCGAACTTCGCGTCCTGCTTCAAGACTGTCCATTTTGAGGATAATACCATGAAGTTATTTTGTTCCGGTGCCTGGTTTCCCGATGTGCCAAATGGCACGATTTTTTGATGGCAAATCACTTGTGTTGCATTCATTTTGCTTGTGACCTTTGGGGGTCTGCTTGGCAAACTGCTGCGATAGTGATTTTCTCGTCACCGTCTGTTGTTAACTCCACTGGATCTACCTAGCTGACTGTTGCTAGCGCATTTAAGTGCTTAAGTGTGCGACACCAGGTCACCCAGAATGTTGCCGTTAACCATTCTCCTCCCGAACTGACCAACATTAGCTTTGGAAATAAACTCAACAGAGGGTCGTATACAACAACTGAAGCTAACACCAAGTCGTTTGGAAACTGCAGAGGTGCTCGTGCTACTAAATCAAGGCGGCCGAGTCCCACTGTTTGGACCTCCCCGAGTACGCCATTGACCGTCTGAAGCACCGTGGCGCGTACGATTACGAATTCTGGCAAGACTTATGCAGAAAGGTGGGAATCAAGCTGTTCTGTCAGTCATTATTCGCGCGATTGACAAACATCCCTGACTCTGTTCGTTGTGGTAAGCTACTACTAGCACCCTTTGCGCTGGCGTATGCTAAAGACACTCTGGATGTGACTTCGGCCTCCCACCAGCTTAATAGTGTCTTCGGAGCCGGAGTTCTCACAGTTATTTCCTCGGCAGAACGACATCAGCTCAAGGTGGTGAGAACTGAAACATTGAGTGTTGGTCAGTCCCAAACATCGCCATCAGGAGGATTTTAGAATCCAGTATGGACAGGCGTGGGCGTGATACAAATCTGTAGAAATTCATGACTTTCACTCTTGAACTACAGGGCTGCGAAGTTTAGTGCATTTGGCAGTTATCTCGTCAAAACTCTGCCAACAAGGATTGATTGAGATCACTAATTTCCCCGGGTGTGACAGCAATTATTTTGGGGCGTCATCGCCACAGATGTCTTCTTATCCCTGGCAGAGGATCATTCCACCTAGGTCATTCCACGAGGGAACGCGAGAAGCTGTAACCTGGCAACTTTATTTGCTCTGGTCGCTTCACGGCGTCAACTGATTTAACAGCAGTGAAACGATTGGCAGCCGACTTCATCAGAGTCGGTGTTAGTTCCGTCAGTCACTTCGAAAATGGCTCCTATCATCTACGGTGCCAACCCAGCACGCACTCCTCTGTTTGCAGATCCGTTAAATATATTCACACAAGCTCGTTTCGCCAGTTCGAAAAACCCCTGGACTTCAATATCTCCGCTCCAAATCGTAGCCACTAATAGTTGCAGTAATTCGGTTTGCGTTTGACGCTTCTCTTCTGGATTATGAAATCGAAATTAATAGCGTTTTTTTACTAAGAGCTGATAGAGCAGAAGGTAACATTGGCAAAGCTGCACTATATGCAGATGCTTCACTTCAAGCTTTTCATTGTGACAGTCTCACTATGATTCGAGGCAGTTTGGTCTACTATTCGCACGGTCAGCGCCAATCTCCGGTTGGTCGAAATTTTGTACAGACCTTAACCTTCGGATTATGCAATAGATTACCTCATCTCTGCAGGATTAGAAATCACCAATCTCCCGGACCTCCCTCATATCTTTTTGTTGAACAATTTCAACCTTATAGGAGCAAACTCCCCTGCGTTTTCGTATATGAACCCGAGAGACTCCATGGTAACACTATTGTTCTAAACAGTGAGAGCGTGCGAGTTAACCGAGCATGTGTCGGCATTCAGACGCTGGCGGGACGGTCACACACTCTTGCTTCTTGAGCACGTTGTCACCAGTGGGAGTCTAACGTTTGATAACCTCAGATTCCTTGCCTTCTCAATTTAGAAAGTATGCAGCGACCTCGTTCGATTTCTTCTCAGCACCAACCTAAACTGGTTTGCCAATTTTAATCGTGTGAAATATCGCATAACGGATGTGAGCAAACTGTGATATTACGTGAAGCCCCAGGCTTCATATGGATCAAACCTCTTTCATTCGAACGTAGCAGTAAGGAGACGGACACTGGTAGTTGCTAGCATTTCGTATTGCCTCTTCAGTACCAAATAACAATAACCAGGAACATAAATATGACACTAATGGAATGGGGGGTGAAGAATGAAATAGCAAATGGGGTGGACAACGACAGGATAGAATTATTAAGTCCATGGGAGTCTAAGGCTCACATATAATTGCTTTTGTACACACAACATTGGCTTGAGACGACTAATCGCGACCGCCTCAGCAAAACGCAGGAAAAGCGGATTAGCGTGGCGCATTATAATTCTGAATTGGATGGTAAATACCTTTACCACTTGTCATGCTAATCTGGCAGTCACTTTTGAGCTGGAAAAGAATGGACGCCCGCCGTTTTTAGACATCCTCATCGGTCGCCAGGATGATGGTTCAGTAAGATGTGTGTATCGTGAGCCCACCTGGACGAGTCAGTACGCTCACTTTACAAGCTTCACGCCAATGAAGAACAAGCAAGCATTGGTCAGAACACTGTTTGTGCGTGCTAGGCGCATTCGTTCATCAGAATGTTTAGGTGATGAATTTCGACTGCTTACAACCACTTTGCAGAATAATGGGTATCCGCTAAGATTTACCAATAGACACAGCCAACAGCGTATTGTAGGAGATAAGGTTCCCATGGTTGGGAAGAAGAAAGTCTACATTGAACTATTATTCAAAGGTGACACTTCTCCACTTCTAACCACAAAACGTCTCGTCGCATCCATTAAGCGAGCATACAATGCGGCTGAAATCGTAGTCGTTGACCGAATTCGGAAGCCACCGTTACCTTCTGTAAAAGGAGAGCAACCTATTGACGCCAACTCACACTGTATCTATCAATTTGTATGTAACTGCGGTGAAAGTTACATCGGCAGAACCGATAAGTGCTTGAACTTTAGGATGAAGGAACATCTGCCGAAATGGGTTCAGGATGTGACTGCACAGTCTACTCTCTTCGTCCCTGGAACACGCAAGCTTCCGGCCTCGTCTATCGCCAGGCACATGTCGGCCACTGGCCACCGGATTGATCCAGAATTAACATTTAGAATTATAATGCGCCACGCTAATCCGCTTTTCCTGCGTTTTGCTGAGGCGGTCGCGATTAGTCGTCTCAAGCCAATGTTGTGTGTACAAAAGCAATTATATGTGAGCCTTAGACTCCCATGGACTTAATAATTCTATCCTGTCGTTGTCCACCCCATTTGCTATTTCATTCTTCACCCCCCATTCCATTAGTGTCATATATATATTCCTGGTTATTGATAAACAGATTGGGAATAACACAACGTTTCGAGCAAGTTGTAATACTCTACGTTTCAACCACCTCGGGTGGCCTTCCTCAGGAGTGTTGTTCCTGGTTATTGTTATTCGGTACTGAAGAGGCGATACGAAATGCTAGCAACTACCAGTGTCCGTCTTCTTACTGCTTTGTTCAAATTTATGAGTGAAACCAACTTTTTTTCAAATTTTTAAAAAGACGAATTCCCTCTAATTCATGCAACCTGCTCTGTCATTCGTTTCATGAACCGTGTACTGTGTTGACGGACTCTCTCTTCACACCGGTGCAGGTTCCTGAACAAATGGCAGTTAGAAATCACAACAGGGCACCATGTCAGCTTCACACTGGAAGGCGTAAGCTTACTCTTAGGAGACAGCGTGCTTGTGCGAGTTGACAGAATTGCTAGTCCGAGAGAAATCGAACTATTTTTACACAAATCGGAAACCGATGTATCGTGCATATCCAAGGGGATCGTTCGTATTATTAGCACTGGCTAACCGTTCCTTTGATCAATGACCAGAAAAACCTGTTTTGAGGTACACCTTTAACTCGGGGAGCAAAGGATGGAACACCATAGCTCTCGGATCTTCCAGGATTTGTGGGCTCTTCTCCGGAGGCCGCAAGTGTTTTGGCTGACTTTAACGGTCACGCTCCCACTCATCCCCCTTCGACTCCTCAACTTCAAAGTGCTGACCCGGTGGACGGCCTAAGCACTGTGGATACTTCGTCCACGGCTATCCATGATGATTCTGTGCTTTGAGAATGGCCTTTCTGGCCCGGACAGTATTCAACCAAAGGAACTGCTTGAGACCGCCTGGCAGTTTACCAGGCACCTCAGCCTGTTTTCCTACAATCCATCTCAAGTGGCTTGTTGCCTAGCTGATGTAAGCCTGCTAATGTCACTTCTGTCTCCAAGGATGGTGAACGCAACCATTTTGGTGATCGTCTTCTACTCACTACGTCCATCTGCTCTTCAGAAGCATCCTAGGCGTTCCACGAGTACCTAACTTCTCACAAATTTTCTAGTTATTTGCAGCCATGTTTTAGAAGGGGTCGTTCCCGTACGGCAAACAAGCTGACATCCACCGACCAGCGAGCAAAATCACGGAGTCGTACATCGTGCCGTTCATCTAGAATTTGTTGAAAATTCCATTGGTACTGATGAAAAAGCCTTACGACCATAAAATGTGAAGTGGCCCCGTTAAGTGGCCGAAGCTGCGTACCAGCAAAAAGTGTCGAGCTCGCGTCAACTACGCCTACTGTGGTTGGCAAGAAGGATTCAGCGGTGTGCCTCAGGATCCTATCTTCGACACACCTTTCCTTTATTCCCACTAGTGTTCCTCATCGAACGACTTCACTTCCGCTACTGCTTAGAGCAAACGCCAAAACATGACAGCCATTAGGTGCACCAAGTGCCCATTCCATTTTACAAAAAGAAATGAGTATGTTGTTCAGTTTTTCCGGGATGAATCAGTTTGCACTAAGTGTCTAAAAGAGTAAGGTTGTGGATATTCGACATTTTAATATTACTCATCAGATGAATAACTATTGTTTTCAGTAAAATGCCAAAAAGGAAGGTTTACGGGCGACAGTTTCACACCCTCTCTCGGCTCCCTTTGATGTCGTTACAAATGTGTGCAAGCTACCAGTGCCATGCCGTTGTTCGAGGACCCTTTCGAGCCACTTGACCCCTGTTTCAAACGTTTGCATAGCTTTTATTCACTTGGCATCCGTGGGGCAGGGAATGCTCCTCTTGGTCATGTAATCTGCCAACTCTGTTTCAGGATCTAAAACGCGTCCTGATCGCCGTTTTCTATCTTAGCTGGAGGTATTGCATCTACTTCTCCATTTCGGCATTATCGCGCTCGGCTCTGTAATTCCAGGCTCCGTACTGTGGAACTCTCGGAAACTACTGCCACATACTTCCGCTACCAGTCCATTGGTCGAATAGGGTAGCTGTGAAAATCCGATGGCAAAAGATGTGTAATTGAAGAGGAAGTTGCATTCCGTGATAAAGCTGGGCGCACGCCTTAGTAAGACAACAGTTCGGATGCTGTTCAAAATATGCCAACAAAAATGATGTCACGTCAATTAACCGTTTCCAAGGTTATGTCTGGAGTGGTGATAAAGGTTATGCTAGCAAACTTACTAACAAAATAACAAAGCACAAACACCGGACGACATGATCATTAATAAATGTGAATGCGATGAAGAATTACGCAGCTATTAATCTGTTAGTTCCAATGAACGCAGAACACTTCAGCATCTATCAAATGTATGAACCCGTAACTAGGCAGAACATTGTTGGTGGCCTGAAAATGTCGACATTTCGGCAGTTAACGAAGTGATCATCCAGGACTTTACTTCGGATTGTTCAAAATTGAAGTAGTTTCTCACGTGAGGGGTATTAAACGGGTCAAAGATGAAACGATAATTTACTTGATAGGTGAGAAAGTGCAAATTTGTCGTGAAAGCAAGTAATAATAATGGCATATTTCTCAATCCATTTGTGAGAAACACGCTCAGATAAGTGTGAATAGTTATGTGGATAACCCCGGCATGCTTGCTCTGCCGTGCGCTAAATTCTCTCCCAAAACCCTGATTCGTAGTGTGCGTATCATCTCAAGGTCACTGTCTACTGGCTGCTTGCTCTACGTGACCACGTTCACGCGCTTATCGTCTTGGGCGCGCCAACGGCACCACATACATATCCGGCCTACTCGCGCTTATCGCTTTCACTTGGCATTTGCTTAGACCAGTCGTAATCACCGTATGGTGTATTTTGGCTGTCCCGCTTATCCATTTCTCACTTTGGATATGGTATTTGTCAAATATACCCTGGAGACCTAAGGTTAGTGAACACTGGCAATAAAACTGACTAGTCTGTTGAGCTTTTAACGTCTTGCAAGCGCATTTTGCTTGCCTGGCGTGAGTTTTCATCAGGTTTTCACCTACTTATTTACTTTTAGTTTCGGTTACTTTTTGCATTTCGTAACAACATATTCTTTTTCGTCAGGTGTTTGCGCGATCGCACTTTCTGTTCCGATCGCACCATCTGAGAAGAATGATCCTCGGAAACGGTTTGCGCACCGAGAAGCTAATCTTGCGTTGCGAAATGTTCCTACGAAAACAATAAACTTCTACCAGGTGGTCGCTACTCTCCCACCTCGTGCCTTGGAGAGGGCGGACTACATCCGAAGCTGCCTGGTTCACTTAAGCCATATGTGCAGTCAAAGTGAGGTTGCTAAGCACACTAGTCCTTCTGGTCGCCAACACATTGCCCGCTACTCATCACCACCGTGTGAGACGGCCAGGAATCTTCGCAGCCCGCAAATTCTTCCTTGAATGAAAAGTGGGTCCAGTGGTTGCCTAAAAAAAGGCGAGGTATCTTTACCGTCAGTCACATGTAGCCCTGAAGTAGTAAACCAACAACGACGGTGGAATCTGGGAGACACGTGGGAAACATGTCTCCCAATATACGCGCCAGCGCCAAAGACACTGGCGTTCCCAGCCGGCCGTGCGAACGAAATCATACATCAGATCCAGCGCTAGTATCGCCAGCAGTTCAGTGATTGCGCTCGCTTCCGCCACAGTCATATTTCATTCTCCCAAAAGGATCGACGAGACTAAGCGGCCAGAATTCCATGGTGACCGATGTTACCAACACCTCGAAGTCGCCTGTTATTTCTTCCAGACCACAAATCGGGAGCGTGCTACCTCACCGATGTCGGTGCACAGTTCAGCTTCCTTCCACGTTAGCCTCTTGGGTGGTTCATACAGCTTCTCTTACATCCAGCTAACCGTATGTCCCTCGCCACTCATTGCCAGCGTTCTCGTACACTGAACGTGGACTTTTGCCGCACTTTCCGATGGGTTTTCAACGTGACAGACGTTCAGGTGCCAAGCAATCCTCTGGGACACCTCGATCAACTAACCAACGCGTGACACCACCAGCTAGTCAGCTCTGAGACGAGTCTACCGGTTATCGGGCTTTGACCAATGCAGTTTCAAGTGATCTCGTGTACTGCTGAGCCGTCGTGGTTATCCAAGCCTGACTCGCCATTCAGCTCTTCAGCGTGTTGAAGACAGTTAATTTCATTACCGGCAGCAACCGGTGCAGCGAAGCATCGCCGTCGTGAATAGGTTCTCTGGTGTTCACTGAAGTCCGTCCACGGAAACTGGGTAGGCCGAAAACAGTGCGCGCCAAATTCGAGCACATTTTTGGGCTTGGTATTATTTGCTCGCGTGATAGCCCCTGGATCTTGTCGCTCTATACGGTGCAAAAATTGTCAGAAGGGTGGCTTACGCGTGAAGAGTATCACACACTCAACAACGCCGCTTTTCCGACAGGTTCCTTATCGCACATATGTAGGACACGACGGGTAGCCCCAAAGGCGCACGTGTGTTCTTGAAGCTTGAACTGGTCTGTGCTAACCATCAGATCCCGGTAGCCACTGATGATATCATCAAGAGAGCCGTGATTACACCATTCTGCCTGTTCCAATTTCTGTGCATGCTGTTCTGTCTCCGGAACGCCACGGCAACATTTCAGTGGTTGATCAACAATTTCAAAAAGGGTTTGGACTCCCTCCACTTCTGTATCAACAACAGTCTGGATACGGGCTTATCTGGAGAGGTGCACTGGAACCACCTCCGACTGCTCTTTGAACAGTGTACAGTATGCGATGTTACAGTCAATGAAGGTAAGTGCGCTTCCGGCCACCCAGCAGTCAAGCTCTTGTGGCATCGTATCGATCAGCCTGACATTCAGCCGATGACCGACAGGGTACAGGCGTCTCGAAACCTCACCCCTACAACGCTTGTTAATGCTCGTCATTTTAACAGTGTGGCCAGCTATAACCATCGACTTATCCCGTGCCTTGCGCAACTTATGCAACCATTGGCTGACTTAACCCGAGTGGTTCTAACGGCAACCCTGAGTTGTCAGAAGCAGCTGTCGAATCTTCTGCGCGCAGCAAAGACGCGCCAGTTGCCGCAGTGATTCTGCGCCATTTTGACGCACACACCACCACAAGTATGACCGCAGACGCATCCAGCACAGCTGTTGGTGCTCTACTCCAGCAGTTCGTTGATGGAATCCGCATACCATTTTTATTTTTATTTTAGACGTCTATTACCCGCACAGACTAAGTACAGCACGTTCCGTCGTGAGTTTCTAGGTAACTACCCCGCTGTCCGTCAGTGTGTCTTCCAATGTCGCCGCTGTGATTTTCACCGATTTAAAGCCATCGGTATATACCTCTCGTAATTGTCCCAAATGCCACTGGCTCCGTAATGCGTGCTAAGTTGACCCAATATCAATTTTCACCAGATGCACTACACGTTTCTGGCAGCGACAACGGTGTGGCTGATGCCCCGTTACGTATACCGGCACCGGTCGACTATAACATCATCGACTTATCACCCGTGGCCGACGTACAAAGTGCGGAGAAGTATTTCCACGCGTCCCGCCAGTAGTCGTTCTTGAACACCGCGGAACTGCCGCCGCCGACGAGACCTGCGGCGATCTTGTGTGATACTTTCACCGACACTGCCGTTTGGTCTTGCTTTCAAGCTTCCGGCGCTGCCTGTAAGACGCTACTCGGTATCGCCCATCCTGGCATTTGGGTCGCGGCCAAACATATATCCAACAGGTAACCACGGGTAAATCGGAAGAGCGAAGTTCGGTTTAAATTTTCTCACTGTCATTGTCTGTTCATAATTCAGTCTTTCAGGTGCCTTGTGCATGAAAATTATATGCAACTGCTGTCATTCGTTGTCGGCTAACGAATAATTCGTTACGTATTGAATGTTTCGGGATGCACAGTCACCGATTTTCTCCGCTTTATCGTGTCAATTCCCTCCTTTCTGAATCACTGCAAGCTAACTGCTTAATATTGCATATTGTTCGTCCCTATCGACAATGACCCGTGTTAGATCTAGCAGTGTTGAGACTTAGCGGACATTGTCTGTGGCAGCAAGCTTCTGCGACCGGTGTGGGTGTAGAATATCCGTGCAATACGGCATGCAGTGCTACCACTGTCAGAATTGGTATCATTTCGAGTGCACCCGCCTCGACCAACACCAGTACAAACAGCTAGCCTCCTTGTCTATCAGTTATAGCTGCATGAGCTGCAGATTTAAAGAAAGCCGAGGCCTCCCCCTACCGTTGACGGGTCACACACGCACCATGACAAGTTCAGTGATGCAGAAAACCTATCACTGCTCTGTCTCCATCCTTTTCTTCCATGGGGAGTAAGGCAGAGGAGTTCCAGTGGACCCCGTCCGAGACGAAGTTGGGACCAAAGTATCCGAATAGGTACATACCGCTTGCCCTCACTGGTGTTGCAATCACCAAGAAGGCGGATGCCCTGTCTACTGCGCACATACAGGAGGCGGCAATAAAAACGAATGAGAACCCTCTCAGAGAAAAGAGAGTTTTTCATAGGGTCGCATCTCCACAACATCTCCAACCGAGCCAGCTAAATCATACCCACCGATTTCACTCTCCCTGGAATTTACAAACCTGTTGCTCGCAAGCACGTTACACGTTAAGACAACCAAAAAGTCGCTTGGCGTTTTGGAATATTTGCCAGCCATGCTTACTCCCGAGGCCGTGGTAGGAAAAACAGTGGCTCTGAAGTCCTCCAACGTCCGTCTGGAAGGCGTATCTTGCGATCACTCTCGGTGAGACAGGGTGAAACGCGAACAGCAGACCAAGACCAAGTCACGAATCACGGCAGACCAGAAGCTGCAACTGGAACCTGTGGTCGTAGTTTCGGCTATCGAAGTGCCCACTTGGCTCCCCATGCCTGTTGCAGGTAGCGGAGACTCTGTCTGCGTAGTCGTTCCAACGACCGACGTCCCATGCACAGGCACGGCTATGAAGGGCACCGAAACTTCGCAAAAACCGTCTCAGAGTTACCCACCCCAAAACCCACCAAACAGCGCAGCAGAAATGTCTTTCTCCCAAGAATTCGGAATGGAAGTGGCCTGCTGGTGCCGCCTCCTGTTACTCGGAAAGCACTCACTTTTCTCATCTCCAACGGTATCTCTATCAGTAACCACAGAACACCATGCGCACCGTCGCCTTTCAAACCTCACATCCAGCAGACGGCGAAGTCAAACTTTCTGCGGGTGAAAACTTCCAAACACCCTTTGAAGAAGCGGATGTTGCCAGGAGCGCAGGGTTTGTACGCTGAGACAACAAGAATGCTGATCAAGCTTCCTATATGGTCGTTTACGTACGCACAGACAGTGAGGTCGCGCACACGGTCTTGAAGAAAGGCTGCCGGAACAACTCGAGAGGACAGATCGGGTCCAGCCTCACCACCCTCTCCAACTCTGGGCTTTCTTTTCCAGGCCCTTCCTCGCACCCTCCTCTCTCTTTTCTTGCAGAATCCAACGAAGAGGTAGTCTTCAAGTGCATTTATACGAACTGTCGGAGTCTGTTCAATAAACTACGAGAAATCGGACAGTTAATTCATGACACCCAACCCCACTTGTTCGTTCTCACAAAGACCTGGCTCACAAGTGATATCAGTGACAGTGAACTGAGTCCCCCGGGGTATTCGGTTTACCGGGCTGACTCCGCAAGAGGAAGAAGGGGAGGTTCTGCGATTTTCCTTCGGCAGTATCGCCCGGCAACCACAGTTATCGTTTGCTTTCAGTCTTCTGATAAATGTGACACTGTGGCTTCGACTAGTACTGCATGGCCAGGGTTCACCCTTTGTGGGAGTTACTTTTTGTTCGCCCTAATCCAACGTTATCGACGACGAAACCCTTCTAGTAATCTTGGACAACTTCCTTGGACTACAATCTTTCACTCACCCGCTTGTTACGGATAACTTTAATGCACCCAATATTTAAACTGGGCACCAGTTTCCGAAAGATCCCGAAGGTCTGTTCCGCCTTCTGTGACGTATGGCCGCAGGTCATCACCTGGCAGTCGAGTATCCGAGAGAACTTCATGAACGACGCCAGCTGATTGCAGAAGGATTAATGGATTATATACAAAAGCTGAGGAGAGTATCATGGCTGACGTTGGTGAATGAAACGCGGGAGCAGAGGGATAGTCATATTCTGGAGAGATTTTTGGAAGGGATTCGACGACCGCGGAACCAGCGTGAATTTCTTCTCCGCCACCTGTCCCCCGGAACTTGGCCAAGGCTGAGAAGTTGGCCGAGTCGTTGGATGAAGCAGAATGTGTTGAAATTGGAAATGAACCATTCCGCTGTATGGCATAGGGCGCTTTTGATAAGCGACAGCAGAGCAAGTTGGTCAGCGGAAGAATTTACGCAGGAGACGAACATAGCATACAAGACCGCCCAAACGCGGAAGTATCAAACACCAATCGACCTGACCGGTGCCGGTGTTTTATTTGTGGCCGGTATGGACGGGCGGCGTGTTGGTGTTCATTATCCGCTACGGAGCGTGTGCCTGCAGGTAAGTCTGCCGTATGTCAATCGCGTATTCCCCTTGTTTCTAAATGTGGGGATATAAACGTTGCAATATGCCCTGTACTGAAAGCAAAAGTTGGCGGTCGTGACTGTGAATGTCTGTTGGATTCCCGGTTCGTGTGCAGCCTGCTTGATAATGAGTCATTCACTACCTGTTAGTTTGATTTAATAGCGGGGCCTGTCAGCCAAATTCTGGCTGGGAATGAACAACCGTTACACATATTGTTGTGTGTTAGCGGAACAGTGCAGATAGGGAAGTGGACGTGTACAATGAAGTTTCTGGTTGTCTTAAAGTTGCCAGTCCATGTCACTCTGGACAGTGTGTATTTGGTAACCACGCAGTGTATCGTGGATTCAATTAACGTGGTCGTACGCGTGTACGGCGAGCGCTTCTCCTTGGAACTTGTGTACGAAACATCATCAGGCGTTGTGGGAGTCCGTAAAGGACAACATGTAACTAAGGGGGAAGCGCACGTAGAGGTCGAATGGCAGAAATTTATAAGCGGTATTATCTCACATCTTCCAGTAAACATAGCACAGGGAGTACGGGGAGTAATTGAAGAGCATCAGGCGACATTCTGGTGGGAAGGAAAGCCGCCTGGACGCACTCACTTTGTGCGACACAGTATTTACACGGGGAGGCACACCCGATTCGGAAAGCGGCTCGTCGCTTACTAGCCCACCTTCAAGGCCAGGTGAAATACTTATTAGCAGACGTGTTAGAGAAAAACATTATCCGGCCGTCAACGTCCCCTTGGGCGTCTTCGACAGTATTAGTAAATAAAAAGCTTGGCTCCTCAAGATTGTATGTTGACTAGAGTTAGTTGATGCTCGTTCGGACACCGAGTGTTTTAGTACCCTTGATTTGGCCTCTGGTTACTTGCAGGTGGAAATGCAACCCAGTGGTCGCCGGAAAACCGCGTTTGTAGTACCCTCTGGTGTGTATAAGTTTGGAACCATGCCCCTCGGATTGACAAATATCCCGATCACCCTTCAAGGGTTAATGCAACAGGTGCTGGTAGACCTAATTCCCAAACGGTGTCTGGTTTACTTAGATGATGTGATTTTACACGGACGTACCGTTGATGAACATTTGTATAACCTATCCGACGTCCTTTCGAGAATAGCTGAGGACGAACTGAAATTGAATCCAATCAAATATTCGTTTATGCGAACTGAATTGAAATATTTATGACACATCATTTCACAATCTGGTGTGAGCTGTGATCTCGAAATTGTGCGTAAGGTAAAAGCATGGCCAACTCCTGAGAGTATTGAGGAGGTCCCTAGTTTCCTTGGGTTGGCTTCCTCTTATCAACGATTCGTTCCTGGCTTTTCCCACATGGCTAAACCCCTAAAATCGTTGACGAAAAAGAGCTAAGTACTAGAATGGACTGAGAAATGTCAACAGTTGTTTGATCGACTGAAAAATGCGTTATGCACCGTCCCCATTTTAGCACTCCCAGACACAAGGGCGGATGCAGAAATATTTGTCTCGGATACTGACGCTAGTGACGTCGTTATAGGGGCTGTATTGTCTCAGTTAGTCAGTAATGACACAGAACTTGTTATTGCTTATGGAAACCGAAGCCTCAGCAGAAGTGACTGGAACTACTGTACCACTAGATAGAAGATGCTTGTTCTAGTACATTTTATCAAACATTTCCGTCACTATCTCCTGGGACGGCGTTTCTTGGTTCGAACGGAACACTCATCACTCCAATGGCTGCAGAATTCAAGGACCCGTAGAGGCAACTTGCCCGTTGGCAAGAGTTTTTACTAGAGTACACCTCTGAATGCAAACACAGGCCTGGTCTATGTCACCGGAATGCTGACGCATTATCCAGAAGACCGATTAACGTCCACGGCGATCGCACTCCATGCACAGGGTACTCCATGATGATCACCGCCGGGCCAAAGGATGTTAATCGATGGACTGTCATTCAAAGCAACGATTTAGATCTACAGATCATATATGAGCGGATGAAAAAGGGTGGGCCACGTCCGACCACCCAAGTGATAGCAGGAAGTAGTTGGGAGCTGCGTTGATTTGTTGGTTGTGGAACTATCTCCTTAGACCGGATGGGTTTTTTTATTATCAATATGGCTCAACATATGGAAGCCAGATTGTAGTCTCAGGATCGGCGGTTCCTGTAGTTTCACAGAAACAGCATGAGAATTCGGGAAATGTGGGTCAGAACAAACTTGAATAAGCTACGAGGCGGCGTTTCTAGTGGTCCCACCGACGAAAAGACGTCAAGAATGTGTATAGCACTTGTGGCCTGTGTGTACAAATTGAAAACCCCAACAGACAACGATGCGCACCATTAAAGAGCATGCTGATGAGGTAACCGAATGTGATGGTAGAAGTTGACATCGTTGGGCCACTATCGGAGACCAGCCGAGGAAATAGGTACATTTGCGTGATGGTAGACCATTTCACTAAATAGTGTGAAGCGATGCCAGTGCCACAAGCTGATGGCGTAACGACCGCCAAGTTCACTTTTGATCACTGGGTCTCGTGCTAGTACACCCCAACTCAATTGCACACTGACAGAGGATCAAATTCTGAGAGTACATTGGCGCATGAATTGTGTAGAATATTAAGCGTGAGGGGGACAAAGACGACTGCCTATCATCCATGGGGTAATAGTGCCGTGGAGCGCGTCAACTGTACCTTGAAGTCCCTCTTGAAAACGTTTGTGAGTTCACAAAACACCAGGCCATGAGACGAAGCCATATCTCAGTACCTGCTTGCATATCGCGCTATCGCCCACTCTTCTACCGCATAATAACCACACTACCTGTCAACGGAAAGAGAGATGCGTCTGCCGTACGATTTGTTTGTATCCGGATTACCGCCAGATAACCTATTAACTTTAGACTACTGCATTTAGCTACGTGACAAACTGACGAAAGCACCTCCGATAGCGCGGGAACACCTGCGGACGTCTCAGCGGAAGCAGAGGGATTACTATAATAGAAAGACATATGGAAGTCCTTTAAGCCCGGTGATAAAGTTTTGTTGCACACAGAATTCCCAGAAATTGGAACTCAAAAAAATGTAATAAGTGGAAGGGGCATAACACTGTGCACGACATCATTTTCGAATCCACCTGCACTATACGGGATGTCAACGACAACAGGTCCGGACTCAGATTGGTACATTTCAATCGTTTAAAACCCAGGCACTACAGGAAAAGATCAATTGATTAATTGCGAGGAGATGGAAGTAGCTGGAAAGCGCACTGTACCACCAGTGGGGGGGTAGTCCGGAGCACCGCGGGCAGTGATTTCGACGAAGGGCAGTAGCACAGCAGCATGTAGTGGGCCGCCACTTTGTTTTGCCGCACATACTCACTTCCGCTTTCTTTCAGGTCTTCGAACACGTGGGTTGGCTGCGTCCGTGCAACGGACCGAGGCGAGTGACCAACCTGAATCTGAGGTCGGCGGTCAGTGAGCGTGAGACCATGTCTGATTGGTGGGAATCCCCGGACTGTGGGACCCTGTATATGTATATATATATGGACAAGGACACGTTGTAAGGGAATCTCTCTCGGTATGTGTTGTTGTTAGTACACGTTTCCTGTTGACTGATGACTTTTCTCTTTTCACGAGACGGACCTTATGCGTTTCGATGTGCAACCTTGGACATAGTATGTGCTGTTTATATGGTTGACTTTCTGGTTTATTACACCATCCTGAATCACCCCCTATCAAATCATTTTCTCTCTTCCGCGCAGCATGGTTTCCTTCCTTAACAGTCATGCCTAAGAAAGATGCTTATTTCATGGATAATCTGACGGAGGCCAAATGCAATATACTCGTCTCGGATGCTATCTTCCTTGATTTCACCGAGGCCCTAGACCTTGTCTTACACGGCCCTCTGGGGGATAAACCGGAAGCATATGTTATTCGAAAAGAGATTCTTCGCTGGACTGCCTCCTTTCTTGATAATAGAACTTTTGGAGTTGGGGCCAGATCAAACCTTTCGTTTCCATCCGTCATTTCTGCAGGAGTTCCCCATGGTAAGTGATACGTCCTTTGCTATTCCTCATTCACATCAATGGCCTTCTGGAGGACATTTTCAGCAGTGCCCTCTAATACGCCGATGACTTAAAAACCTGGAATGTCACTGATCCTAGTGTAGTAAAGATTGATCTAGACGCAATCAGGCGCCAGTCCGACGGTTAAAGTCTCTTACTAAATGACCACAAATGTGTTCACCTGTCACTCGACAGAGATTCAGGCAATGCAGTCGTGATTCATAGTGCGTTCAGCACAGTAGATACGAAGAGCAATTTGAAGGAAAATCTGGGCATCTGGTTGTCCTCTGGTTTATCATCTACTTATTACCTGGAGGTAGCGGCGAAAAATAGATTCGTTGCCCTCAGGACGATTAACTGCACTTTCTTCCGCTTAACCCGGAAGGCGTTTCACACGCTTTACGGGGTTTTTGTTGGATCGCCCTCGAGTATGTGAATCGGATGGTGCATACTGGCCTGAAAAAAGACATATCAGCTGTTGAGCGTGTCCAGCGCACAGCCTCGCAGCTGGTCACAGGACTGAGCAAGGCCGCTCACGAGTCTTGTCTTGAAATTCTTGATCGGTACCCGCTTCAACTTCGAAGACTCCGTATTGATTTAATATTCACACAGTTCTTTAGAGTAGGTATCTTGGAACAGTTATCCACTGTGGAGAATGACAACAGCCGACTAGGACATAACGGGGAGCTTTTCAAGCTTCTTCCTCAAACAATTCCCAGGCAGCAGGTTTTATCCTACAAGGTTATCAAATACTGGAACAGCCTTCCTTCTGAAATCGTCAGCAGCGCCTCTAGGGAACAGTTTGAAGCTTTGCTTGATTTTCATTTATCTGAAATTTCATTTTGCAAGTAATCTTACTTTGTTCTTGGTATTCACTGTAATCCCTAAGAACAGTGCTACACCCAACTTCAATGATCGCCTTTCAGGACAACAGACGCCTGCAGACACTGATCAAGAGAAACCGACTGGATCCGCGAAAATTCGACCCCAGCCTCGAGCCTGTGTATCAATCCCTGTCGTTGAGTCTAGCTCGGTGTGCAGAAAGTTCTTCGCGCGCTGGCACAATCTTGCTCAGCGTGTTGACAGGTTAAAGATCACTGCCACTTGTTGGAACCAGGTGGCCGTTGTTGATTTTGTCAAGATTTGTTGCGTTATTTTGATATTGCTGAGGTTTGCTTGATGTTGGAAAGTGGCCCTACGCTCTACTCTCTTCCCCAAATGAGATACATTACTCCTCCTTGTTCTTACACAATCTGCTTTGACCGTTTCCATACCCCTATTTAGTCCGAGCCCCGTATACTTCCAAATACCGGAATCATACATTTTTCTTCCATATTTTTTCTTGAGTAACTTATGATTCCCATCATTTCTCGATACATGACCAATCGTTTTGCTCTGAACAAACCAATGACCATTTGTTTGAGTGAGTTCAACCCGTTTTATCGTCCACCATTGTTGATCGGTGCCTGGTTGTCAATTTGTTGTGCGGGCACTTTCTTTCTTTGATTTCTGAGGATTTTCACACTCGAGGTGAGAGACAATTTTCTTGTACATTGAATCAATTAGTACCGTATTAAATCCAGTTATTACGAGCGCCTTCTCGTTAACCGTTCCGAGGATAGATTATTTCTGTCGTTGAATATTGAGAGGCATTTACTGGATCAACAGATTACGCGTAACTCGGTGTGAACTTGAATCGTTAGCGAACGATTTAATAGCCGGTGTCTCTCGACCACATGTCGGTCCCTGCGCTTCATTTTGATGTTGTAGGCTCTTATTAGAGCTACGTATTATGTGAGCCAATACGTCTATGGGTGCACAACTACTGGGTGTTGCACCTCATGTTAGGAACGATAATATGAAAAATCCTCGCGGAAGTGATGGTGACTCACTCACCACAAGTGGCCTTGCAACTCACGTCTAAATAGCAGCTATGTTATCTGAGTCAATAAAACAAGGTTGAACATGCTATTTATGTACGATAGGGCAACATGCATGGTGACTACTGAATAACAAGTTCGGTGGTGCACTATGACTACCTTCTAATATCATGCGGAGCACGGAGACCGGGCATGCATTTCGGTTTTCAGTTGGATTCTGTTCTAACTTAATTTTACGCTAGAAGCGGAACCAGTCCAGGAGCCGTGTTGATTTGAGTTTCGTGCGGGATACGAATTAAAATACCACCGCTCCTACGGATCACTTTCTTCACAGACCGCGCAGTCTAATGTCTGCGTGACAAATATAATATCCTGTTTGTCACATACATAGCACTAACTAGTTAATACACAGTGCGGTTTGAGCTCTCGCTTGTTAAAGTTGCCTCTTTAGACAGTCGTTCATGGAAGATCATCCAAAACATCAATCAGAAGCAGCAGGTCTACAATGGAGACAGGATATTTGATATCACCGTTGCCGGGGTTTATTTGAAGGTTCACAGCCAGGCTGAGATTAGTCAGACATTACAGGAAGGTCGAAACTGTCTGACGAAAGCTTTTCCTTCCGGTGAAAATTAGTGAGCTTCCATCAGGATGAGATCGGAGCATTGTACTTGGCGGGGGCTTCGTAAAAAACGCGATTTATACCAGATTAGGCCAATCTTTTGCGCTTAGCGGGGCCGCCGGTCCGTGCGACGAACAAGAGCAACGTTAGTTTGGTCACCTAACGGGAAAATGTGAAGACTTGTTGAAATCGATATGAATTTGCCGAACATGTTAACCCACGCCATATACGTATTGGCAGCGAGACTTGATGGATCGGCCTCAAGGGAGTTAACGCTTGCCTCTCAGCATGAGTCAGTTTGGAAAAAAAATTGAAGTCGATTCGGATGTACCACCAGAAAAACAAAATTCATCGACTGATTGTTCCCTATAAAATTCCATAGACAGAGTTTCTAGGGTTTCCTCTGCCACAATAGATTTATTTGTGGCGCGTGGTTAGGAAAAGGCCAGTTTTTATTGCATGCTTGTGCATATACCCATTTTACCATTTGGCCAATGCTATTTGCTGTATTTTGTCACATTTACTTGCTACGAGACCATTCGAAGATAAACCATTGTTGAAAGTTGAATATCATATATGAATGCCCGCTAAGTCAGCCAATTTCCAGAAATTGCCAGTCGTCAAGCGATCATCCCTTAAGAAAGGTGTAAAATCTTCGAATTGTTCAGTCAACACTTGCCCCACCTCTGCTATCACAGAGGAGATTGAGACCGCTGCAAAAACGGCAGACTCAACAGAAAATCATAGCACATCACACGAAAGGAACAACCTTGAACCATGTTCAGTTTCCATTGTGAACGTATTCGTAGATGAGGCTAAAAAATAAGGGAATTGGAGGCTGGAATAGCGAAACTACACGGTAGAAACGAGGAGCCTGCCGAAAGTTTGCACAAATTAGATCCGCTATTGTGCATTATAACTGCCTCAAGTAACACCCGCCATCAAACCACCCCTATTCTCAGAGATCTTGTAGCCGCCGGAACGCTTATTGTTAGTGTAGCTACGGAATTGCACAAGCGGTTACACTGTACAAGCAAAGTGGTGGTGTTTAACGTACACGACAGAATTTCTCTGTTGTCGTTAAAAAGGATCTTACTCAAAGCTTGCAAAATGGGAGAACAAGAGTGTTACTGTTCAATACTTCGCAAGAAAGTACAGCAGAAGCACTGTCCATTGTTGCTACAGTTCACAGGTGAACTTGTAGCGAAAGAATTTGTCAGCAAACAAGGTCAAATCAGGCGTGACACAAATTTTAAGGCTATAAGAGTGTTTGGTGACAAGACGCCACTTCAAAGGGAAATATTGTGAGCCAATATTTTCCGAGAAAAGAACACAGTCAACAATCTCATCTGACCGTAGATCTCGACTACTCCAATAGTTCTCTGAACCCGCAAGTTACAGCTGGAAACGCCGTTGCGCCGCCGGTCCAGGAGAGCAATGGCGAACAAACCATGTCTAGCTTAGATAACGCCAGGAGCGTTCAAGTTTCCGCAACGAACCTCACGGCTATTGCCAAAAATGCATTCCCTAATGCTCAACGTGTCCCTCTATCAACCGCAGCCTTGACTAAAAAAGTCCTAGACCTAAGGCATCCATAGCTACTCAGAACACCGGAAGAAGCAGCTTGAATGCCCCCAATAATGATGCGGCTGCTCAAGCAGGGCCATCCACTTCTTATCGGGGGAATTCCTCTCCGTTAGACGGAGTAGTCAGAAATACCAACAGCAAGTCCAAAACACCTGAACAATGCTCTAACTCAACGATAAGACCTGTAAGGTATTTACCAGAGCACAGTATTTCGGATTTGCAATATAAGAGTAAAACAAAAGAACTTTACAAGTGTCATGAATCTGCATTTAAAAACCACATTATAAGAAACAACGCTTCGCGTGTAAAACTGCACAGTTTGTCTCTCACTGCCTCCAAGTCAACCTACTAGGGGTCACGGTTACCATCCATTATCCAATAGTTCCGTAGTAACTCATCCTCCTACCCAAAATATGAGTGACACTAGGAACCAAGTTCCCAATATGTATACTCCAACAAGTACGTCATCACCTTATAATGTCAACAACAAAAATGCATGCAAAACCAGTCGTTTTTTAGTGCCCCCCTCCCACCGATATTTCATTAACCGACAGTTTGTCCCCCTCCCCAAGTCCCACTCTACCATCCTTCCATAATGGCACTCTCTCAGCACATTCTATAATGGAGCCAAACTTTTAGGACACCCATTCGAATATGAGCAGAAACTCGGTACATTCCCTAGATCGTGCCTTTCCATTTGGTATTTCGCGTCCCACTGCCCCGTCTGTCACGGGGTTCCTCAGCAGTTTGTCTGCTGTATCTGTTAAAAAGAATTTCGTAAGCTTATTACTAATGAACGTAAGATCGTTGGTTAGTAAGATGCACATTTTCAAACCCTTTGTCTTTTTATCTAATCCCCATATCATTCTCGTAACTGAGACGTGGTGCTCTCCTGACACCCCTGACAATCAGATGAGCATCGTAGGATATCACGCGTTTCGTAGGGATCGTCTCACAGGATGAGGAGGTGGATGCATCATTTACCTAAAAGAACAATTTTCCGCAGTCACACTTGATGAGTTTAAACTTCCTAAACACGAGGACTCGTTGTGGTTAATGGTCTCTATCGGTTCACGCGAGCTATTTATAAGATGCATCTATAGACCGCCTAATGCTGCCAGCAATGGTTTGACTGGCCTTGTGGAGACAATGAATCATGTGTCTAACATGCCTTGTGAACACAAACTAGTAGGCGGTGACTTCAACATGCCTAATATCACCTGGACCTCCTTCTTTGCTCCAGCAAATTAGGCCGAATTCCTTTCATGCATTCAGCTGAATGGTTGGGACCAACATGTCCCATCGCCAACCAGAAAGGAGCATATTTTGGATCTTATATTCGTACGACCTTCCACGAAGACGTTGAGCAACGCGTATCGATAAACCAATGATCCCAAATATTAAAAACATGATTGGATCGTAATGCCACGGTACTAATGAACGAATTATCAAAGTGAATATTTGGACAACCTCAACAGTTTTGATCGACAGATCGTTTCCTGAGAATGGGTAGCAATTTGCTGTTGAACGGGCTAAATATGAACTATAATCACATGATAAGGCATTCATACGCAAAAGAACTCTTCCGAGCAGTCAACAGGTTCAAAGCAATGGGACTGAGCCGGGCTCCATAAAAGGGGGTGCACGCACCACTCAATTAAAGTGCAATGACCGACAACTGGTTATTCGCACAACCATCAAATTGACGTGACAAAACAAAATCGTCTAGGTCAAGGTCCAATTAGCGTCCAGAAACCGGGGGTGAATGCAGTGGGGTGAATATTTAAGGAATTGTGTTGGGTCGGATTTTCACCATTGTGGTTCAAAAATTCGATACAATATTTACCACAGGTATTTCGTCTATAGAGATATCTGTTCTACAACAAATCCCAGGACGCGACCATAATATCGTCGATTGTCCGTTTAATTTCAGTATGGCTACCTAACCGACGGTTTTATTCTACCATCCGATCAAATTCATTGATTGGAATGCCTTTTTCTCTTTACTAAGATCCTTAAATTGGAATTCTTTATTTCGCGCATCGGACCTAAGCCTAGCGGCCGGAGAATTTATCAGACATCTAACGTTTTGAACCAACTTTTCGGCTCCCATTAAATCAAAACGTGTCGGCTCGTATGTACAAGGTAAAATTCTTACTGCAAAAGAGACTGGCAGACTTAAAATGCATAAGTCGAGGTACGAAAGAACACTAGACTTTTCCCTTGTAATGCAAATGGGGAAAATGTTTGAACACAAAAACGTCAGACGCAACTCTGTCAAATAAACGAAGAGAAACTAGCGCTCAGTAGTGAGCAGAGATGTACGAAACCAGTGCAACTATTGAGACGGAGAAATTCCATGAGGGACCGTGCTGTAAGAATTATTACTGTCAAAGACAAAGCGGCTGTCGATGACCCTGTAGCGATGTGCGAAATCTTCAACTCACATTTCGCTGCCTCGTTTAGAATAGAAAGCACCTCATTGACTGCTAATATCCCGTCAAAAACAGATAAGGTTTTGAGTAGTGTTTTATTTGATGTTCGAAGTGTTTGTTCACAGTTAGCTAGCGTTAGGTCTTCAATCCATCCTGGACCAGATGGTATCCCACCAATGGTCGTCAAGCAGGCAGGTGAGGATATACCCACCCTCCTACTCAATTTGTTCAACCTATCACTTTTATCCAGCACCTTCCCCCCTCAGTGGAAAACCTCGATCATTATGCCTCGTCACAAGAGTGGTCCAAGGCAGGACGTTAGTAACTATCGTCCCATCAACCACACATCAATCTGCTTGAGAATGTTTGAGAGGATAATAAAGGTGCACATAGTCGAGTCGTTGAGGACACAAAACAGCACTTCACAGCACGGTTTCCTTAGTAAACGTTTTTGTATGACATGTCATCTGGAATTCTTAAACGATATATCGACGTCCGTCGACGCAGGAAATACGGTAACTGTCACACTCTTGGACATGCGAAAGGCTTTTGATCGTGTGCCCCATAAGCGTCTCTGGATCAAAATAGCATCTTTTGGCATACAAGATCCCTTGTATAGTTGGCTGTCGGCATACCTTGAAGGTCGCACTCAAACAGTCAAAATAGGAGAGCACTGTTCAACACCAAAACCAGCGACTGGTGGGGTGGTCCAAGGAAGCGTTCTGGGTCCGTTGCTTTTCTTAATGTACATGAATACTTATGCGACGTCATCACACATGGCAAGCTCTTTCTGTTTGCTGAAGATGTCAAAATCGTTCACACATTCCGCCAGAGCGGTAACATCAATTTCTGTCTACACAATATACATTGCAGTTGTGCTGCACAGCGTGGCTGATGTCGTTCTCAGCGAAAAAACCGAAAGTCATCACTTATGGTTGTAATTTACCCCATGGCTCCATCTCACTATATGGTCGTAATGTTGATACAACCACTTCGGTTGGAGATCTAGGAATACGGTACTCAAAGTTCTCCAATTTCTCTGAACAAGTATGCTTCCTGGTAGCAAAAACTAAAAGAACAATAGGCTGTATCAAAAAGACGTTCAGTCTACCAGATGCGGAGCTGGCGCTCTACAAAATGTGTGCTCGGTCTTAACTCGAGCACTGCACCTTTATTTATTGTCATCTAAGCAAGTCTGATAGACTTGTGTTGGAAAACCTTCAACGATCGTTTACCAAAAGCTTATTAAGATATTCTTCTTCGCTCACCTACAGACAGCGCTGTGAAAAACTTGGTATTAATCCACTTTGGTTGCGTAGACTTCAGGTGAACCTGACGCTGCAGTATAAACTCATACATTGGAATGCGATTACCACAGCGTTTACCGTCCACTTACAACACAGCCCTCCATATAGTCTGAGAAATAAGGGTTCCATCTTCACAACCCTGATATTCCGGAAAAATATACATGCAAACTTCTTCGTTGTAAAGTATTCCTACATTTGGAATAAACTTCCGAATGAAGTCAGAGCCAGTAACAAAATTCAGCGTTTTACAAATGGTTTGGATAGCTATCTTACGTTAAAAACACAATGTCTCTCTTCAAACTGTCTGTATCACCTGATGACCTTTTCAAGTATGGTCCGAGAGACATTTAGCGGTCAGATGCGCATCACGTAGATAACCGCCCCGCTCTCTACCGCCCTCGAAATGTGAACGCGGCGCCTAATAATAAGTCCAGCAGAACGACGTCATGTAAGCTTTAGTTATCAGACCCTCATTTCATGCGGCCCTCCACACCGTCGACTCAATTCTCCGTGTGCTCGAATGAATCCCGAGTACATAGCAGAATGCCACAACAAACAGTAGATTGGTTATATATTCCAATAATCATAGCAAAAATAACAATATCGTATGAGTTCTCTCTCAAAAATTCCGCCAGCACATTGTTTGTCATAGTAAATTTTATAACCCTACATTTTCTCACCTAATGTGTGGAATTAAATTCTCCTTTCTGATCCTCATTTTATCCACTGAGCGAGGAAATTTTTCTACGACGGATGGGCGCACGGAACTTCGTCTTAGCTAAACGGTTCGCGAGATGTTCAACTTCTTGGATTTTTCGGGGAATCGATTACTTCCTGCGTTGGAATCTGCCCAATCGTCCGCCGGATTTTGGGATTTTCCGCTCTGCCTCTCCAAAGCCGACCTATCTTGACATTTTCCGGACGCCAATTTTATCTCCTAATTGCGAAACACACCATAGAGGCGCCCGGACATTCTTCGAGAGTCAGTTTCCTTTCGTACAGAAATTTCTGAAAATTGAGTGAAACGGAAGGTATATCCAGTTTACTTAAAATGGTACAAATTATCTTGCCCAAACATATGTAACATACTATACATCGTAATTCGTCTCCCAAACTAGTGTTCGCACTAAACTCAGTGGCACGTGCTATGAAGGCACATTCAAGGGTGCACAGGCGTTTGCTCGCTTAGTAGCCCATATATGTGGACAGATGCGTATTAAAATGCAGAAAGGCTTCTGTGAATACATATATATGCTTATGAGTACATGATTAGAAATGGCCAGGTAATAAATATACGCATCTACCCATAATTACGTGGATCTCAGTCAATATGTATGTGCATATAGATAAACGTATACAGTTGTCATCATACAAAACAACGCATTGACGTTGTTTTTTCTGTGTAAACCTGCACCTCAATATCGAAAAATTCGCAATTATTTGCCGTTTACATTAATGCAAACCCCAATATTAATTAATCTGCCAAAGGACTTATCCAAAAACCAATCCGAACATTCGACCGTTCAAATTATTTTTTCCGGGATATGAAAGGATACTGGCTCCCGCATTTTTCCAAGAGTGACTTTGAACTGTTTGAAAAATTGCCAACCCCACAACCTTGTAAAAAGTAAATTAGTGTGATATCCCATTTTTGAGACTAAATCTGTGGAGCAAGCGAACCATCACCTTCTCTGTTGCGTGCGCCAAAGTTTCATAGACTAGTCATTCGCCTTTGACCACGACCTTCTTGACGGCGGACTTCACGTTTGTGCTACTGATTACCTATTCGTTTTTGTGTGGTCTGTAAATATCTGCAGTGACCGCGCATAACCCAGCGTGCTTCTCACATATGCGTTGAGAAACACATATTATTAAAAGAAGCAACGGCACAAGACGCCACGTTACAACGTCTGGCTGAAACAATTAGCAACGGGTGGCCACATGATAAAAGAAAGTTGCCGGAGGAATTAACAGTTTTCTTTAGTGACCGCGACCAATTTATCCAGGGAGACGGCCTAATATTCGAGGGATAATCCCATATATATTTCAACGGTAGATATTGGAGCACGTTCACTTGGCACATACGGGAGTGAATAGCCGTATCCGGAGGGCAAAGGAGCTTTTCTATTGGCCTCAGATGTCGAGTTCTATAGGAGACTGCATACAGAGCTGTAATGCCTGTCGGGCTATTGACTGGAAGCAAACCAAGGAAACGATGTTGATGCGTCGAATTTCTCAGAGACCCTGGCAAATATCATCGGCGGACATCTGCATTCAACCGCAAGCAATATTTGGTGATAATAGACTATTTTAACGATTTCTACGCGTTATAATGGCAGAGTTCCACTACTTCCAGCGCATTCGTTGATAAACTCCGAGCCTAATCTGCGCGCCTCGGTATACCTGAGATCTTCTCCCCCGGCAACGGACCACAATTCATTGTCGCGGATTTTAGAACGTTTGCTGAAAATTGGGGGATTCGAGCACCGTACAAGCAGTCCATGTCACAGTCAGTCAAGTGGTAAAGCCGAAACGGCGGTCAAAATGGCAAAGCGACTGCTGCAAATGGCCCAGTTATCTGAAGTTGATCCATATTTAATGTTACTGGAGAACCGGAATACTCCTAACAAAACTATGTCCCGCAGCTAGGTTCAAAGAATGCTGGGGAGAAGAACACGCACGCATTTGCAGATAATAGGAAAACTACTAAAACTCCAATCGCCGAACGTAACTGAATTGCACGATGATTGAGGAGACAAATGCTAACCCAAAAGCGATACTATGACAAAGGAGCCCGCGACCTACCGGTTCTACAGGTAGGCGACAATGTATGGGTACATGGCATTCTAGAAAACCCACGGCGATGGACAGGAGTGGTGGTGAGGTGTGTGGTCATCGGTCATACGAAGTAGATTCCGGAGGGGTACTGAAGAGGAGGAATCGGGAGCATCTGAGAAAACGGGTAACACCCGGATGAAAAGCTCTTCCTAAAAGAGAGGAACGTATTAACACAAACCGAAAGTAGATTATGCTACGATAAAAGAAAGAATGTAAGTGGATTGGATTGGACAAAGCATCGATACGAAGTCAACCACCGATTCGCAGAAGTCTACGGTCAATCAGTGACGAAAACACGAACAGACCTGGATGTCAGCGCGGGGAGCAAACAGCACGGCACGGTGCTCCAGCATCAGGTTTCGTTATAACGAGCACCGGAGTAAAACAAGTTGTTTAAGTGCGTCACGTGCTAAAACAAACGAGCTACAAGCGGAGTCGAGCCACCCAATGAGAAAACGAACGCGTCAACACCAATTGTAATTCTTCATTTTACCGATGCGTCTAGTCTATAAAATAACCATTAGAAACTCAATAAACTGATATTTGCTTTGTGCCACGAAGACTGACTTTTGCTTTGGTTCCTGAAGGTAGCTATTCTGGACGTCTTGGGAGGCGTGTCCTGAAGATGGTCAACGAGATGTGTACCTACTGCTCGATGGTGCTGTCTATACGTCTCTGCGACAATTAAAATTGGACGTTGTATCAACGAAACGCGTGCTGTCTGAGCCGTTTCCACATGCAGATTTTAGGACGCATTTTGGAAACTGAGTGGTCGGGCATAGTTCCAACCGCTGAGGTAAGACGACGAGCGGACATAGACTAACTGAAAGCCATGCTGGTGCTGATTCAACTTTGCTGGCCAGGCCATGTCAATCGGATGGGTGTTGAAGGTATTCCAAAATAGCTGCCATACGGGTGAGGATGTTATCGAAGCAGGTACTTCGGGTTGCAACACTAAGTGTAGATCTCAGACTCCGAGTTGAACCGGACGGTCTGCAGAAACATGATCCGGACGGGTATCCGGAACTTCAATGAAAAGTTGATGCGTGACCGTCAGCGGAACAGCGCGGCAAGTAGAGGGATCATTAGTGCCATAGGTCGTAGTGACACGATTGTACAGCGATGTGTGAGGTCGCGAATGTGCTGGCCATTTGTAATTAGTAAGTCATCAGTGTACTTACAGTACACTGTCGAACTAGAGACAGGCAGTACATTAGAGTCGAATAGGTTATATCAACTGTATTCAGATTCTTCTCGTTTGCATCGGTCAACGGTGGTCGTCGTTTGGCAAACCACCCGCTCCTCTATCCAGAAATCTGGGTCCCCACGGCCGACCACCTTACATATTTCTCAGCTTAGGCAGTGTAATTTGTGGTGTCGTCTGCTTTTCAGCTTAACTCCGGATGTTACTTTTCATCCTACCTTCCCTAGAGCGTACTTACATGCTGTCGTCTGCTGAACCACTTTCGCGGTAAAATTTTCATCATGTTTCCCCTCAGTTTACATCCTACCGTCAGAGTCTTCCTCTGTTTAGTTCCCCAGTGGTAAGGTTTCCAGTTTCGTGCTGGTTGGTTAACTGGTTAACCAGCGTTGGCTAGCTGGGTACTAGGGCCTCACTAACACGCCTCCTGGTCTCATTTCTTCGGGCTTACACTGGTTACGGAGTGTTTGGAAGGAACCGTAAGTGGTTCAGCGTGAGCCACTTGTGATGGTGGTTAAGCGCAGGCGGCCATTGGCTTCGGTCACTGTAGCAAGCTGCCTTGAGATGGTTACCGTCAGCTGTATTCTACGTGACCTATGATGGGCGGGTTATTTATACGACCATGCCGCATTTGTTATGAAACAAGCAAGGGCAGCGTTCGAAGATATTAATATTGCAAATTGGCCCTCTTTAAAACCAGTGTTTTGTAATGGTGCCGCTGACAGTAAGTTTATCACTGCACGCCAATCCGAATGGCCATGTAGCACCCGAAAATACCACATTCTCCAAAGATGTTGTACAGGGCAATACCAGAGAAGTTATTGCGAGTAACTAATAGCCGCGTCTTCAACCATCGCGACCGTTTCGTGACAGTAAGTGGTGGTGGTGGTGTTGCGAGTAGCTTATGATGATGCACCACCTGTTACTCCATCTTCAGAAACCGCCCCATTCTGAATAACGAACCACTCGTGAGAGGATAACTGATAGTGTAATGGCCTCTAAAACTGTGTGACCACTGGCTAATCATTTTCAAATTTGTTAGTAACGTTACATTCTGGAGACTCACGTTACAGCTTCCTACGCATCGACCACGTAGGAGTGAACGGACACTTAAGTATTGCCTATTGGCTCAGTTAATTCGGAATACCCGTGGGCTAACATCGGGAGTAGGTTGAAGCTATCTTGCAGGAGGCCATTCCACTCTTAGTATAACTATTTGTCGTCTCCCTATCCAAGAGGTTTTGGCTTCGCTCCCGGACCTGAAGAAGGTTGATACCAGTCAAACCTTTTGGGGCCTCCCACAACTTGACAAAACCTGTGAGACGTATTCTTATAGTCGTACTCGTAATTGGTATGGTTCACTTGTGAGAGCGACAGTTGGGTTCGCCGAATTGCAACAGCGATGAGATGTTAGTGGAATCAGAAACTCCTGTTATCTCTTGGTAGGAAACGTTTACGTGCAAGTCGGCGTATCCTGCGTCAACAGCAAAAAGATCTCTTAACACCCAACACTGAAACTGCGCAGATGCCGATTTCATTACGGTAAGATGCCGCGGGTACTCCGCAATGCAACTCTTGGAAACCAACTCCACAACGTCCACGGAATGCTAACTCTTGCAATCTCCCTATTGTAAGAAAAGGTGTGTCGGAAGCCTAGCTAACTTTCTGTACAAAGATCATCGAGTGAGGCAGCACTATTGACGCAGCTCCAAAGGCCTAAAAACGAGAGCTAGCCACTTATCTTATCCTGCTTTGTAGAATTTTTTGAAGGTGGCTACTATTCGTAAAGCATATGGATGCGTGATCATCATATCAGCTTTGACACAGCTGGTGATATGGGGACGTAGCTCTAGGGCTACCTAGATTCGCACCTATTAAGGGCCAGAATCAAAGACTTATAATGCCATGCACACCTGACTACTACAGTGTTGCATCCCCCGGATCATACCGTCATGTCTCTTTGTAGACGACTTGCAGTCCGCAGCATACCACTGCGTTCTGACCTACGCGATATACTCCAAACTCTCTTGGCCCATTCAGCCAATTCAAGACGACTGCTCAATTTAGACCGACCTTCTAGTCCTGCAAAGATGGTTTCCGGGAGCCATCTACGAACCAGTAGTCCAAAAGGCAGGCGTATTTATGCCGTACATATGGGCGACACGTCCAGCGGCATAGGTTGCCGGCTAAACCCAAACTCACTAGTTGGAGGAATCTTGAAACCCCAGTCGCAAAATATCTTCAAGGAGCTTTGTACTGTTGTCTGAAGAGGCCAATTCGAGGTTATGTATCTTCAGAAGGATGGTTGGGAGATTCCAAAGATTTGCACTCCGGTGCCGCCCAAACGTTTGCAAGACCAACTCTTGAGCGCCCCAGCCATCGTCAAGGATGCCGTGTATGGGGAATCCGCCTGGCAAAGAGGTGTAGAGAGAGATGCGAAGACCTCATCGCCTTCCAATTTCCAAGAGTTCAATTAGGGTGCGCCTGTTTCCGTTGAAGTCCAGAGGCATGCATTGTGGCCCCTGCTGATTCCGTTGTGCAGGCACATTCTTCGTTCAGCATTTGAGCCCACATTCGGGGTGAAATGTTCAGTGTCCTTGTATGTTGATACAGTTAAAACCGCCTTAAATCCAGTATTTGCGAGCGTCTCCTCACTAACCGTTTCGAAGGTCGATTATCTTTTCCGCCACCAGATGCCAAATAAGATATTCATTAGATCAGCATGGTGCGCAAAAATCGGTGTGTATCTGAATCGTTGGTGAACGACTAAACAGCACTCGAATCCCTAAATGCGAGTCAAAACTCCATACGGAGCTTGACCTTAATTTGATGTTCAAACTGAAATCCATCTTTTCCAACGCAAAAGTTTTCAGGTTCTCAACGAGGAGCGTTCGAGGCAGGGGGTAACAAAAAGGAGGAATCAAGGTTTCAAGGCGATTGTGTACGCTATACGGGAGAGGCGAGTTTTGTCTGATAGTCACTTATCCGTTACTATCGGCCACCATTTGTCATGTTCTGCTTGCCGGTAGTTACGAGGATGGATATCTATGACAAACAGTCATCTATATGGGGAAAATGTGTATGTGGATCGCAAGCCTGTTTGTTCTCTGTATGTGTTGTAAGTAAAGCTCGTAGTTTAGCGCTCGTCACAGTAAGTCGCATTTTCCCCAGGTACACAATTGTTTGACGCGAAAACCAAAGGGTCGTTGAGGATAGAGGCCAAATCTTTTTCGATAAAATGTACAAGTGGTCTCTGATAGCGCCATAAACGGCACCGACAGGCGAATTTGCCAGAGAGGTTAGAGACCGGCCGTCGACGAGCGTATAAACCGGAAGAGTGTGACACGCGTGTGCTTCGGGTTTGCGCCACAGTCACATGACTTGCGGATAAACAATCNCCAATTGCTGAAAGTGATCCAACAAAATTAAACCCTGTCAGTTATCACTATCGACGATCGATCGACAATGAAAAGCCAAGTCTTAGCGCCTTGACTTCGTGTATTATTACCGAACTTGGAAAATAGAGAGTACAGAGACACACGTCAATCTGGCGCGGCACGGAGCGAGTTGTGTTTTTGGCCCCGGGTCGGATGTTATAAAATGGGTAGTTTGACTAAGACAAAAGTAGGTAAAAAACCGAAATCATCGAAAAGGTACAGATGAATGCGACTATTGGAATAGTAATTATTGTAGACGCTACAATCGGACAGCCTGCCTCGCGCGAACTTTCTTGATAGTCTAGCTACAATATGCAACTATGAGTTTTGGAACTATTTTGCAACTCATACCGCAGGTAGACAAGTGAGATCTCCAAGTCACTACAATAGGGTCATTCCACTGGATTTACCAATAGGCGCCAATTTTACACTTCCCAGAAATCTGGGTAATGTGTGCACAACGCACATGAATAGTGCCGTTGGTTTTTCAACAGTTTCGTGGGCACGAAACAAATCAAATTCTCGATGAGAGTATAAGTGAGTGATAAGGATACGACGAACCACTTCAAGCAAGTTGTTTTCGAATAGAGCGCGATAGCAGGAACAAGTTTCCTGGGCCATTATCAGCAATTTCATCAGGGAATACGCAAAGTTTGATAGCGTAAGACAGCTGTCCAAATCCTTTTTAAAACGCTGGATGTTGTTACTGACCTTGATTTCATTGTGTAGTTTATTCCAAATATAGGAAAATTTCACATCTAACGATATGGCAGGGTTGGCAATGTGGAACCCTTATTCCTTAGAAAATGTGGGGAGCCGTGTTATAGGTGAGCGGTAAACGCTGTGGTGGTGGCATCCAAATGTATAAGTTTATGCAGAAGCGTGAGGCTTAACCTTAGTCTTCGTAACCAAGGTGGATCAATGCCATGTTTTAGTCGGCGTCGCAGGAAGTGAGGAATTGTTGATACCTCCTTCACAATGCTAGCCGTCGATGTCTTAGACTTGCCTCCAAAACATCCCTGACCAGCTAGTTTAGCCAAGCGTTAAAAGTGAGCACGCGACCATCTCCGCGACGTTTTCAACACCTCACCACTCGTTTTCCAAGCAGTCAGGGAAGCAAGATGACTGGGATTATTCCGTTGGCACCGTCACAATTATCGCAAAGTGGTTCGATTAAACAAGGGTGACACATGCATGTTTTTAACCAGGGGAACAGTGTTGCCTTCATTAACGGTCATGCTTGCCATGTGATCACTTAAAGGATACCCACCACATTTCGGCGAGTAATCCGGAAGGACCACCCAAAAATCACGCAGGAGACGGTCGAGTATTCCGGTGTGCTACTAGAGAGAGTGCAAAGTGGTTATGTGAGCTATGCTCAGAAGTGCAGTAGGTTTTGATAGAACGGTTCGTGCGATACCGTTTATGTTTTGTCAGTTGGCAAAATAATTGATGCAAGCGGACATTTGTTATGACACGACACAACAAGTGAGTAGATAACAGACTTTTCAGAGGCGCGAGATCACTGAGTCTTTATGCCTCCCTTATGCCGCCTATGTGTTTGTTCCAAAACCTAGCGCTGAACCGGACGGCCCGGAGGAACACGATCCGGACGGGCACCCGAAAGTTCAAAGAGCAGTTGTCGCGCGGCCGGGAACGGAAACGCGCGGTACGCAAAGAACCATCGGTGCCACAGGTCGCAAAGACGTGACTGTATGGCGTCGCGACGTGTGTGGCCGCGAATGCGCTGGCCGTTTGGGATTAGTAGGTCATCAACCTTCTCACAGTACAAGGTCGGCGAAGAGACGACGAGTACCCTAGGCTCAGACTGGTCATATCAGTATATCCACTTTAATTCTGTTAATGACTGTATCGTTCATGACCCCGAGCGTCTGGCAACTAATCCGATCCCCTTTTCAGGGGTTTGGGTGTTCACAATCTTCTACCCATTCACTTCTTCAAATTCGTTGGTGTACTGTGTGATGAATGGTCTGTCTGACTTTTCGCAGTCCAGTTGGAATTGTGTTTTTCAGCCTTATTTTCTCTATGGTCCACTATTATGCACTTCAACACTGTAGCGCTTCTTGCGTTACACCCCACAAATCCTTCTTCTCAGTTTAGATCTCGTCATTGCCGTCTCTCTGTTTACTTTATGAGAGATACGGGTTTCCCTTCTCTGCCAGCCAATCAATTGTCTACCCAGCTTTGGCCGGTTGGACACAACGTCTTTACTCGCTCACCTACCAGTCTTATTCCTTTGTGTTAACACCGGACATGTGATGTGTGTGTGTGTGTTGGACCCCTATTCTACTTCTGTTAATGACTGCATCGGCCAACATCGTGGTCATTGACAATTAATCCGCTCTTCTTTTCAGAAACCTGAGTGTCTGTGGTCTTCTACCCATTCTTTTCTCCGG